>OFHU01004564.1:0-545204 GCA_900245905.1 Lacerta viridis
CATATAGAGGAGGGTGAAAGGTTGTTTTCTGCTGCTCCAGAGAAGCGGACACGGGCAATGGATTCAAACTACAAGAAAGAAGATTCCACCTAAACATTAGGAAGAACTTCCTGACAGTGAGAGCTGTTCGGCAGTGGAATTTGCTGCCAAGGAGTGTGGTGGAGTCTCCTTCTTTGGAGGTCTTTAAGCGGAGGCTTGACAGCCATCTGTCAGGAATGCTTTGATGGTGTTTCCTGCTTGGCAGGGGGTTGGACTGGATGGCCCTTGTGGTCTCTTCCAACTCTATCATTCTATGACTCCTCAGATGGGGCACTGAAGTTCCAGTTCTATGGAGTTATCAGCTGAACTTAGACAGCCTCGCGTGATAATATTTAGGTGCCTACTGAGGACATTTTTGTTAAAGAAGGCTTGCCCCGAGGTGTGACCCAGTCATTTATCGAAGATTAAGTGCACATCCACAGAAATGATTTTATTGCTGGAATTACTTTCTTGCTTTTAGCGCTCGAGTTTGTGGCAAAAAAAAGATAAAAAGGTAAAGGACCCCTGGAGGGTTAAGTCTCGTTAAAGGCGACTATGGGGTGTGGCGCTCATCTCGCTTTCAGGCCAAGGGAGCCGGCGTTTGTCCACAGACAGCTTTCCGGATTATGTGGCCAGCAGGACTAAACTGCCTCTGGCACAACGGGACAAAATTCTTATTGTTCCTCCTTACTAGCTTACATTCCCTGAGATACTTTACATTTTAATCCAGGCATATTAGCATATCTTTTTTGAGCAATATTTTTCCATATATTCATCAAAACATTTCCACTCCTTTTTTAATTTTTGGTTCGATTGATTTCTTATAATAGCTGTTAGTTTTGCCAAAGCTAAGTATTCATTTAATTTTAAAAATCCATTCCTCCCTTGAAGGTAGAGTTTGCTATTTCCATTTAGCAGCAGTCACTACTCTGGCTGCTCTGCTTGCATATACTGTAAGAAAATTACTGGGGTTTTTTCCTGTGGTATCTCTTCCCCTATCAATCCAAGGAGATATATCTCTGCTTTTTTACTTACTGATATTTTCAGCATCTTCTTTAATTCCTCATGTATTACTGTCCAGAATTTCTTAATTTCCTCACATCTCCACCACATATGTACTGTTGAAGAACGCAACTTTTAGAAGACATCTGAAGGCAGCCCTGTTTCCGGAAGTTTCTGTTTGACATCTTATTATGTTTTTATATGTACTGGAAGCTGCCCAGAGTGGCTGGGACAAGCCAATCAGATGGGCAAAGTATAACAACAACAACAACAACAACAACAACAACAACAACAACAACAACAACAACAACAACAACAACAACGTAGGACATCTCTATTTTCATCCCAGAAATGTTGGTGGGCAATGGGCATGTAAACGCCTACAAAACAAGTCTAGCATAAAGACAGGGGGTGCAAGCACATGTTATCTGTGACATGGAGCTGCCACTTTACAGTAAAGCAATATCTTTGCGCTGAGTTATTTTGTTTCCCCCACCCACCCAACCCCGTACAACATACGATCCCTTACCCCCACATCGTGATGTCATCATATTGTGCATTTTCCCATTCCCAAAAGCAGCCTCCCATGATGTGGGAACCAGGGGCGTCACTGGGGGTGGGGGTGGAGGGGTGGTCCGCCCTGTGTTCCAGGGGAGGGGGGGTGACTCTCAGCATGCCCACCCCACAACTCATAAGTTGCTCAGTGCAGCAGCTGGCTTACACAGCACACACTTTGCTTTTTCCTTCCTGCTGGGAAGAGCCACAGAAGCACAGCTCTGCCCAGCCCAGGGCTCCACCCAGCAGCCTGGCACATTTCACCAGGGCACTGCCCGCTCAGGGGACACAAAGGTGCCACCTTCAAGGGGTGACATTTGGTACCTCCATCTAGAGCCTCAAGGACAAGCCAGAGGAAATCCAGTGGCTTTGGACTTGAGACTCACCACAGCAATGCAAAAACATTAGCTGTGCTTGCTTTACTCAGTCCACCTGGACCTGTGGTACCATCCGCCCACACCCAATGTATGCAAATGAGGTGCTGCAAAGCATTGTGGGGAAATGCAAAACAGTCACTGTGACTTGAAGGGGTGTGGGTGGATGTGGGCGGGGGGACAAAAAAATCCACACCGGGTACCACTTGGGCTTGCTATGCCTCTGGTGGGAACATCATGTTCTGGTGTTTGCCCCAACCCAGCAGAGCAAATTTAGGGGGCATGAGGGCCACACAAAGGGATGAGAGGGAGGGTAGTAATCAGGGGTGCCCAGACTTTTTTTCAAAGAGGGCCAGATTTGATGAAGTGAACATGCGTGAGGGCCGACCAAAGTTCCTGAGCTTTTTAAAGAATTTTACCCCAGGACTTATACTGCCACAGGGGCCGGATTAAATCGACCGAATTATGCCCCCAAAACGGACTTTGGACATGCCTGGCGTAGTTGAATTCTGCCATTTGTTTTTTGTTTCAGTACCTTCTGTGACGGGAGCCCTGATCTCTTTTGCAAGATTCTGACACAAAGAGATATTCCAGAACTTATCACTTTGCCCTTGAGGCAGTGAGAGAGAGATCAAAACCATGTTAGTCAACTTCCACTCACAAGGCCATGTGGTGGTGGAATGTCAGCTGCTCTCGGGAAAGATAGCTTCATTATAGAAGAACCTACAAATGATGCCTTTCCCCTCCATGTGAAGAATTATGAATTGTCTGCCTCTTGTTTTCACTCATGCTCACTGTTTGTCTCAAGTGTCTGTCTCCCTGTAAGTGCCATCCATCCCATCTGTTCTCATTTGTTGCTTGGCAATTGTCTTAATCAAGCAAACACTAATAATGAAGGGTTTGAATTATGCAAGGGCAACACAGATTCTAGTTATGTGGGACTACTTCCTGGGCAAAGGAAACTTCCAGCTCTTCTGATGTCCCTGGGCTCCTACTTCATCAGTCCTTGCCACCATGGGATGAATGGGAGTTGTCGTTATGGAGTCTCCAGCCTGGGCTCAACTTGTGAGCTCTCTCGGGTTCTCTTGAACCCTGAACTCTTGCCTCGCATTACCCTACTTTGCTTCTTTGCTTTGTTCTGCTTGCTCAAAGTGGAACCTTTGCGTTCAGTTCAGAAACCCTTTACTGCCAAGGCTGTCCGTCGTGTACAACTGGGAAATGTGGAATAGGGCTTTGGGTGGCCAGGTGAAGAAGAGGACATGGCTTCTGCGCCTTTAGCAGATGTATAGGTTTGAAGGAGGTTCAAAAGATGTAGGTGAAGGCTGCAATGGTAATCGAAGCGCTTCGTTTGAGAGCGGAGGTTTCCAAGTTGTGTTCTGAGGAACTCATTCACAGGAAAGCTCATGCCAAAATGAAACTCTTACTTATAAAGATGTCACAAGATTCTTTGTTCTATTCGCCTGAAAGGCTCCCTGGATGCAGTCCGGTCAAAGTTAGTCATTCGTGACTTAAGCCTTGTTGAAGTCAGTGTGGCTTGCCTTTCAGTAAATATAGCTAGGGTTGGGCTGAATCTGATTCATGTCACCAACCATAAAGCCCAAGGACCTTTCCAATGAAAAGCATGAAGAGTCTTGTGGCATTTAAAAAAATGAATTCCAAATAAAGTGTTGTCATTAAGAAGTTCATTTGAAATCAGTGTGGCTTACTCCTTCCAAGTAAACATGACTAAGAATGAGCTGTGTCCCATTCCACTCAGCAGCTCTAGATACCATCGGCCAGATGCCACCAGCCATGGTCTCCTTCTGGAGGGTACCATTTTCCAACTGGACTTAGTTGGGAATAATTTTCTGGATGGTGTCTATTGAGTGGATAGCCCTGTGAGAAAAGGAGATCACTGAGATTTACAGAGGCAGAAGACCTGGATTGTTCCCAAATCAGTTCTGGTTAGCTAATTGGGCACTACCTGCCAATGAGCCACTTCGGTTTCCAAATGATAGCACTGGATCAAAGAGTGTCCCCAGACAATTAACTTGCCTCTTCGGGATGAGCGCAACTCTATCCAAAAAAAGGTCATTGCCCAATTCCCACATATGAACTCTAGTCCACCAACAGCACCTCCACCAACAGTGGAATTTGCTGCAAGGAGTGTGGTGGAGTCTCCCTTTGGAGGTCTTTAAGCAGGCTTGACAGCCTTGTCAGGATGGTGTTTCCTGCTTGGCAGGGGGTTCATGGCCCTTGTGGTCTCTTCCAACTCTTGTTTATGTTTTGAGCACCTCACCACCTCCAGACAAAGGTCCAGAATCTGTCCAGCCATACCTGGTTCAGATGATGTAGAGGCAGAGCAGAAAGTCATCAGTCTGTTGACAATACTGAGCCCCAAACTCTCAGATGACTCAACCTAGGGGCTTTGTGTAGATGCCAAACTGCATAGCGGACAAGAGGGAACCATGTGGGGACCCCACAGCACAACTGCCAGGAAGCTGAGCAGAATCCTTCAATGCCACTTTCTGCAAGCAGTCCTGCAGGTAGGAGTGCAACCACTGTGCCTCTGAGTCTCTACCTGTGGAGACTCTTCAGAAGGATACCATGGCCGATGGTCTCAAGCGCAGCTGAGTGTTCACTTCCCTAGGTTCTCTTATGATACAGGTTCTCAACCAGAACGAATTAAGTTCTTAACCTGTATTTTAAAGAAGAAGAAAAAAAAGATCATTGTGGAATGATCTCTCAAACTGAAGGGCTTTTGAGCCAAAAAAAAATGTAGTGGTGTTTTCAGGCCAGAACATTCCTCTGTGCCTGCTAACCAATTGTTGTTCAGTCGTTCAGTTGTGTCCGACTCTTCGTGACCCCATGGACCAGAGCACGCCAGGCACGCCTATCTTTCACTGCCTCCCGCAGTTTGGCCAAACTCATGCTAGTCGCTTCGAGAACACTGTCCAACCATCTCGTCCTCGGTCACCACCTCGTCCAATAGATTTGTTTAATCTGCTAACCAATAGATTTCTTTAATTTTGTTCTGTAGGAGTTGGCTGTTCGGTATGAAAATGTGCTATTCTGCATTGTTGATGTGGACTTGGCAGAGGTAAGCTACTAAAAGCAAATGATGTCGAGAATTTCTGTTAGAGTGTACCGGTAACTACAAAGCAAGACTTTCTAGATCAGGCCAGTGGTCCATTTAGTCTGGTGTGGTTTTCAGCAGGCGCCTTTAAAACAGGGGTGAGTGGCCTTTTCGTGCAATAAAGGGTCCCCTCCGGCAGGGGAGGGTGTAATCATTTTCATAATTAAAACCCCCAACACAACAACCATGTGACTTTCTTTTTTTTTTTACTGATGGATGACAGCTTTATACCCCTAGTTTTCATTAGACCATGTACACTTAGAAACTCAGCTGTAAAGGACAGCAGGCAGCAAAATTAAACAAATAAGACTGGGGAACGAAATGCCAACCTTCAGGGTGACAAGAAATTTTCCGCATCCGCTACCACCTGACCTTCCTATGCCTCGGGGGGGGGGTGGGTGTGGGGGGGGACAAAAAATTTTTTGCCCCGGGTACCAATTTACCTTGCTACGCCCCTGCCAACCTTAATTATTTTGCTCTCTCTCTCTTTTTTTAAGCATGCACAGAGAAGCATAAATGCAGTTTTGAAATCTCTGAGCAGGAATAAAGTTGCAATTGTCCATCTATATAGCCTAGCATTATATCTCAGACTCAAAAAGATTCCAGACTGCCTATTTCCACCGAGGCTCAGGCTTTCAGCAGCTGTTCACATGATTCCCCCCCCCAAAAAAAACCTGTGCATTCATAGATAATGTCAAGTCTGGTTTGGCCCTTAGACTGTAAGCTCTCTGAGGCAGGAATCTATTTTTCTCTCTCTTATACAGTGGTACCTTGGTTTAAGAACAGCTTAGTTTATGAACAACTTGGAATAAGAATGCTGCAAATCCGGAAGCAGGTGTTTTGGTTTGTGAACCTTGCCTTGGAAGTGGAACATGTTCCACTTCCTGTTGAGTCTGTCGGCTGTTGAGTCCCGAGCACTCACACAACACACACGTGATATTTGGAGCTTTCGTTTTCACTATTTATTTATTTTTTTTGCGTTTTTGTTTGTGTGACTTTTTCACTTTTTTTTGACTATGACTTATTCTTCATTTTATGGACTGACTTGTGCTGTGGCTTGTGACTTCGTTTTTGTGACGTTTTTGTGACTGTGTGGGACCCAGTTCAGCTACTGGTTGATTGTGTGACTGCAGAAATTGATAAAAGCCCCCCATCCAAACAATGACTATCATCAGTGCACGTAAGGGGAAAAAATAATTTTGCCCAGCGGCGAGAAGCGTGTCCTCCCTTCTCGGCCGCCCTTTTTATCATCTACTGCCGCCTTCTGCTCCAATCCCTGTGTCCGTACTGTAGCGCAAACCCAGAGACACACGGACTTATTTATTATATATAGTACAGTACTATAGTACTGTATTATATAGTACAGTGCTCACTGGAAGGACAGGTCCTGAAGTTGAGGCTCCAGTAATTTGGCCACCTCATGAGAAGAGAAGACTCCCTAGAAAAGACCCTGATGTTGGGAAAGATGGAGGGCACAAGGAGAAGGGGACGACAGAGGATGAGATGGTTGGACAGTGTTCTCGAAGCGACTGGCATGAGTTTGGCCAAACTGCGGGAGGCAGTGGAGGATAGGGGTGCCTGGCATGCTCTGGTCCATGGGGTCACGAAGAGTCGGACACGACTGAACGACTGAACAACAACAACAGTACATTGATTATTGCCTTCATTTTATGGAACAATGGTCTCGTTAGATAGTTCCAGTTACAGGTAGGTAGCCGTGTTGGTCTGCCATGGTCAAAACAAAATAAAAAATAAAAAAAATCCTTCCAGTAGCACTTTAGAGACCAACTAAGTTTGTTCTTGGTATGAAGTGTGCATGCACACGAAAGCTCATCTTGTTAGGTAGTAAAATTCGTGTTAAATTGCTGTTTTAGGGGTTGTTTGTCATCACCTGGAACGGATTAATCCATTTTCCATTACTTTCTATGGCAAAGCACGCCTTGGTTTAAGAACTCTTTGGTTTAAGAACAGACTTCCGGAACAGATTAAGTTCATAAACTGAGGTACCACTGTACTTTGTAAAGTGCAGTGCATATAATAACAGTGGGTGAGGGTGATAGTTGAGAGAAAGTGGTGGTGGGAAGAGTGCCAGCCGGGGGAACCAAATGGCATCAAATGGTATCTGAACAATTCAAAGAGTTCCTGTTTCGTTTAGGCAATCTGCTCAGATGCGATACTTCCAAATGAAGTATCAAAATTTAGGAGATGTGTGGTGCAGCACTGGTAGACATTGCACAAAACACCATACTTTGCTCTCTCCGGCATTTTCGTTAGAGATACTTACAGAATGTCTAGCATATTTTAATTAGTTCCTTGACCATAGGGCATATTGTTCAATCTCTCATCCCCAGGATGTGGCTGACCTTTGCAATATCGTCGCCATGCCAACATTCCAGTTCTACATGAAAGGAGAAAAGGTATTTGTGGCCTAGAAACACAGTTTGGTGCTCTAAATTCTGGCCGGGGCTGCTCCTAATCTGCCAGATTCTGCCCTGGAATGAGCCGTTCTGGGAAGGGGGCAACCAAAGAAATCCAGTCATGAGTCACCTAATCTCTGATCGGGAGGAGATACCATATTTTTCGCTCCATAAGACGCACTTTTTTCCTCCTAAAAAGTAAGGGGAAATATCTGTGCGTCTTATGGAGCGAATGGTGGTCCCTGGAGCTGAATTGCCCAGGGGCCAAAAGAGGATCATGCTTTTTATTTTACAAAGAGAAAAGGGGGTGTTGAAAGGACCCCGCTCAGCAGCTGATCAGCAAGAGATCGGGAGAGAGATAAGAGTCCCCGGCTCCCTTTCAGCCCCGCCCTCCTTTGTTGAATGTGCTGCAGAGGGAGGTTGTTTGTTTCCCCAGCTACATGTGACTGGCTGATTAGATTATCTGTCTGGAAACTGTAGAAAAGGCTCCCTTTCCTTTAGAAGCTGCAGAAATGTGAGTTGAACCCCATAAAAACAGGGCTTTTCCTCTTTGCTTTTCCTTTGCAAAAGGAGCTTTGCTTTTCCCCCTTTGCAAAAAAAAGCTGCAAAACTTTTAGCTGATCCTCAAAAAACAGCGCATTTTTCCCTTTGTAAAAAAAAGCTGCAAAACTTTTAGCTGATCCTCGAAAAATACGGTAGGTGGCAAATCGCTGTGGGACCTGTTGCTTCTCCCAAATTCCTGGAGCTTCGATTGCTTTCATTTATTTTATTTTTTTCCTTTCGGTCCTAGATTTTTGAAATCACTGGAGCTCGTCCCCAAAAGCTGGAAGAGAAGATTAAAGAGCTGATGTGATCCTTGGAGAAAGCTCCCATGTTATCAACACATCATGCCAGTAGAATAAAATACCCAAGGGCACATGGTTGTGTGCTATATAGGTGGCCTCTTTCAGTGCAGCTACTTGGAATGGCAATGAGCCACGGAAAGCAAATATTTAGGATCACGTGTGCGGTGGAAGGATAGCTTTGATGCGTTTGTCGTTCGGTTACCGCATAAAACCTGGACTGCAACTGGGTGCCTTCCTGCCCTGTCTGGGGATTGGTGGTGGGACGACAATGAGTGGTCAGAGGGAGAAGAGGGAACACACTGGGAGGAGGAGGTGGTCTCGGAAACTGAAAGGGTTACAGGGCTTAGTGAGAGGTGGCACAGACTTTGTGGCTGCCATGATGACCAACACGTCACCAGCCCAACGATTGTGGCAGGACACACCCTGGGCATCCTTTTCTCTCTCTCTCTCTCTCTCTCTCTCTCTTTTTAAAAGTTTTCATTTATACTTTTCAAATGTAAACATTTCATTAATTTTACAATCATTTTTTACATTTCAGAGTTTGACTTCCTGACACACATCCCTTTCTGCAGTTCCTTAAATTCATTTTTTAATGTCTTCTGCATATCCAAATTCATTTAATTTGCTCGTTTAATTATCTACTTTAAATATATACCCTGATGAAACTGCAGGTTATTACAACAACGCTACCAATGTTTTTATCTGTTTGCAATTTATTTGTAAATATTTAATAAACCATTTCCATTCGTTTATAAAAAAAAATTGTTATCTTGATTTCTTATTCTTCCAGTAATTTTTGCCATTTCATAAGTTTTTGCATTCCTCCTTTGTTATTCCATAAGTTTTTGTATCCAATTTAGGTATTCCTAAAAGCTTCTGGGTTGTTGTTTTTAACAAAGGTTATTTTGAACATCCTTTTCAATTCATTATATATCATTTCCCAGTAAGCCTTAACCTTACTACATTCTTTTCTCAACTAGGCAAGAATAGGGTGATCAGAAAGTGAGGAATGGTGACACCAGTCCTTTTGTCAGAGTCAGATCTCTTCCTACTGAGAATTAGGTTTTCTGCACCCTTTCTCCTCCGCAGAGACGGGGGACCTTTGAGGGTGGTCCGCTCTTCCAAGGCTGAGAGATCCAATGGGTTTCAAGATGGCTCTGGGGGATTTTGTGTCAGATATGACTGGCGCTCCTTTCGAAGCCCTGGCCAACCTCTGGAACATGAGAATGGCTCTGGCCATCGAAATGATTGCCCCTGAGTGCCCTCTCCCACTTTGTGGTGCCCACAAGGCTCCCTGCCATAGTCCAGAGCTCAGGGCAAGGAAACAAGCACGAGAGGTCAGGAGAGTGGCAGCACGAGAACGGGGCCTTTTCTGTGGTGGCTTCCCGTTTGTGCAATGCTCTCCCCAGGGAGGCTGTCTTGGCACCTTCATTATACATCTTTAGGTATACCAGGCAAAAACAGGCCTTGGGCTGATTAACGTTGTATGGCCATTTAAATGTGTTTTGGAGGTGGGTGTTGGTTTGTTTTTGTTTTCTAACATATTTTTGTGTTCTTGTTTTGTATTTTTTATGTTGTGAACTGCCCTGTGATTTTCAGAAGAAGGGCAGTAGACAAATTTAATAAATGGTAGTAGTAATAAATGGGATTTTGAACAGGGCTTCATCAGAAGGTTGGTTTTCACGGGGTGATTCAGCTCCTGCCCACCTAGCAGTTCGAAAGCACACCAAAGTGCAAGTAGATTTCCTGGCGGGAAGTAAGCGTTTCCGTGCGCTGCTCTTCGCCAGAAGCGGCTTAGTCATGCTGGCCACATACCCGGAATTCTTTGGCCAGTAAAGCGAGATCAGAGTCGTCTGCGACTGGACCTAATGGTCAGGGGTCCCTTTACCTTTACTACCGTAGTAGTAATAAATAACAAAGACTGTGGAGCTCTGTCCGTAGTGAACTCGACTCACCATTGACTGAGACCTCGCATTAAATGACAGCACCATGCCTTTGTGTGTGAGCTCAGTCCCACTCTCGCCTTGAGCTAGCTGCACGTGCAACAGTAGTAAATAATCTTATTTGCATGACATCGTCTATTTGCATATACATGAACGAGCACGTGCCATTTGACATCTGCGCATCTGACTTGAGTTTGCTGTTGTCTAATGGAAATATTTCAGTGATGCTTTGACTCACCATGAAGACCAAAACAAAAAAACAAAAAAAACCCACGCTTCTATTCTGTGACTCTGTTTTTAAGCAGAAATCTGATCTCCGCACAATGTGGATGTTCCAAATGTCGCAATAAAATAGAAGCTTTGCAAACAATTGAGGAAGATAAGAAATGGCTTATCCATTCAAGGTCAAAGAGATCGCAGAATGTTTTGTGTGTGTCTACTCTCTCAGCGCTGTGGGCTAAACCACAGAGCCTAGGGCTTGCCGATCAGAAGGTCGGCGGTTCGAATCCCTGCAACGGGGTGAGCTCCCGTTGCTCGGTCCCTGCTCCTGCCAACCTAGCAGTTTGAAAGCACACAGTGCAAGTAGATAAATAGGTACCACTCCAGCAGGAAGGTAAACGGCGTTTCCGTGCACTGCTCTGGTTCGCCAGAAGTGGCTTTGTCATGCTGGCCACATGACCCAGAAGCTGTACGCCGGCTCCCTCGGCCAGTAAAGTATGAGCGCCGCAACCCCAGAGTCACCCGTGACTGGACCTAACGGTCAGGGGTCCCTTAACCTTTACCTTTTACTCTCTCCCAAGAGGAAACAATACCTGTAAGAAACTTTACTGGCAGAATTGAAACATGAAAAAAATATGTGGCATGCATGTTCTTGCAATGCAGGTGAAATCTGCAAACGTGTTATCAGATATGGGGCAGGTAGAGACCCAGCTGCCCAAAAGTGCATAGCAAAGTTGCCTGCCTGCCTGGTGTCAACAGGCCAAGAATTCCAACCTGTGTGTTTATGCTCCTGCATCATGTCAATGGGGAGACTGCCGGACGTCTGTATGCAGCCGTTGTCAGGGTTAGGGAATCTGTGCCTCTCCAAACATGATTGGACAACAAATCCCATCATCCCTGGCCATGCTGGCTGGGTTTGATGGGAATTGGAGTCCATCAGGCTCCCCATCGCTGACCTTGACCTTAATTCAGTTGGGGATGAAAACTTAACACCAATGGAAAATTTAGAGAAGAAAGAAGTCTGTGGATTGCAGATGTTCTGGGAATGATTACCAGATATACAAATGTCTGAGGTTAATAGCAGACTGTTGCTAATAGCAGGGCATGGCAATGCTGAATGAGCAAAAGTTATGGGCGGGCAAAAGTAGGGTGGAGTAGCCACAGAAAGCTTTCATTAGTAGATTTGTGTAAGCCACTTACACATGAGCTTTCCAAAGAGAGACGAGCATATACATATAATAGAACTCACCAAGTTCTTTACAACACTTCCAATTTACAGCCTGCGATTGAATATTCTACAGCAAACTCCCTAACCTGGCACTCTTGACATGTTTTGGATGCTGGCAGACAAGAAGCGAAGACTGGTTCCTAGCAGGGGGATAAGTTGCTGTTCTTCAGCTTCCCTGTACACCTCCTGGCCTGGCTCTGTCTTGCCCCTGCTCCTGTGTGGACTCTGCAAACCAACTTCATTCAAATAATTCAAGGCATCATCTCAGGGAGAGGTGTATGGAACCCTTTCGTAAAGGAAAAACGAGAACAAAGGTGCAGTTTGTGGAGGAGGAGGAGGAGGAGGAGGAGGAGGAGGAGGAGGAGGAGAAGAAGAAGAAGAAGAAGAAGAAGAAGAAGAAGAAGAAGAAGAAGAAGAAGAAGAAGAAGAAATTGTTATTATTTATACCCCACCCACCTGGCTGGGTTTCCCCATCCGCTCTGGGCGGCTCCCAACAGAATATGAAAAACACGATAAAACATCAAACATTAAAAACTACCCTAAACGCTTTCGTGGAGTTGTGCTCTGTTTCCAGGCAGCTCCTCTCCGGGCTTCCCACTTCAAGACGGAAGGAATATGCCGTACAACAAGTCATAAATATTAACCGAGTCACACTTCCATCACCGCTTGACTTATTACTAAAGCAATCAATCACCCTGACTGCAGACAAGCGGCAGCCTTGGTGGGGCACAGCCACGTGAATATTTTGAGTATGCAGTCTGCCGATGCCGAATGTTTTGCGTGCCTCCCATTAGAGCAGGGCGAGGCCTAGAATGTGCCGCTTGCTCAAGCATCGGCAGCAGGCGTTCTACACCCACATTGCACAAATGTGCAAGACCGCACCGTATCAGCTTTTAGATAATCGCATCCCATGTGGGCTACATAGGGTAATTGAACATTTAACAAATGGGAGTCGAAACAGCGAGGCTCAGCAACGTTGCCTCTTCCCAGAGTCCTTCCTACAAACGTCAAGAGCCTTTTAACCACCTCCCCTACCCCACAACACACACAAATATGAACATCAGAGGCCCTGTCCGAGTTGATATTTTATTCAACTCAGCTGTTTCGGTTCTGCCTGAGGGCTGGCTGGTCCATGCTTTGGAGTCGGTAACTCTGGTGCGCAATGAGGAATTGGGTGTGCTATAGAGCTATAGAGAGTATTTGCTTCGCTTTTCACTTTTATTTGGTTATATTCCTAATCGGCCCCCACCACCCATGGGAGGTTGGTGACAGATAAAAATGGTGAGATAGCTGTGAGGACTTTCTGAACCGTTGCTCCCATGTATATATGCGGCCCTCAACTCCCTGATAAGCCTAGACTCTGTTCCCCTGCTCAGTCTTACCCGGGTCTTGAAAATCTTGTAATAAACAATTGTCACATGGATGGCTCCACTGCATGTCTGTTATTGGATAGGGTTTTTGCCATATCCTGGAAGATATTGCAATTGCAAGTGCGTTCAGGCATTTGCCAATGTTCAAAGAAGAGTTTGAAGAAGAAGAGTTTGGATTTGATATCCCGCTTTATCACTACCCGAAGGAGTCTCAAAGCGGCTAACATTCTCCTTTCCCTTCCTTCCCCCCACAACAAACACTCTGTGAGGTGAGTGGGGCTGAGAGACTTCAGAGAAGTGTGACTAGCCCAAGGTCACCCAGCAGCTGCATGTGGAGGAGCGGAGACGCGAACCCGGTTCCCCAGATTACGAGTCTACCGCTCTTAACCACTACACCACACTGGCTCAAAGTATAGCTGGGGGAAGAGGTGCACACACAAACCTGCCAACTCCTCACCCACTCCCAAATCATCATGCCCACATATCTCTCCCCACTCTTCTGTTACATAGTGAATGGCTGCAGGAGGCATCTACTCGCATTTTGTTTGAATGTATTGGTCAGGGACTGTGATAAAGGTTAGATTCCCATAGTAAGGGTTTGGGGAAGTGGACCTAGACGGCAGGTGAGAGTCTTATCTTCTCTAATCCCACCAGGCAAATTTTGGCAGGTGGACAGGAACACCCACCTGTCAACTGTGTGACATTACGGTGATATCCAGTGACTGGCACTTGTTACAAGTTCAAAGGAGTTAGCTATAACCACAGATCAGCTGTTGAGCTGTAACAGTGGACTCGGCTACATTAGTAAAAAAAAAAAAGTGTTTTGAATGCATTATAAACATGCAACACCAGAAGGCGCTGGAGAGCCAAAAAAATTCTTTGCAATTTTCCATAATGTTTTTCCCCCTGTGTTATGACAATTTAATTTCTGAGTTATTTATAGCTGGGGGGGGGGGTGTCCTGTGGGTAACTCCACCCAGAAACCTTATTTTTAGAATCACAGAATTGTAGAGTTGGAAGGGATCCTGAGGATCATCTAGTCCAACCGGGAATATGTGCAGCTGTTCCATACGGGGATCAAATCTGCAACCTTGCCATTATCAGCACCGCATTCTAACCAACTGAGCTAAGCGCCAAGCAGCTGAATGGTCTTGGGAGCACACCTTGAAAAACGTTCTCTGTAACAGAGGGAATCCCTTTGATGTTTCTGCAGAGGAGAAAGTGCTCCTACAAATGGAGCACTTTCCCCTCCGCAGAGAAAGAAGTTTGGATTCCAAGGACTTCCACCAGTCATTTGAAATCAAAGGTCTTCTCTTGGAGGGAAAGAAATTAATAATAATAATAATAATAATAATAATAATAATAATAATAATGTTCTAGAGGGAGCAATCTGGAGGAAGCACTTTTAATCTGGAAAGCTCAGTTGGTTAAGAATGTGGTGCTGGTAATTACAGGTTCAATCCCCATATGGAACAACGGAGGGATCGTTTAGTCCAGGGGTAGGCAACTTAAGGCCCGTGGGCCGGATGCGGCCCAATCAACTTCTTAATCCAGCCCATGGACGGTCTGGGAATCAGCGTGTTTTTACATGAGTAGAATGTGTCCTTTTATTTAAAATGCATCTCTGGGTTATTTGTGGGGCACAGGAATTTGTTCATTCCCCCCCCCAAAAAAAACATAGTCTGGCCCACCACATATTCCGAGGGACAGTGGACCAGCCCACGGCTGGAAAAGGTTGCTGACCCCTGATTTAGTCCATGGGTAGGCAAACTAAGGCCCTGGGGCCGGATCCGGCCCAATCGCCTTCTAAATCCACCCGCGGACAGTCCAGGAATCAGCGTGTTTTTACATGAGTAGAATGTGTCCTTTTATTTAAAATGCATCTCTGGGTTATTTGTGGGGCCTGCCTGGTGTTTTTACATGAGTAGAATGTGTGCTTTTATTTAAAATGCATCTCTGGGTTATTTGTGGGGCATAGGAATTCGTTCATTTTTTTTTTCTTCAAAATATAGTCCGGCCCCCCACAAGGTCTGAGGGACAGTGGGCCGGCCCCCTGCTGAAAAGGTTTGCCGACCCCTGATTTTTGTCCAAGCCCCTGCAATGCAGGAACAAACAGCTGTCTCTTACGGGGATCAAACCTGCAACCTTGGGGATGAAACCTCTGCTGATGAAAGGCTCTTCGATCCAACACAGGATCCCATCAACAATTTGGGGGGAGATTTTCACTGATTTCCCTCTCCCTTTTAGCCCCCAGCACCATCCCCTCATACTGTTCCAAATGCCCCCCCAACCCTCTGGACCAGTTTTTTTGGGGGGTGGGGGCTGCTAGACACAGAGAAAAACCAGCGGAAATTGCATCTCCGTCCTACTGACGGCAGCCTCTGTCGAATCAAAGAGCTTTCCGTTGGTCAACTGACACCACGAGATACAATTCAATATTTATGGCTCCGCTATCAAGAAGAAATATCTATTTGTTTTCTTGGTACAGCATGTGCTTGCGTTCTCTGTGCATTCTAATCAATACTGGAGACAGGCTAGGAAAAACTGCCGCGGTGCAGTGTCCAAGAAGCAAATCTCCATTTCTTTCACCGTCCCAGAAAAACGTCTCTGGAATCAGGGCTGGCCTAAACCCATTTGACCCCCGGAGCAGAAAACCCAAAAGCACACACTTTACAAAATAGTAAGAGAGAGACATTTTGGTGTGGCCATGATGCTCCCTGGGTGACCTCTCTGCATGGCCTACCTCACAGGGTCGTTGTGAGGGAAAATCTGAGAGGGGGAGAAATGTGCACTAGCAGCTCCCTGCAGGGAAGGGAGGGATGTTAATATAACAAATAAAGGAATAACCAATTAGCTGACAACTTGCTGCCTCTAAATCGAGCTCAAAACGAGCTGCACACAGCAGTCTACTTTACTTTGCCTAATGGTGGGGCTGGATCAGGGCCGTATTTAGGTTTGATGAGGACCTTTTATTTAAAAACCATTTGTGGGGCCTGCGTGTTTTTACATGAGTAGAATGTGTGCTTTTATTTAAAATGCATCTCTGGGTTATCTGGTGTTTTTCATGAGTAGAATGGGCATCTCTGGGTTATTTGTGGGGCCTGCCTGGTGTTTTTACATGAGTAGAATGTGTGCTTTTATTTAAAATGCATCTCTGGGTTATTTGTGGGGCATAGGAATTCGTTCATTTCCCCCCCAAAATATAGTCCGGCCCCCCACAAGGTCTGAGGGACAGTGGACCGGCCCCCTGCTGAAAAAGTTTGCTGATCCCTGCACAAAATAGTTAAATTCTTCCAAGTTAAGTTGGCTCAACTGAAGTCAATAGGGCCAAGGCACTGAACTGAAGGAGTCCATTTTCAAAGCTGTGCATTTACCGGTAACCTATTGTAAAGGTAAAGGTAAAGGGACCCCTGACCATTAGGTCCAGTCACAGACGACTCTGGGGTTGTGGCGCTCATCTCGCGTTACTGGCCGAGGGAGCCGGCGTACAGCTTCCGGGTCATGTGGCCAGCATGACAAAGCCGCTTCTGGCGAACCAGAGCAGCGCACGGAAACGCCGTTTACCTTCCCTGCCTGGAGCGGTACCTATTTATCTACTTGCACTTTGACGTGCTTTCAAACTGCTAGGTGGGCAGGAGCTGGGACTGAGCAATGGGAGCTCACCCCATCTCTGGGATTCGAACCACTGACCTTCTGATTGGCAAGCCCTAACCTCTGCGGTTTAGACCACAGCGCCACCCGCGTCCCTATTGTAACATAAGGTACAGACAAGCATGTCGTTCCTTGAGAAACTCTGGGTGTTTTTTGCTTGGCAAGCATTTTTTTTCTCTAATTAGTCCAGACACAAGACTCATTAGCTTTGCTCTTTTGGGAGAGAGACTGCTTGCATTATGATTGTTATCATTCTTTTGACGATGCTACAAAACGCAGTGATTTGCCACTGTCGGGACTGAAGGTGTGCCAGAAACTATTCTGGTTAAAAACAAGGCAAGCAATTCAAATTGCCACAGGGCTGAAACATCTCCCTTATGTGGAAAGGCTGAAAGTATTTGAGGCTTTTTTTTAGTTTAGACAGTTTATAAAATTACGAAGAGTGTTGAGAGAGCCAAACTAGGCCATGGGAGGTCTATTGAATTGCATGGTGTGTGTGTGTGTGTGTGTGTGTGTGAGTGTGTGTGTGTGTGTGAGAGAGAGAGAGAGAGAGAGAGAGAGAGAGAGAGAGAGAGAGAATAATAATAATTTATTACTTATACCCCGCCCATCTGGCCGGGCCTCCCCAGCCACTCTGGGCGGCTTCCAACAGGATATTAAAAACACAATAAAACATCAAACATTAAACTTCCCTAAACAGGGCTGCCTTCAGATGTCTTCTAAAAGTCAGATAGTTGTTTATTTCCTTGACATCTGATGGGAGGGCGTTCCACAGGGCGGTGCCACCACCGAGAAGGCCCTCTGCCTGGTTCCCTGTAACCTCACTTCTTGCAGGGAGGGAACTGCCAGAAGGCCCTCGGAGCTGGACCTCAGTGTCCGGGCTGAACGATGGGGGTGGAGACGCTCCTTCAGGTATACTGGGACCGAGGCCATTTAGGGCTTTAAAGGTCAGCACCGACACTTTGAATTGTGCTTGGAAACGTACTGGGAGCCAATGTACGTCTTTCAGGATTGGTGTTAGACGGTCTTGGTGGCCACTCCCAGTCACTAGTCTGGCTGCCACCTTCTGGAGAGAGAAAACAATGCTTTAAGAACAGCCTGGAGTGTGCATCTGCGCACGCAAATTACACACTTTAAAAGAAGAAGAAAGGCTTCCTATATACTAGGAGGAATTCAGTGTCACGACAAGCTTATTGTTGCATCATCATTTTGTCTGGATGGATCCCAATCTTTCATCCTCCTCCTCCTTCCCTGCACCCCTTGCTCAAAAATTCTATTTTCCTCTCACTTCAAACACACCCACCCCATCGCCTTGGCAACATCATCTTCCCCAGGCCAAACGAATCCTCTCAGGTGGCCCTTTTGTCTGCTTGGCCAGCCGGCTGGTTTGCATAAGCCAGTCCAGGGATTCCTTGTCTGGAACAGTTCTGCAGCTTGTAAAGGTAAAGGGAACCCTGACCGTTAGGTCCAGTTGCGGACGACTCTGGCGTTGCGGCGCTCATCTCGCTTTACTGGCCGAGGGAGCCGGCGTACAGCTTCCGGGTCATGTGGCCAGCATGACTAAGCCGCTTCTGGAGAACCAGAGCAGCGCACGGAAACGCCGTTTACCTTCCCGCTGGAGTGGTACCTATTTATCTACTTGCACTTTTTGGGGCGCTTTCAAACTGCTAGGTTGGCAGGAGCAGGGACCGAGCAACGGGAGCTCACCCCGTCGTGGGGATTCGAACCACCCACAGCGCCACCCGCGTCCCTCTGCAGCTTGTAAAGGTAAACCATCAGGTCCAGTCATGTCCGGCTCTGGGATTGCGGCGCTCATCTCGCTCTATAGGCCGAGGGAGCCGGCGTTTGTCCGCAGACAGCTTCCGGGTCATGTGGCCAGCATGACAAAGCCGCTTCTGGCGAACCAGAGCAGCGCACGGAAACGCCGTTTACCTTCCCGCTGGAGCGGTACCTATTTATCTACTTGCACTTTGACGTGCTTTCGAACTGCTAGGTGGGCAGGAGCAGGGACCGAGCAACGGGAGCTCACCCCGTGCGGGGATTCGAACCGCCGACCTTCTGATCGGCAAGCCCTAGGCTCTGTGGTTTAACCCCCAGCGCCACCCGCGTTCCTCTGCAGCTTGTACTTTCACCCAAATCCTAATTAATCAAAATCCTACCATTTATTAATTTATGGGGGGGGGGTTCCCACCATAATCTATAACAATCTATAACATAATCTATCACAAATAAACTTTGCTATAGCAACAACCCTAAGAAAACCTAGTAACACAGGAATCCAAACTCCGAGACCATTAAGTAAGAATCAAATAAGTTTGAGGATGTTAAAAATTTATTTGTTGTATTTTTGATGTGATGTTTTAATTTTTCTTGTTTAGATGGTGTTTTTATATGTATTTTTCTTTTTTGTTTTGTAGTGTTTGTTGTGTTTGTATTTTGTATGTTTTCCTTCTTTTACGAAAATATAATAAATTTTCTTTTAAAAAAAACAAAAAAAACCACAGGAATCCAGCCCATAATTTTCAACAGTGCTTGGCAACATCTTTCCAGGATTTCAGGTACGGAATTTTTTCCCCAGTTCTAACTGGTGATGCTGGGGGTTGAACTTGGGACATAACTGTAACTGCTCCCCCCCCCGCAACCCGGTTAAAAAATAATAATACATGTAATGCCAGGGAATAATAAACCCGAATGAACTCAAGGTGACTTTCTTCTGGGTAGGCATACAAGAGATTGTGCTGTAAAAGTCTTCCTCAACCCTGTGAAACTTCCTTCCAAGTTCAGAGCAGCAGGGAAGAACAAGTTCACTGCTTGCTAAGATTGTGATCGGTTTATTTTTGTAAAAGGAAAAGAACCAACAGCATATAACTAGGAGCAGGAGTCTTGTTAAGCTTTGCTAAAGTAATTGTTGGCAACAGGAGCTGGAAAAGAGGAAGGAACATATGGTCTGGTTTTTAAAAAAAGACAAAACATAACATAACAAACTCCACCCACTAGTTCCCAGCAGCCGGTGGTTTTAAACAACATGTTAAGCTTCCTGCATAATGAAATTCCAACTGCAAGTACTAGAAATAACAGCACTAGTGTAGCCTTTTCCAGTAACGCAGCTGATTTGCAACCTTAGCAGTGAAAGTGAGTCAGGAAAGGGGAGGGGAGGGGAGGAGGGCAAGGCATGTGAGCTTTGGGTGTGTATTGTGTGCTCATATACTTCCTGCTCATCATTACACAGCAGTTTCTCTCTCTCTCTCTCTCTCTCTCTCTCTCTCTCTCTCTCTCTTTCTTTCTCTCTTTCTCTTTCTTCCCCCCCCCCCAGCATACCACGGGTGGGAAGCAGAAGATTGTGTAATGCGATTAGAATCCAGATCCACCTTCTCTGAGGCAAGCAGGCGTCTTTAAAGTTTGATGGAAAACAAAATTCTTAATCCGAAATCTCCAAATGGAAAGAAAAAAAAAACTGGACAGAGAAGAATGAATTCCTTCTGCATCTGCTTTCAATGTTCCTGGAGCAATTCGTATTTTAAATTGTATTGCACCAAGCATCTCAGGCTGCCTTTTGCTTCCTTTCTCAGGGTCCACTTGAGGGATGCAAGGGGTTTGTATTTGCCAGGGCACCCTAGACCTGAAAAGACTCACCAGGCCAGTGGTAACACTGTTGTTGTTGTTTGTTGTTACTATTATTATGTATTGAATTTGCAGGCCACAGGGTGGTTCACAGCATAAAAAAACACAACATGCATAAGAAAAACAAAACAAACCCATAAAAGTAAATGACCCCTGGACAGTTAAGTCCTGGCAAAGGTGACTATAGGGTTGTGGCGTTCATCTCATTTTCAGGCCGAGGAGCCGGTGTTTGTCCACAGACAGCTTTCTGGGTCATGTGGCCAAAAGGACTAAACCGCTACTGGCGCAACGGAAACACAGCGGCGGAAATCAGATCGCACGGAAACGCAGTTTACTTTCCCGCCACTGTGGTACCTATTTATCTACTTGCACTGGCGTGCTTTCAAACTGCTAGGTTGGCAGGAGCTGGGACAGAGCAACGGGAGCTCACCCTGTCGCGGGGATTCAAACTGCCGACCTTCTGATCGGCAAGCCCTACTAGGCTCTGTGGTTTAGACCACAGCAGCACCCGCTATGCAGCAGCCAAGGAAGACAGAAGCACGGAGAGAGAATCCTCCCTTTGCACATCCCTTCTTTTTTAGGGTTCTCGCTCAGGGTGCTTCGCTTGGAGAGACTCCCCAAATCCTGCTGCCAGCACCGATTTGCATCCATTCAAGAGTACATTTTACTTTTTTGTTAATTTAAGCCTGTTGGGAAGTTTCCTTTCCCTTTTTCCAGTCTGCTTGTGCACAAGGCTTTCTTTCCCCCCAGCCAGAACTCACCGAAACTCCATTCCGGCACCTCTCAGGTGGGTGCCGTTGCCATTCTGAGAGAACGAGGGAGAAGTTCAATGTGAGACCCAACACCTTTTTTCTAGAAAAAGGGCACTGCTTGGGCACTCATCTGTGTTTGGATGCACACACATCTTATATTATGAATTCTAAAGTTCAGTAGGACGCGGGTGGTGCTGTGGTCTAAACCACAGAGCCTAGGGCTTGCTGATCAGAAGGTCGGTGGTTCGAATCCCCATGACGGGGTGAGCTCCCGTTGCTCAGTCCCTGCTCCTGCCAACCTAGCAGTTCGAAAGCACGTCAAAGTGCAAGTAGATAAATAGGTACCGCTCCAGCGGGAAGGTAAACAGGATTTCCGTGCTGCTCTGGTTCACCAGAAGCGGCTTAGTCATGCTGGCCACATGACCCGGAAGCTGTACGCCGGCTCCCTCGGCCAGTAAAGCGAGATGAGCGCTGCAACCCCAGAGTCGTCTGCGACTGGACCTAATGGTCAGGGGTCCCTTTACCTTTACCTTAAAGTTCAGTATTGCAGAAGAGAACCTGGTTTAGCTAAATCTGGGTTGAGTAACCTTTCGCCCAAGGGCCACATTTCCAGAAGAAAAGTGGGTGGAGCAAGGAATGTAGATTTCACCACTCTACCTGTAGGCTTCTACACACAAATAGACATGTCTCTAGCCTCCATCCAAACAAGGAAGAGGCAGTATCAGAGTTCAAGCTGGGTGGTTGTCTGGAGAGAGTCCTGAGGATCAGACAAGAGAGCTATCATCTGAACTCAAGACTCTTGTTGATCTACGCTTTTGGCTACCTGGAATCTGGATGTTCTCAATGCCCTGTAATTTGTTCAAGCAGATTAAGGTTAATTGTAACATTTGTTGTTGTTGTTCAGTCATTCAGTCGTGTCCGACTCTTCGTGACCCCATGGACCAGAGCACGCCAGGCACGCCTATCCTTCCACTGCCTCCCGCAGTTTGGCCAAACTCATGCCAGTCGCTTCGAGAACACTGTCCAACCATCTCATCCTCTGTCATCCCCTTCTCCTTGTGCCCTCCATCTTTCCCAACATCAGGGTCTTTTCCAGGGAGTCTTCTCTTCTCATGAGGTGGCCAAAGTACTGGAGCCTCAACTTCAGGATCTGTCCTTCCAGTGAGCACTCAGGGCTGATTTCTTTAAGAATGGATAGGTTTGATCTTCTTGCAGTCCATGGGACTCTCAAGAGTCTCCTCCAGCACCATAATTCAAAAGCATCAATTCTTCGGCGATCAGCCTTCTTTATGGTCCAGCTCTCACTTCCATACATTACTACTGGGAAAACCATAGCTTTAACTATACGGACCTTTGTCGGCAAGGTGATGTCTTTGCTTTTTAAGATGCTGTCTAGGTTTGTCATTGCTTTTCTCCCAAGAAGCAGGCGTCTTTTAATTTCGTGACTGCTGTCACCATCTGCAGTGATCATGGAAGCCCAAGAAAGTAAAATCTCTCACTGCCTCCATTTCTTCCCCTTCTATTTGCCAGGAGGTGATGGGACCAGTGGCCATGATCTTAGTTTTTTTGATGTTGAGCTTCAGACCATATTTTGCACTCTCCTCTTTCACCCTCATTAAAAGGTTCTTTAATTCCTCCTAAAGATGAAGGTGTCCCGGTCCCCCCCACACACACACACACACTTCAAGGGTTTGGTTAAGCTTTTAAAAAGATGTTTCTTTAATAGATAGTGATGCACGATAATGCTTGATTAAATGAATGCGCATGGCCTTTGATGGCTGGTTGCTGCAGCGCAAACGCGCCATCTGCTTGGCTGTCGGCTGGAGGGAAACATTGGCAACTGGAATGTAGCTAGTAAAGGAGAGGGAAAACTTTTTGTTTTAGCAGCTAGCTGGCAAGACAAAATGTCACAGGGCTCCAAATGCATGCAGTCTACTTTAAGGGACATTGTGCTACTTTATCACCTAGTACTGAGATAGCTTTGTTGGTTGCAGCGGCATGGGAGGGGCAGAGGGGGCCGGCTCCCTGGGTGTAGGGGGAGGCACATCACAGCTCCCTGCCCCATCACGAGCAGTTGCATCCTTCTCAGCGCCCTCCAGCCTCACATCGTTTTTACGAGTCTTGCAAAGCGACGTGGGGCTCGCAGGGCGCCATGAGACACCCTGCTTTGCAGCAGTGGACAGGGGGTGCAGGTAGGAGGACGCTCTGCCACTGGTTGGTCAAGCATAGGACTCTTATTCTCAGGGTCGTGGGTTTGAGCCCCACACTGGGCAAAAGATTCCTGCATTGCTGGGGGGTTGACTAAATGACTCCGGTGATTCTATAATGACTGGATTTTCACCTGAACTTGCTTCATCAAGCTCTAGTTTATGCAATTGTAAAAAAAACCACACACACACACACACAAACTCCCCTGCTTTTGGGGAGAGGCAGATTCCAAACGTCTCCAATACTCTCTTACACTGGCAGTTGCCCTGTGATTAAAAGGGGAAACATCTAACCACTTGGGGAAGTGGAGACATAAAGCAGTAATACTTTTTTTGTGTAATATCAGGTGTGTTTTGTGTTTCAAAATTTTAACACGGGGAGAGGGACCCATTCCTGTACATAGCACATCGCTGGTCTCCGTACTGGTAATTTGACACAAACAGTGGTTTGCACAGGAGGCTGAACTCGAACCCAGAACCAGGTGGTAGCTGCTGTTGCAATGCCACAGAGCCCTGTAAGGACACCTGTGCTCTGCCACAGAGGGGGGTGGAGTGGAATACGAGACCCTGTCACACAGAACAGCTGCTGAGTGTCCCCTTTACTAATTTTGTTCTTGCATGCATGGCATGTAAGGCTGGTTCACACATGAATGTTCGCCGCACGCTGACTGTAGCATCATTGCATGTGCGAATGAGCCATCGCAGGGGAACCGCTTCCCACTGCCTTTAACGCACGCAGATTTGCCCTAAGAATCCTGGGAACTGTAGTTTACCCTTCAGAGAGGCACAGCTCCCAGCATCCTGAACAAACTACAATTCCTAGGGTTCTTAGGGGGAGGGTGGGCTTTAAATGCACGGTATGTCTGCAGGCAAGGCTTGCAATAGCTGAGCACAACTAAAACACCACAAGCCTTGGGGGGGGCATGCCATTAAGCTGTGAGTCACTGAAAGCTGAACAGTCAAATGTCAAGAGGTCAAGGAATAGTTAGACACACCCAGGGCCAAGCTAGTCATCCGGTAAAAGCCAGGGGTTGTTTCTGAACAGCTGAGATGCAGAGCGGGTGGGAAAGAGGTTAAATCGGTTTAACTCGGTGGTTCTCAAACTTTTTTCTCCGGGTTTCACTTTCAGAATAAAAATTTGCTTGCGCAATACCATTTTTCCCCCATTGATAAGAAGCACATTGGAAAACAGAAAGAAACAACTCCTAGAAGTGCTTGATTTATAACACAGAACGCATACCCCCCACCACCAATATTTCTCCAACAAATATAGGGACGCCACATTCCATAATTAAAATTTTATTGCTCATTCCCCACACATCTTACTAGGTTGCCCCAGCCACTCTGGGCAGCTTTCAACATATACAGTGGTACCTCTGGTTGCGAACAGGATCCGTTCCAGAGCCCCGTTCACAACATGAAAAGCCCGCAACCTGAAGCGCCGTATCTGCGCATGTGCGCAGCTGATTCGGCATTTCTGGGTTCGGCGCATTCACATCCTGAAAACGTGCAACCTGAAGATTGCAGCTTAAATTAGGAACTGTAGACAAGTTGGCCAGAGCAGAGCCTGTGAAAACTTTGATTAAATAAAGGGTTCGTGACTGCAAATATCATGCGTGCTTACTTGGGAGTAAGTGGGTTTACTCTTACGTGAATCTGCTTGTGCAACAAGGACTCTCTACTGCTGCACAAAACCAAAAAAGTGAACCAGTGGCAAACCTTCAAGATCTTGCATTCCTCTCCTTGAGGAAACCTTTTATGTGGCTGTGTTCCCAGTTCACACCAAGAGGGGAGCTGCATGGCAAATATGATAGAATTCTATATAATACAGTGGTACCTTGGTTCTCAAACGCCAGAAACCTGGAAGTAAGTGTTCCAGTTTTCAAATGTTTTTCAGAAGCCGAACATCCAATGCGGCTGTCAGCTATTGTTTCTGGGGCACCTGCACCAATCAGAAGCTGCACCTTGGTTTTTGAACATTTCCAAAGTCAAATGGACTTCTGGAACGGATTAAGTTTGGTGCTTTTGTTTTTGCTATTTATTTTGCATTTTAGTTTTTGAGGCTTTTTCGGTTAATTTGTTTTTGTGACTGTGTGGAACCCAGTTCAGCTACTGATTGATTGATTGATTGATTGATTGTGTGACTGTGGAAATGGATAAAAGCCCCCCATCCAAACAATGACTATCATCAGTGCAGGTAAGAAAAATAATAATTTTAATTTTTATCATCTACAATACTGTCTTATTTATTTTATAGTACAGTACATTGATTATTGCTTTCATTTTATGGATCAATGGTCTCATTAGATAGGTAAAATTCATGTTAATTTGCTGTTTTAGGGGTTGTTTTTAAAAGTCTGGAATGGATTAGTCCGTTTTGCATTACTTTCTTTGGAAAAGCGTGCCTTGGTTTTGGAACGCTTTGGTTTTGGAACGGACTTCTGGAACAGATTAAGTTTGAGAACCAAGGTACCACTGTATAGTGAAAACACAAATGGAAATGGAAATGGTTGCGTTTTACACAGTCCTCTGTAACAAGGTGCCTAGAGAGATGGATTTCCGTCAGGCAGTTACCGGTATTTCATAGGCTTTATAGGCCTCTGTCAGGCCTGATACTTGATGGTTGGGTTAGATAAATAAGTAACTAATAAGAGAGTTGTTTGCTATTCCAGTTTGGAGGAGGAACCAAAAGGAAGTAGGAAGTGATAAGCTGAAATCTTTTGTCATGGTGGCTCTGAACTATGAACTGACATATCTTTATGAAATCTTGCTGGGATTGTACGCTATGTTGTAACCGAAATGTAGTTATACAGATTTTTTAAATTAAAAAAACCCTGCTACATATATACACGGACAGTGCTTTTTTTCTAAAAGAAAAAAAAACCATGTTTAGGGATACTGTACTCTCATTTTCCTACTCATACTGAAATACTGGCCCTTAATGAGGCCAAAGTTAGATTCACAAAAGGTTTAGGGGTATGCGTACCCCTGCGTACACCCCAGGAAAAAAGCACTGTACTGTACATGGATATTATTTTACAATGGACTTTGGTTTCACGTTGTAAGGTCCGCTCGGTGGTTGCTCATGAGTAACAGCCAAAACTCTGTCCTGTCTTTTAGCAGTTTTATTGTGCATACTATTTACAGTGCAGAGCTACAAGTTCATGTCTGTATCAGTCACTCGCAGAATCCGGGAGTGGCCCCTTCCGGCTGTGACCCCAACATAAGAGTTTCGGTATCCGAAATCTCCACCTCCCCTCCTTACGTTTCACCCCTCTGCGCACTTGGGGCGCCGGAAATGGCGTGTCTCCCTCCTCGCCTGCGGAGCGAGGGGAGTGCAGGGTCTCTCCAACATCCCCAGAGCCTCTGGTCTCAAGACCCGTGGCTGCCTGCCCCTCCCCGCTGGAGACATCGCTGCTTCCTCCACTGGAGGAGGAGGTGCTGCTGGTCAGGTGGGGTCGGGGCTCTCTGTAACATCCCAAAAGCCCTTCCACCACCCTGAGCCGGGGACAGTTCCCTGACACACGTCAATAATGTAACGAAAATAGAAACTGAAACCATTCTGCAATGTTTCTCTCCTGGAATAGCCTGAGCTTTCCCAGAATACCAATCCTTATTGGTTGTTGTTCTTATTTTCACTAGGTATTTTGTGGATTCTATATTGCAATTTTATGTTGTGAATCTCCCTGAGATCTACAGGTGAAGGACCAGTATACAAATATAATAAATATTATTAAATAATCTCCCTGAGATCTACAAGTGAAGGATATATATATAATATAATATTATTATTATTATTATTATTATTATTATTATTATTATTATTATTATACTTATTCAGATGTGAGTCTGGTTTGCTTCAAGTCAGGATATCCGTGCACCTTGTCTGGGAATAATACCCCATCCTGTAGAATTCTATCAGATATATTTTATCTGCACAATTCGAATGAATTTCAGGAACCAAAACGCTTTTCCTGTGCAGCCCGAGAAGGACCAGTGAATGATGTTACAGTGAATGGTTGTAGCTTGTCTTCGCTTGCCCTTTCCCACTGCCCTCCTCACCGTTATCAAGAATATTCCTACATTATGAATGGTCCATGTCACCATTCAGAAAAAAGAGGTCAGAATAGGCCAATATATATGTGGCCTGTCTCTGGATCAAGGTACTTTTCTTCTTGAAGTTCTCAAAGTTCTTAACCTAGCTCAAGGTTATCCTCTGGACCAGTCAGATGCTTAACCGATAATCAACCCCAGTCAGCCCATCATTTGGAAAATAAAACTTCAGAGTCGCCATGCCCAAAAATGGCAATTAGAGATTCAGTTTTGGTGACTGCAACCTTGGTTTAAGGAGCCATTTGGCACCTAGCTTAGATACCTGAGTTTCTAGCACTGCTCTCGTGGGATCTCAGTATCCAAGCTATTATTCTCATGGTGAAACTGGATGGCACCACAGTGATTATTTTTAGAATACGTGTGGCTTCCGCTGCGCACTGTGAAACTGGGCCCGATTTGCCCGACCTCAATTTGCCACTCGCCGTTTCATTCAAATCTGGCATTCTGGGCCTCCCAGAGTTGCACTATTTTGTGTTACAGCTTGCAAAACAGAAACCGTGCGACTTCTGTTTTTTACAAAGCACAAGTTCACCCGAGGAAGCTGAAGTCTTTTCACACATCGGGGCCTCTCCGCACAGGTGTGAATGCGGTCCAATGTGGTCGGGTGACATGTACCTTTTTTGGATTCTTGCAAACTTTTTGTTTTAATGGGGGCAGGGTTTCAACTTGGGTGGGTGCTGTTTGTTTGGAGTGTGGGGTTGTTTTAAAATAATTGTTGTTAAATGTTATGTGTTAATTTGTATTTTTGTGTTTGTGTTTGAGGGCTGGAGTATTGTTTACGAGGGGCTTTTGTTGGGGAGTGTATTGTTTAGTAGCGTGTATACATTAGTATTGTTGATTGTTTTGATTATTTTTATTACATTTATTTTTATTATGTGTTTTGTGCTTTGTATATTGTAACTTTGTATTGTGTGAACTGCTCTGAGACCTACTGGTATAGAATACCGTAATAATAAACCTTTGTTGTCACTACACCACCTGTGTGCAGTGAAATTAAACGAGAATCAACCCCTGTCAGTCCATCATTTGGAAAACAAAAGGGTATATAAATGTAAATAATAATAATAATAATAATAATAATAATAATAATAATAATAATATCTATCAAGTTCTCAATAGCAGCTCCCCAATTTTGGAAAGCTCTCACTTTAGGTGTGATCTGAACCAACGGGAATGGAGTTTTGATGCCAGGTAAGAAGGTAGCTTTTCCCTCAAGCATTTGGCTGAAGTGGGGCTCGGCTGAAGTATGTAGTTGTTAGCATACTGTTTGATTTTCTAATAAGTTGCACTGAACTGGAATATTGCTTCTGCTGTTTGTAATGCTCCTCGTTCTGGGTATGTGCAAACAATAAAGATAAACACATCTACAAATAATTTCAATAAACTGATAAATAAATAAATAAATCAGGGTTTTTCGTGTATGGTGTGTGTGCATTTGTGTGTTTTTCTTCAACTTCTGAACAACTCTGTCTCTGCAGGCCTTTGGAGACTGCCTTTGTAATGCAGCTTTTCTATTAGGAAATGGCAGGCAAGCTGATTACTGCATCAGTTTTGGGACCACAACAAGTTGGCAGAACAATGCCATTTGTTTACTTCATTATCTTTTCACTGCCACGAGTGGTTTGGATTGGATTTTCTGCCCCGAGACACCAAAGCTATAGAATCTTAAGAATGAGATGGGGCCCCAAGGGTCATCTAGATCAACCCCCTGCAATGCAGGAAACTCAGCCGCCATTTTTAAAAAATGAGCATCCCCATTGCAGACAATGAAGCTTTTAAACCTTTATATTATGGATGCATGAAATGCAATCTCACCCAAACCCCTTTAAAAAAAAAAATCAACATCCTTAGATCATACATTCCTATGCATGTCTACTCAGAATTAATCTGAGTTCAATGGAACTTATCGCTTAGCGCATGTTCTTAAGACTGCAAACGTAGCCTTTGGGTGTTTGGCAGCGAGGCCAATCTTGCCTGAGGCTGCTTTCCTTTTCATAATGAAAATAATTGTATGGGGGAAACTGTATTCTCCTTCCCAATATACATGTATATTTGCAGCTCTGCAGCCTCCGCTTCATTTTAATTAAGAAGCAAAAGCACACCATGGTATTAGGAGGTTCAGATGCAGGGAAGGACAGCTTCTCCTGCACCTTTCACAGCAGAGCGGATTTCAGCAGGTGGACTTGGCCTCACAAGCTGCACCTGCTCATACCCCACCTGTAACAAAACTACAAAAAAATAATAATACTAATTTCAACTGTTCACATGCCAAGAAGTCTGTGCTGTTGTTCGCTTTGCATGTGGGCCTGTGTAATTACCCCTGTATGTCCTTTTCCGCATTTAATTCCATCGAGATCTCAGTTTACAGGTGCACTACAACTTTGTATACCTGCTCCTGCAAGGTGCATTAGATCAGTGTTTTTCAACCTTTTTTGGGCAAAGGCACACTTGTTTCATGAAAAAAATCACGAGGCACACCACCATTAGAAAATGTTAAAAAATTTAACTCTGTGCCTATATTGACTATATATAAAGTAATTTTCCCACGGCACACCAGGCAACATCTCGCGGCACACTAGTGTGCCGCGGAACAGTGGTTGAAAAACACTGCATTAGATGAAGGGGTCTGCAGCAGCCCTGGGCATAGCCAGGATTTATTGGGGGGGGGGGCAGGACACCCACCTGTCATCATCCTCTGTCAGATTTGGAAGAAAAGAACTCAACCGCAGTTGTACTTTCTTTTGACTCCAAGCGCTCAGAAAAATAGGTCAAAATCTTTCTACTTTTAGTTAAGCATTTTTATTTATTTTATTTTTTTACCACTGAAGCTTGTTGCTGCAATATATTCGCACAAAGATGCCACAAGACTCTCTTTGTTGTTGTTTTGCGCCGAGCAACGCTGAGCAGACGCGGATCGTGCGTTCGCACCTACTCGAGAGCAACATCTCGTTGCACGTTTGCTCCTTAGCAGGACTTACGTTAGGGGCGGGAAGAACCTCAGCGCTAGTTAAGTATTTTTTATTGATTTACTTTTATTGGGGGGGGGGGCAGTTGCCCCCATTCCGCGCTTTCCCCCTTAGCTAAGCCTTGGGCACGTTTTGGAACTTACTTGCCGCTGATTCCGAAGATCCCGGCATTGCAGGGGGGTTAAAACTAGGGGTTCACTTCTAAGCAACACAGGACTGTCGGCTTGGACCCGGGGACTGGGGGTGCCACGATCCTGGCACCGAAATTTGTGGGTGCCTGACCCCCTTCCTGGGAAATTTTGTGGGTGCTCAGGCAATAATAATAATATTTTATTTTATTTTATTTTATTTTATTTTATTTTATTTTATTTTATTTCCCCAGCCACTCTGGGCGGCTTCCAGCAAAATATTAAAATACAATAATTCCTCTAATATTAAAAGCTTCCCCAAACAGGGCTGCCTTCAGTTTGTTTGTTTTTACACCCCCCCCCTTTTTTTTGCACACAGTAGCCTATGCACGGGCTGCAAAAATCTTCAAATAAATAAATAAAAGGCGTGTCCCTTATATTCATCATCCTCTCATCATTCCCCCGCAGCTCTTCCCCAACCCGCCTTTGGGAAAAGGAGAGGGGGGGGAGGAGAAAGAGGGGGGATTCCCCCTCCCCCGTCTCCCCCGCATCAGAAACCCAGGGACTTCCCTGAAGGGCGGGGCGGAGGGAGAGGAGGAGGAGGAGATAGGGAAACGCAGGGAACCCCGCGCCTGCGCACGAGCGAGCGAGCCAGCCAGCCCTCCCCCTCGCGCCCCCCTCCTCCCGCGGAGCCCCGCGCGCCTGCGCACAGCCTCCTCCTCCCCCCGGGCTGGGCTGTCCGCCCCGCGATACATAAGGCGATGCAGGGAGGCGGCGCTACGGAAAGAGCTGCTGCAGCCGCCGCCGCCGAGAAGCCGCAGGAACCGCCGGAAGGACGCGCAAAGATGGTGAAGACCGTGGGCAACCTGGTAAGGGTCTTTCCACCCCCACCCCCCCTTGCAAGGGGGGGGGGCGCGGCTTTCCCACGCCAGGGCCCCGGGAGGGGGGGGGTGGACCATTGCCGGAGGAGAAGCGCGCGTGCAAAAACCCAGGGGTTGCTTGCAGCTGCCGACCCCTAACTCCTCCGCCCTCTCCTTAAGAGACCTGATCTGACCCCCAAACCTGGGGAGGGGGGGCTGCAGAGGTGCCTACTTGAATGAAATTGGGGGGGGGCTTCCCCATGGGCGTAGCCAAGGGGGCAGCTGCCTCCCCCCCCACACACACACACAATCCAACAAAAAATACTTAACTAACTGTGGTTCTGCTCCACAGTCTGCTTCCTCCCCCCCAAAAAAAATCCTGGCTGCGCCCATGGGGACCCCCCCCCGCAAGCATGGGAGTAGCTAGGATTTATGTTGGGGGGGGGAGAACCGAGCTATTGGGTGGTGAGTTAAGTATTATGGGGGGGGACAGCTGCCCCCACCCCATCCGGCAACGCCCATGGGCCCAGGTATGCATAACCATGTCACAAGACGCGCACCATTTGAATGGCGATGCCCGTTAACTTTGGGCGGGGGGGGGGAGCACCAGCCCCCTACGATATTTTATTGGGGAGGGGCTGAAGGGACCTTTGCCCCTAGTGTGGGAAAAGATCCTTTGGGTGCCTGTTGCATCCTTAGTGCCTTGCGCTTAACAAAAATATAAATGCACGCAGGGCTTTTACGCGGATGGTGGCTTTGCAGGGGTCATGAAGGGGCGCTTGGAACTTCCCGAAGCGCCCTTCTTCCACCCGGCCGCCTCCTCTCCCTGCCTGGCATTGCGGCTGCCTCTGCCACCCGGAAAACCTGCCCCAGAGGCTCGTTGGGTTGCATCAGCATCTGCTTCCGCATGTGCCAGCAGTTAAAAGGAGCATTGGGGCACGGGAGCTGCCTTGCACGGGAGGGGGGGGGGCTTTTGTCTGCTTCTCTCCTCTTTGCCCTGCATCATCTCGGAGGAGCCCCTTCCTAGCCCTGTGTGAAGCCTTGTTGAGAAGACGGCCATGCACTTTCCTCCTCCGACTTCCGCCTGGATTCGCCTGATTAAAACTCTTTCGCAGGGACGGCTACCTAGAAAGGACACTTTGCCCCCCAGTGGAAGGAGTGGCGGCAGGTACAATTGTCTCCTTGCCGCGGAGAGTAAGGATCTTGCGGCACGACTCTGCCCATGTGTAAAGTCCGACGACGACGACCAAAGTGTGCCTCTTGAGAAGGCAGCTCCCCATTTCCGACTCCCGCTTTGGAGCACCGGAGTTTTTGCCAGGCTCTTCTCTGAGCCGCAGCCGCCTCATTGCCTAGCCGAGGTCTTGTTGTTTGGAGAGTTGTGCCCCACTGCCCACCCCACCCCGCCCCGGCGAAGGGCCTCTTGTGTTCTTGCTGTTCTGGATTTTCCTGCGGCAGACTTTAATGGCTGCTGGGAACGGTTGCAGCAGCAGCAGCAGCAGCGTGGGCACAGAGGGAGGAGGCAAATGGCTGGAGGAGGGACAGCGGTTGCAGCCAAAAAAACCGACAATTGCTGTAATAACCTGCTGCAGATTCATTCTCTCTCTCTCTCTCTCTCTCTGACAAGCTCCTGCATTTTAAGAGATTCCTCGCTGTCCCTTAAAAAAAAAAAAAGGATTCCATCCCTCGTTTCCTTTACCTGAAAGGAAGCTTGTGTTAATTGCACAGGGAGAGATGCTTACTAATTTACAACTCTATAATTCTATGATTCTTGTAGCATAGTATACTCCTCTGTTGTTTACGTAAACTGCTCATGTGCTAGCGCCCTATGCCTTGGGGAGGTGGCTGCATCCAGCCCCCTGAACCCCTTTGACAAGCTGTGCTCAGCCCCAGGAAGGCTTAAATTTTCCTGGACTACAGAAGCAGCACAGGGACCGGAGAGCAGAAATATCCAACGCCATTGTCTAGCAGGTCACTGCTGCACACTCAAAGATGTCTGTACTGTTCTGAGAACTAGGAACAGTTACAGGCAGGGAGCCGTGTTGGTCTGCCATCGTCAAAACAAAATAATAATAATAATAAATTCCTTCCGGTAGCACCTTAGAGACCAACTAAGTTTGTTCAAAGTTGGTCTCTAAGGTGCTGCTGGAAGGAATTTTATATTTATTTTGTGAGAACTAGGAAATAAGTTTTCCTTAAACTTATGAGTAAGGAAAGGAAATAGGTTTTCTCTTTAATGACAACGTAATGTTCAGCTCCAGCAGGAAGGTAAATGGAGTTTCCGTGTGCTGCTCTGGCCACATGACCCGGAAGCTGTCTGCGGACAAACGCCGGCTCCCTCGGCCTATAGAGCGAGATGAGCGCCGCAACCCCAGAGTCGGACACGACTGGACTTAACAGTCAGGGGTCCCTTTACCTTTAATGTTAGGAAGTTGGTGAGTTGCCGTTAGGATACAAGTTTCTTCTGATTTAGAGGGTGTTTGTGTGTGTGTTATGTACTGGAACATAGTTATAAACGACTGTTCAAATGCATTGTCTCCTGTGATTTGGGAGGAGACAAAACTTCCTTGGTTTATTCTTCAATCATATTGGTGACCAGCTGTTTGCTTCTTGACGTTTGCTGAATACGGTTGTGCGGCTTTGTTCATTTGGGAAGGAAAACTACTGCTTGGAAAAAATTAGTTGGTGTGAGCCTAACCCGTGTTTTTTTTCTTTTTTAAGCGTTCACAGCTTCTCCTTCTCCTTCTCCATCCCCACAATTCATGCTGTACTTTCTCTTGTATTCCTCTTTCTAGCATCCTTCCCCCTAAGCGGAAAAGTTGAAATGTGTGTAGCTTTCTAACCCTGACGTGCCTCAGGCATGAAACTGAAAGGATGACCTGCTTTTGATTCTTCCACCCTCTGCAGAGATTTCCAGTAGCCACCCCAATGTTTGAGAAATGACTCACAGTGGCACGGGGAAGTTTTTCTCGGGCTGATTTCATCTGCTAATGTTGAGACATAAAGGGTTGTCTTGGGTTAGCAGTGCTTAAACACTACTTTAGGAGAAGAGGGGTGGGGTGTTAAAAGGGAAATGCCAGAAGGCAGCAAAACTGAAAACATCTGCATCTTAAAACAACAACAAAACTTGCATTTTGTACAGATCTTTCTCTCCCTCCCCTCCCTTTCCCCAGTGTTAAGCCTATTGTGACTTTGTAAGGTAAAGGGACCCCTGAGCATTAGGTCCAGTCACAGACGACTCTGGGGTTGCGGTGCTCATCTCGCTTTATTGGCCGAGGGAGCCGGCGTACAGCTTCCGGGTCATGTGGCCAGCATGACTAAGCCGCTTCTGGCGAACCAGAGCAGCGCACGGAAACGCCATTTACCTTCCTGCCAGAGTGGTACCTATTTATCTACTTGCACTTTGACGTGCTTTCGAACTGCTAGGTTGGCAGGAGCAGGGACGAACAACGGGAGCTCACCCCGTCACGGGGATTCGAACTGCCGACCTTCTGATTGGCAAGCCCTAGGCTCTGTGGTTTAACCCACAGCGCCCAGTCCTTTCAGGGTGGGATCGATTACCAAGATGCAGCCAGTGAGCTTCCCCTTTAACAAGTCCTAACAGACATTGCCTAGTAGCACAGGCTAAAGTTACGGAAGTCCCCCAGACTCTGTGGCTGCGTTCATTGGAATTTAGCAAGAATCCAGCCGCAGATCTGAATTTTCTGCTTCTTCACACAGTGTTCCTGGAAGATGTTTGCCCTTGCTCTTCCCATGAGGCTTTATCTTAATGGTGACATGGACCATTCATAACGTAGGAATATTCTTGATAACGGTGAGGAGGGCAGTGGGACAGGGCAAGTGAAGACAAGCTACAACCATTCACTGTAACATCGTTCACTGTTCTGATTCTGCAGGTAAAATGTAACTGATAGAATTCTATGGGATGGGGTGTTAGTGTGTGAAGACAGTCCAGGTCCAATGATCCCGAGGCATGCAACTCCAGGTGATGGAGACCTCAGGTGCCATCCTGGCACCCAGGCATCTTCACTTGGTCAGAAGTGGCTGATGGCCAGCTAAATTTCGAATACTGGTAACCCGAAATGGAAGCATCCCTATGTGCCACACTTTCTGCCGTCTGTTTGAGTGATTTGAATCTTTAGCTTGTCCTGAGTCTCTTTCAGCTCCTCCCCTCTTATACCACCTGTGGACTTGTACTGTCTTCATCTAAATTTAGGGGAATACTGTTTATTTAATAAATAGTAAACAATAGCTCTTAGTTAAAGCTATGGTTTTCCCAGTAGTAATGTATGGAAGTGAGAGCTGGACCATAAAGAAGACTGATCGCCGAAGAATTGATGCTTTTGAATTATGGTGCTGGAGGAGACTCTTGAGAGTCCCATGGACTGCAAGAAGATCAAACCTATCCATTCTTAAGGAAATCAGCCCTGAGTGCTCACTGGAAGGACAGATCCTGAAGCTGAGGCTCCAGTACTTTGGCCACCTCATGAGAAGAGAAGACTCCCTGGAAAAGACCCTGATGTTGGGAAAGATGGAGGGCACAAGGAGAAGGGGATGACAGAGGATGAGATGGTTGGACAGTGTTCTCGAAGCTACCAACATGAGTTTGACCAAACTGTGGGAGGCAGTGGAAGGACAGGTGTGCCTGGCGTGCTCTGGTCCATGGGGTCACGAAGAGTAGTTATTAATGCTGCAGCCCGACTGCCTCTTGATTAAAATGGCCTGTAATTTGGGGGCAAGCATCTATTAGTTTAGACTTCAGACGAAGCTTTCTCTGAACAGCAACTTAACATGGAAATGTGGCACATTAGCTTATTAGGAGTAGACTGTTGCCTTGTCATTAGGAACAGACTGCTTGCTGCCTTGTATGGCAGAAAGGAAATTTGAGAGAAATGGTTGGGACTGCTTGGCCATTCATTTGTGACCTTCACAGGTTGGTTTTTCTGCCAAGGCAGCTTACAATATTAAAATGCTACGGTAAAACAAACAAATGATGTGAACTGTAACGAGGCTTGAGTCATAGATGGCTGTCTTTTAAGTTTCCGACTAGCATCTCTTCAGTGTTTGTGAGAGGAAAGGGCTCTCTCGCTTTAACAATTGGGTGACGCCTTCTTGAATTCCTAAGTCAGTGTGGTTTAATGGACTTGTCTGAAGGCTCATTCAGCTATTGGGGCTGGTGCATGGAGCCCACAGGAAATTCTTCTTCTGAACAGTAGGTGTCCAGGGAGCTATAGAGTTGGATTGCTGGTCCCTCTGATGTATTATCTACTCTACATTAATTAGCAGCAGCCCTCTAGGATTTCAGATGGGACCAGTGCTCAAAATTTGTCACATTTTGCACCTGGCTATCAGCCACTGGTGACCAAATGAAGATGCCGGGTGCCAGGATGGCACCTGATGTCTCCACCATCTGGAGGCAGTGTTAGAAGCTCGGATAGATAAGCTAGGTGCCAAATGGCTCCTTAAACCAGGGGTAGGCAGCCTAAGGCCCGTGGGTCAGATGTGGCCCAATCACCTTCTCATTCTGGCCCACGGACGGTCTGGGAATCAGCGTGTTTTTACATGAGTAGAATGTGTGCTTTTATTTAAAAATGCATCTCTGGGTTATTTGCGGGGCATAGGAATTCATTCATTTCCCCCCCAAAATATGATCTGAGGGACAGTGGACCGGCCCACAGCTGAAAAAGGTTGCTGACCCCTGCCTTAAACCAAGGTTACAGTCACCAAAACGGAATCTCTAGTTGCCATTTGGGGGCAAGACGGCTCCAATGTCTTTCTTTTCAAAGGATGGACTGACTGGGATTGATTCTCAGTTAAACAACTGGCTAGTTCAGAGGACAACCTTGAGCCAGGTTAAGAGCTTTGAGAACTTCAAAAAGAACAGTCATTTGATGCGGGGACAGTCCACATTATCTATTGGCCTATTCTGATCTCTTTTTCTTAATGAATGGTGACACGGATGATTCATAACGTAGGAATGTTCTTCACAACTGTGAGCAAGTCAATGGGATGGAGTAAGTGAAGATAAGTGACAACAAATAACTATAACGTTCACTGCTCCTGCACAGGCTGTACAGAAAAAGCATTTTGGTTCCTGAAATTCATTCTGATTGTGCAGTTAAAATATAACTGATAGAATTCTACAGGATGTGTGGAAAACAGTCTTGGTCCAATTATTCCAAGGCATGCACCTCCAAGATGGTGGAGATGTCATCCTGGTGCCCAGGCATCTTCGCTTGGTCACAAGTGGCTGACAGCCAGGTACAAATTGTTCCTGGCGCCTGGCCAGTTTCGAACACTGTCTGGAGGTGCCTGCCTGGGGATCCTTGGATCTTGACTGTTTTCACACAGAATTCTACAGTGGGGGGGGGGAGGAATTCTATCTGTTGTATTTTATCTGCAAAATCAGAATGAATTTCTGGAACCAAAAAGGTTGTATTGAAAAATAGGACTTTTGAGCCGTCTGGCACAAAAATGGCAGCTAGGCATTCCGTTTTGGCGACTGTAACCCTGGTTGAAGGAGCTATTTGCTGCCCAGATTGTATATCTTAGTTTCTAACGCTGGGTGGGGCATTCCTGGTGCTACAGAGAGTGTGTGGAACCTTCTGCCTGCACATCAAATGCTCCACTTCTAAGCTTGAGGACTTTTTCCAACCGTCTCAGTATCTTGGATGGCGATATCCTTGCCCATAGGATTCCGGCTCCTTTTGTGTTTTGAATACACTGTGAGATACCCCCTCCTTAAAGAGCAAAACCTTTCAATTTGGCTTATTCTGAGCACGTGATACATTGTTCTATCTCTGAAATGGCTACAAAATATTTGTGCAAGTTCCCTTTTTTTGGTTTTGTCCTAGGACTTGGGTTTACAGGTAATCGTCCAAGATAGCTGCGTGTATGCCATTTTAAAAAAAAATATCTTTTTTGAAATGGGTGTTCTCAAAACTTCTTAGTATAAGGCATTTCTTTTTTTATAATGTGGAGACACGATGTTCAGCCAGCAACAAAATGGCACATGCCAGGGGTGCATTGCAGCTGAGATTTCATAATCTTTAATGGCAAAGTTGGCTGGAGTGAGAATGTTGTTTTCTTTGTCTTGAATACACTCTGAATATAATGTCCAAAGAGGAATGCAGTAGTTTCTCCGACTTGGGCTCTCTCTTCCCTCTCCCAACCCCTAATTTTTCTGTTCAGTTTCCTTGACTGCAGTTGGAGTTGCTGAATTTCTTAAGGCTTGAGTGGAAGCCAAGGCCATCGCCGTAGGCATGAACCTTTCTTTGATTTTAGCACAGTAGTACTTCCGACATCTTGGTCCAAATTCATACACAGTACAATTCCGGGAAGGTTATTTTGCAAAAGTTCACTGAGTGCAACAGTTGGGCCCCCGGACTTCTTCACTTGGTTCCAAGTGGCCGATAGCCGGGTGCAAAATGCGCCTGGCAGATTTTGAACGCTGCTTAAAACTTGCTATAGGAATGAAAAGGGAATGGTGTGCATGTTCTCTGTTTTAAATGATGTAAAGTTGGGCAAAGGCTTAAGTTACTGAAAACAGTTTTAAAATGTACTGAATTTTGGTATATCCAAAGAGCTGTACATTCCTTAGACTCTTCCAAAAGGATAGTCATCTAGGGTGCAGAGTGAATCTGCAACTTTGAAACAGCCCTGTTTGATAGCTAGTTGTATTTTGGTCACTCTACCAGTTGTGTGGGTTTTTGTTCCGGCTGTAGAAAAGTTTCCATGGATGAATGCAGTGAAAACATTCCAACTCTCAGTGCATGGCTTGTGGACCGCATTGTGCAGCAGGGCAACTCGGCCCCATCAGTACAGGCGAAACTCGAAAAATTAGAATATCGTGGGAAAGTCCATTTTATGTAAGCAATTGTTTTCATTAGCTACTGGAGTTTAATATATGAGATAGACTCATGACATGCAAAGCGAGATATGTCAAGCCTTTGCTTGTTATAATTGTGATGATTATGGCGTACAGCTGATGAAAACCCCAAAGTTGAAATTGTTAATTTGGGGTTCTCATCAGCTGTACGCCATAATCATCACAATTATAACAAATAAAGGCTTGACATATCTCGCTTTGCATGTCATGAGTCTATCTCATATATTAGTTTCACCTTTTAAGTTGAATTACTGAAAGAAATGAACCTTTCCACGATATTCTAATTTTTCGAGTTTCACCTGTAGAACTTCATTCATCATCGAAACAAAATAGAAAATTCTTTCCAGTAGCACCTTAGAGACCAACTGAGTTTGTTCTTGGTATGAGCTTTCGTGTGCATGCACACGAAAGCTCATACCAAGAACAAACTCAGTTGGTCTCTAAGGTGCTACTGGAAAGAATTTTCTATTTTGTTTCGACTATGGCAGACCAACACGGCTACCCACCTGCAACTGGTTCATTCATCATCATCATTCTTTATTCGACCGTCAGTCATAAAAGATACATTTATCCATACAGAATTAAAACATCTAAAGAAACTTTAGAATAAAACATAGCCAGCACTAAGATGAAGCTATACAGATAAACCCATGTCAATGCAAGAACTTCATTCTTAAATCCATCCTTGCATATGTTGTTGTTTTCAGCCTGCCTTGACTTGGGTTGCAACCCCATCGTGGGTCTTGACTGAAGACTCCATGACTTGCACTTACCCACTCCTCCTCCTCCTCCTGTTGTGCTGCACTACTTACCAGTGTTAGAAACTGGGATAGAAAAGCTAGGAGCCCAATGGCTCCTGAGACCTGGGTTGTGGGCGCCAAAACAGAATGTCTAGTCGCCATTTGGGGCGGTCAGCAACACTTTTATTTATTACTTTGTTAAGTGTCAGGGAACTGCCATCGGGTGATGGGAAGGGGGCTGGGGCTCTGTCAGAGTACAGAGAGCCCCGACGTCTCCTGGACAGCAATACCTTTTCTAGTGCAGGAAGCAGCAACGCCTCTAGTGGGGAGAGGAGGGGGAAATGGCCAGCCTGGTGGGGAAAGGGCTTGGAGGTGCTGTGGGAGAGCCCCAGCGCCTCACCTCGTCTGGCTGACCAGGAAGGAGGTACGGCATTTCCGTCGCCCCAATTGCGCAGAGAGGGGAGGAGGAGACTCGGGGTTCCGAAATTCTTAAGTTGGGGACGTAGCCGGAAGGGGCCACTCTCGGATTCTGCGAGTGACTGAGACGGACATGAACTTGTTTGCTCTGTACTGTAAATAGTTCACACAATAAAACTGATAAAAGACTGATAAAAGACATGCCAGAGTTTCTGCCTCGTTACTCGTGAGTAACCACCGCTAGGACCTTACAGCAAGCATGAAGTAATGCACAACTCACGTAAAGCGATACATTGTTAATATCACATTTTTAAGAGAACTTGTTTAATTGGGTGTTGACAATAAAAAATATGGGCACCGTACTTCAGCTTTCAAAACACGCTACTCTTTATCGTTAAACTCCTTAGCATATATTGCCTATCCTTAGCATACGCTTGGGAGCTTCAAAGCACATACATGTCAGTCATCCTGGAGTGTCAGTCAGGCGTCAAAAATGGCACCCAGACTTTCCGAGGTGCTCGCAAATGGAGAATCTTTAGGTGTGAAATGCACCTGACGCCCTGCTAATTTTGAACCCTGCTACCAACCCAGCACTAGGTGAAGGGAGAGTTCCAGAGAGCATGGGATTCACCCGTCAGCTTCCCTTGTTTAAATGTGCTGATCTTGGCTACTAGCTGAGTTCACCGGGGCCGTTGTCTCTGTCCCCGCCGGACTCGTGGCTGGAGGCCTGGCTGCGCTGGCATGCCACATTCCCTTCCATTAGTTGTGCTGCTTTCTGGCTAGTAGCGATTCCAGGAAGATGAGATTATTCAGGCCTCGCTGACTGCGGGGAAATGGTTTTGGAGCTGTCCACCAAGGTAATGGAAATGGATATTGACATGAGATGCATTCAGAGAAGCATGGTAGCTACAAAGTGCATGCACTTAAGTCGGCCCTGGGGAATGCAACCCAAAACCTTCCAGCGAGTTCTCAAAATCTAACTTGAAAGCTGCATTCCCTGGGGCAAAAGGTTGGGGAGATGGGGAGGGCTGCACTCAAAGGCTGTGTTCAGTGTCTTTTCTTACAGCTTGTTCTGCAGAAAGATCTTTGCACCCAGTGTTAGAAACTCAGATGTGTAACCTAGGCGCCAAATGGCTCCTTAAACCCAGGTTACAGTCGCCAAAATGGAATGCCTAGTCGCCATTTTGGGGCAAGGCGGCTCTAAAGTCTTATTTTTCAAATGATGGACTGGCTACCAGTTAAGCATTTGGCTAGTTCAGAGGACAACCTTGAGCTAGGTTAAGAACTTGGAGAACTTGAAGAAAAGTCACTTGATTTGGGGACAGTCCCCATATCTATTGGCCTATTCCGACCTCTTTCTTAATGGTAACATAACGTGAGAATATTCTTCACAACTGTGAGCAGGGCATTGTCCAGTGAAGCCAAGCTACAACCATTAAATAACAACGTTCACTTCTCTTGCACAGAAACAGCTTTTCGGTTCCAGATATTCATTCTGAAACCTTCCGCCTGGAAAACCTGAACAGCCACTGCCATTCAGTGTTGAAATATACTGGATAGAGCAGTGATCTGGCTTGGTGTAAGGCCGCTCCTATAGGATGTAAACAACCACTTGGTTATGGCCTGTAAAGACGGCCCCCCAGGCCACCTTTGGGCTTTGTGAATTCTGTGGATTGCAAAGCTCGGAACAAATTGGCATGGTTAAAGGTTGGCACAAAGTGTTTTCGAGCGGCAACTATGTGGGGACATGGGTTTGCGGTGCTTGTCTGCTCTGGGAAGATGTGCTTCCTGCTTTCCTTCGCTTTTAGCCGGTATTCCATCCTGTTGCACTTATTATCGGGCTCTGGGAGGATCTGACGCAGACCACCCCTCTGGGAGACTGCTTTGTTTATTTGCTTTTCGCAGCACTTCCAAATCTCTTCCTGCATCATGGGGGGGGGGGCAGGTATGCACCTTGGAACCTTCAGAGCCAGTGTGGTGTAGTGGTTAAGAGCGGTGGACTCGTAATCTGGGGAATCAGGTTCGCGTCTCCCCTCCTCCACATGCAGCTGCTGGGTGACCTTGGGCTAGTCACACTTCTCTGAAGTCTCTCAGCCCCCCACTCACAGAGTGTTTGTTGTGGGGGAGGAAGGGAAAGGAGAATGTTAGCTGCTTTGAGACTCCTTCGGGTAGTGATAAAGCGGGATATCAAATCCAAACTCTTCTTCTTGGAACGGGCTGTTTCAGTTTTGGATTTGGCCTTTTAAAAAGCGCTTCAGGAACAGAGTTGCATCTTTTTTGTGTAGAAGGGGGTGCCTGAATTAATTGAAACTGCCTCTATAAGCTGGTTTCTCTCTCTTCTCTCACCCTGCCCAGATGGAATTTCAGACAGAATTAACAAATGCTGGTGGGAAGCTCATAGTCGTCGACTTCTCCGCCACATGGTGCGGACCATGCAAAATGATCAAGCCGTTCTTCCACGTAAGTAAGCTGCTCTGAGCCATTTCTTCCTCTGAGCGTTTGCCATGCTCAGGACTCCTGAGTGCTTTTGATTTCGTAGACCCAGGGGTCAGCAAACTTTTTCAGCAGGGGGCCGGTCCACTGTCCCTCAGACCTTGTGGGGGGCCGGACTATATTTTGAAAAAAAAATATGAACGAATTCCTATGCCCCACAAATAACCCAGAGATGCATTTTAAATAAAAGGCACACATTCTGCTCATGTAAAAACACGCTGATTCCCGGACCGTCCGCAGGCCGCATTTAGAAGGCGATTGGGCTGCATGAACCATGAACCCCGGGGAGACAGCAGAGCAATGGAGGTTGTGCCCACTGATTCAGCTGCTTGCCCTAGCTTCCAGGGAACGAGAATGACCCATGGCCAAAGTGGAAGGCTCCCAAAGATGAACCTTGCCCAGCCTCTTGAAAGATCCTCTGCCCAACTTGTCAACGCTTTGCTCAGATTGACCCCATCATCTCTGCCACTTGCTTGGGGATGGCTAATGGGGGCTTCCATGTATGAGAGAGTAGATAACTCACTGCTGGAAGGGAAGCTACAGGAAACCAGGCAGAGGGTCTTCTCAGTAGTGGCGCCCTCCCTGTGGAACGCCCTACTGTCAGATGTCAAGGAGATAAAGAACACAAATTTTAGAAGACATCTGAAGGCAGCCCTGTTTCAGGAAGGTTTTTAATGTTTGACATCTTACGTTTTTATATGTGCTGGAAGCTGCCCAGTGTGGTTGGCACAACTTTGTACTTCCATTATTATTATTATTATTATTATTATTATTATCATCAATGGTGGAGTGGTTAAGAGCGGTAGACTCGTAATCTGGTGAACCGGGTTCGCGTCTCCGCTCCTCCACATGCAGCTGCTGGGTGACCTTGGGCTAGTCACACTTCTCTGAAGTCTCTCAGCCCCACTCACCTCACAGAGTGTTTGTTGTGGGGGAGGAAGGGAAAGGAGAATGTTAGCCGCTTTGAGACTCCTTCGGGTAGTGATAAAGCGGGATATCAAATCCAAACTCTTCATCTTCTAATATAACCCTCTCTCCTTTCTTTACCCAACAGAGTCTTCTCGAAAAGTATCCAGATGTAGTGTTTATTGAAATCGATGTGGATGATGCTCAGGTAAATTCTAGAGTGCGGCTGTCAAACTTGAAGAGAGCTATGCATTTTAAGGACTCGTCTCTTGGGGAAACTCTTGCACTTTGCAGAGGGTTCTGAACAATGTCCTCCTAGGGGGCAGAGTGGCACTCAGACTTCCTTGCCAAGCAATTAGCTTGGGACCAGGACCACATGCAGAATGGTCTAACCCCTCTTAGATGGACTGGATCACTGTGATCTGTGGAAGAGTCCTCTTGCAGACACCCATCTTTTCAAGAGATCTGTTGCGCACAATACAGGGATCGGCCTTTAGTGCGCTGACACCAACTCATGTGCTCAACCGAGACTAATACAGACAACCTCTTTCATCTCCTCTAGGATGTTGCCGCTCACTGTGACGTCAAGTGCATGCCAACATTCCAGTTCTACAAGAATAATCAAAAGGTATGTGTGGTGCCACATTTCCAGCAGAACATCTTGGGGTGGCATGGAGGGGACACCACCTCCAGAATTATTTTTGGGTGTGGCGCGATATTCAGTTGTTGGGTGAGGGGGTCCTGTGAGGCATCCATCTTGGCTCAACCTACCTGAATTTCTGCCCTTCCTACCCAACACCTGTACAAGGTTGTATATACAGCAGTACCTTGCTTCTCAAACTTAATCCGTTCCAGGAGTCCAATCGACTCCTGAACCGTTTTGAAAACCAACGCGTGGCTTCCGATTGGCTGCAGGAGCTCCCTGCACTCAGGCGGAAGCCGTGTCGGACGTTTGGCCTCTGAAAAGCGTTCGCAAACCGGAACACACATTCCCGGATTTGCGGCGTTTGGGAGCAGATTTGTTCGGGGGCCAAGCCGTTCGAATAAATGACACACAGAGAGAGGCTGGAATCTGAGATTGATACTGCTAGAAACCTGTGTCTGGTGACTTCCGTCTGGAACGGCAGAAAATTACAATCCTCTTGACCTGAAAAGCACGCATAATATAAGTGTTAGCAAGCGTGCATTGCTGTGTGACTTTGAATGTTCTCAATTTGTCTGCTTCGTTACTTCAAAAGTGATGGGTTTGAAAGGAAGGCCTGAACTTGGAATTCCTGTATTTCAGGTGCATGAATTCTCCGGAGCGAACAAAGAAAAGCTGGAAGAAACCATCAAGAATCTAAAGTAAACTAACCACAGATTCCTGCGTCATTAAAAAAAAAAAGTGCTGACTGTTAAATTATAGCCTTTTCTACATAATGAACTGATCAAGTTAGCTCATGTATCCAAATACACTTTTGACTCGTTGGCCTGTAAATGAGAAGAATAAAAATGTATAAAACGGGTGTTGCGGCGTGAATCTTGTGGCTTCGCTGTTAAAAATCACAGTAGAACAAGCGTCGGCTGTGCATTGCTTTATTACAGCTATGTGCCTAAAGTAAGCAAATTTAGGAGAAAGCAGAGTTTAAAACTTAAGGGAAACAACCTTGTTGCGGGTTAGTTTTACATTGAGCAAAAATATTTATGGGTATGTTTAACGGGTGGTAGCAACTAGGGTTTTTTTAAAGGGCTCAAAACCATTGTAAGCTGCCCTCAACCAAGACCCCTTTTTCCTTAGAGTAGGGACAATGTAATCAACAGGCTGGTTTACCTAAACCATTTTTTATTTCAAAATAAAATAGAGATTAAAAGAATAGCATTTTTATTTTTATGCGGTGAGGGGTAGAAATCCAGCATTCATTTTGTAACCTGCACTATAGATTAGGAGGAGGGTGTTTTTGAGCATCCCTATGGGATAAATGCAATAATGTCTTCCCATCTGCTCATACCAGCTGTTTTCCAGGAAAAAAATGGTTGCAGGCTGGTAAGGTAACAAAAGAGGACAGAGGATTCTGCACGTGCCTCTACCACTCTTTAAAATTGGACATCCTACTTACTACAAATCTTTCCAACACCTAACCTTTGGAGTACAGAGACTCAGGCTTTCAGCATAATCCAGTTACGCAAGAAACAGGAGCAAGCTGGCATGTTTATGAATGAGCTTTTGGCAGTTAAGACAGGCGAGTCTACAAATAAAAGGGGGGGGTAGTCGTTTATTGTTCCGAATTTCTTGCCAGCGTAGGCCACGTGCCCGTCAAACTTTTAGGACCGCCTTCCCAGTGTTTTCTCCTTTGAGCATTCCCATGAATGCTGCCGGCATATTTTCAAAGCCCTGGGTGATATGTTCTTGGCACTTAATTTTCCCCTGTACGAAACAAAAAAATGGGTTTTAGATTTTGGCTTGCTTCTAAACAATGCATGAAAAAGTTTCCGCTTTAATTTACTGTATCAGGGTGGGGGCACTGAGCCAGGTCTCTAATTAATAATAATAATAATAATAATAATAATAATAATAATAATAATAATAATAATAATTTATACCCTGTCCATCTGGCTGGGTTTCCCCAGCCACTCTGTGCGGCTCCCAACAGAACACTAAAAACAGAATAAAACTTCAAAAAAGTTCTTCTAAAAGTCAGGTAGTTGTTTATTTCCTTAACGTCTGATGGGAGGGCGTTCCATAGGAAGGGCGCCACCACTGAGAAGGCCCTCTGCCTGGTTCCCTGTAACCTCACTTCTCGCCGGGAGGGAACCACCAGAAGGCCCTCGGAGGTGGACCTTGGCGTCCGGGCTGAACGATGGGGGTGGAGACGCTCCTTCAGGTATACAAAATGCCTAGGTGCCCCACTTTTCACCTGGGGTAGCACAGACACTCCCAACCCTCGCTCTCAATCGGGGGGGGGGTCCTTATATCCCCAACTACTGTAGGCTCTTATCCCTCATGGCAGCCAAAAAATTTCCTTTCCCACCCCCACCAAAAAGTTACGTTTCATTCCGGTATGGGGAGATGGCACTTGGGCTGTCATGGCGACCCCTGAATTGGGCTGAAGCCCAGAGGGAACCCCCTCTTTGGGGTTGACCTGCCAAGCTTTCCCAGTTTCCCTTTTAAGTTGTTTTACAGCAGGGATGCTCCCACCGCTGCCTCCGCTGTCGTCCTGGGACTCTTCACCACAGTCTCAAGTACAAAAAAGCCCAACAACAGAGGAGGAGACAACTTTCAAAGCATTTGTTGTACTTTTTGGTCCCGTCAGAAAATCTTGTTTCGGTGTTTTCGGGTCAAACGCTCATGCTTCTGCTAAGGCCAAGGGATTTGGGCATGATTGGGTAGGGGGCGAAATGAACTGTGTTGATCGCTCACAATGAATGCCCACAAGCATTTCTTTTACATTTTTGTAAAAGGCTGCTGCTCAGATTTGTAGGCCACGTGATCTGAAACACAGCTCATGTGACCTTGGCAAAATGGGACGTAAAAAAAAATAGAGGGGGGGATTAAGCTGAGAAAAGTGCCCTAGCCCCCAAATTTTAAACCCCATCATCAGATTAGACCTTTCTAGTCACTCCGACATACGTATATTCCCCAGCTAAACATTGCAATACAGTGGACTCTCCAGATACGAACTTAATTCATTCTGGGGGTCCGTTTGCACCCTGAAAATAACGTAAATAGAGGCGCGCTTCTGTGCATGCGCGAGGGGCAAAACCTGGAAGTACACACTTCTGGGTTTGCCATGGCCATAACCCGAAGATTCCCTTTCCAGAGGGATACTAAGTAGAGGTATAACTGTATACCGATAGATCACGATGTCTGAAATAAGGATGGAGCTATGCAGAGGCAGTGGCTGGCTTCACGGGTTTCCCCCCGCATCTTGAATTTTGCCGGCGCCTTCTCTGGGCATTCGCTGTCCCAATAGTTTCAAAAATTACAAAGCCGCTATCACAATATGGACTTCAAACCGGTTTCGGGTGATGGATCGCCCAGCCCTAACACGCATCATGATATCTTGGCAGGTCATAAGTTATGAGACCAGTATCACGATATGGACTTGGATCAAGCTTCACCACTCGCGGGTCCAAGGACAGCACAGAACACCAGCCAACTTACCTCTGCGACCCATTTCAACAGTGCTCTCAGACCTTCCTCTTTCCTGTCCGCCCAGCGCGAGACTACAAACCCTTCCATGCACAACTGGTTTAGGATCATAACAAGCTGCATATAAGGTCCTGGAAGATACACAAGAGGGAAAGGGTTCGTGAAATTTGCACGCTACAGGCCGTTTGAGCACCAGCTTGAGCTTCGCGTTAGAATTGCAGAGTCGGAAGGGACCTCAGGCATCGTTTACTCTAACCCCCCCCTCCGAACTCGGCACAGGGTGCAAATACTAGTCATGGCTCAGTGGCAGTTATCCAGAGGAGGGCAACCAAAATGGTCAAAGGCCTGGAAACGATGCCTTATGAGGAACGGCTTAGGGAGCTGGGTATGTTTAGCCTGGAGAAGAGAAGGTTAAGGGGTGATATGATAGCCATGTTCAAATATATAAAAGGATGTCATCTAGAGGAGGGAGAAAGGTTGTTTTCTGCTGCTCCAGAGAAGCGGACACGGGGCAATGGATTCAAACTACAAGAAAGAAGATTCCACCTAAACATTAGGAAGAACTTCCTGACAGTGAGAGCTGTTCGGCAGTGGAATTTGCTGCCAAGGAGTGTGGTGGAGTCTCCTTCTTTGGAGGTCTTTAAGCGGAGGCTTGACAGCCATCTGTCAGGAATGCTTTGATGGTGTTTCCTGCTTGGCAGGGGGTTGGACTGGATGGCCCTTGTGGTCTCTTCCAACTCTATGATTCTATGATCTTGCGGGGGTCAATGCCTGGCATCTCCAGGTAGGACTGGCAATTTCCCCTGCCTGAAACTTCAGAGCCACAACCAGTCAGTGTTGACAATACTGAGCAAGACGGGCTAATGGTTTGACTCGGTGCAAGGAGGCTTCCTACGTTCCTGTAGTCTTCATGTGAAGCTTCTATCACTGCCTGCGAGACAGTGCATGCTCATTCCTCTTAAAAGGAGGGGGGGTGGAATCAAGTGTATTTTTCAATACGATCAAGCGTCTCCCCCAAAAAATAAATATATCCCATCTATTTGCAAATCCAATTGAGCAAAGAAGTATTTCAGCTGCACAGTTAATGTAGGCTTTTCCTAGCTGATATAAGGGACACGGGTGGCGCTGTGGTCTAAACCACAGAGCCTAGGGCTTGCTGATCAGAAGGTCGGTGGTTCGAATCCCCGCGACGGGGTGAGCTCCCATTGCTTCGGTCCCAGCTCCTGCCCACCTAGCAGTTCGAAAGCATGTCAAAGTGCAAGTAGATAAATAGGTACCACTCCAGCGGGAAGGTAAACGGCGTTTCCGTGCGCTGCTCTGGTTCGCCAGAAGCGGCTTTAGTCATGCTGGCCACATGACCCGGAAGCTGTACACCGGCTCCCTCGGCCAATAAAGCGAGATGAACGCCGCAACCCCAGAGTCATCTGCGACAGGACCTAATGGTCAGGGGTCCCTTTACCTTTACCTTTCCTAGCTGGTAACTTGTCCCCACCCACTGTTCTTATTTTCCTTCATAATCCAAAGGTCACTAGGGTTTTAAGCTAGAATGCTTGGTCCCTCTCACTTCTTACTTTTTTCATCATCAAACCTGTTTTCCCTGTGCTTCTTCCTGTCTGATGGAGGGAAAGTTGGGGGAAAGGAACCTGTTGGATCAGAAGGCCAGGCAACCGAGCAGCCGCATGCCCTCTTTCAGCCACTTTGGAACTGCCAAGAGGAAATACGCCATCTTTGAGCAAAGCCCAGTTAACCATTGTTCCGCAACTTCCCATTCCGGCAGAGATCACAGAGCTTTCATATAATCCTGTTGCATAGCTAACAGTCCAAATAAGCTCATAGCAGAATTGTTTATTTATTTAATAAATAAATAAATGACCACCAAAAACTGCCCTCTTCTCTTTTTCATTAATAATAATAATAATAATAATAATAATAATACTTTATTATTTATACCCCCCGCCCATCTGGCCGGGTCTCCCCAGCCACTCTGGGCGGCTTCCATCAAATATTAAAATACCAACAGGTAGGCTACATTGAAGCACTGCCTCTTGCTTAATTCTGCCCAAACTGTACAGCTAGAGAGCCATTTTTAACCGAGGTTTCCAGGACCGATACTCTTTTTCATTACATCCCAACAGCTGAAAGGAGTAACCATTTGATGCCAATCGCAAACCAGCCATTAGCAAATTTTGCTACCACTTCCAAGTGCTTTGCAAGAGGAATGGTGAGCTGACTTGTACCAACAGTCCCACTGACTTCAGAAGACTAGGAGCATTTGGAAACTGCGGTGGGTGGGTGAGCGGGTGGAGCCAGTTCACTCAAGTCTCGCCAACTAGAAGCCCGAGTTTCAATAGCTCAACTGTGCTGCTACCATAAGGGGGAACGCTGAAATTATTTTCAAAGCAGCAGCAAGTGGTTTCTAGCTCACTACGGACCTCTTGTGGTGTCAAACTATTCTGCTCCTCAAATTTCTGAAATGTTGCCCGTATGTCCTTATCAAGCTACACTGAATGCTGCTACACAAAGGATCCTTGAAAAGACTCAGCAAATGTTATAGCCTTTGTTTGAGCAGGGGCTTCTGTCGTCTACGCGCAGGTTGCTTCAACACGTTAACCGTTTAAAACGGAACTGCCCTCCTTCGCCGACTCACATTTTAGGGCATACCCAGACAATAACATTGAACCATTGCATCCCAGAGCTTTCTGCATGTTGTCTTCTTGTAAAGCCCAATTCGAAGTGCTGGTTCTGACCTATAAAGCCTTAAAACAGCTCAGGATCACAATACCTCAAGGACCGGCTCTCTCCATATGAACCTACCTACCCGGATCCTGAGATCAACTTCTGAGGCCCTCCTTCGTGTGCCTCCTCCTCGAGAGCTCCGGAGGGTGGCAACACGAGAGCGGGGCCTTCTCTGCAGTGGCCCCCCCTCTATGGGATGCTCTCCCCAGGGAAGTTCGCCTGGCACCTTCATTATACACCTTCAGGTGCCAGGCAAAAACGTTCATTTTGGTTGATCTGTTTGGCATCCTATGCCCTTTTAAAAATAATAATAATGGGGGGGGGTGTAACTGGGTTGTTGTTTTTATTTTTATTATGTATTTTGTGATTTTATATCTTGATTTTATTCTGCGAACCGCCCTGAGACCCCTGGGTATAGGGCGGTATATAAATTAAATTAAATTAAATTAAATTAAATAACTGTTGTTAATAAATAATAATAATAATAATAATAATAATAATAAAGTTGGAAGGGACCCCAATGGTCATCTAATCCAACCTCGTGCAATGCAGGAATCCTTTTGCCCAATGCGGGGCTCGAATCCACAACCTTAAGATTAAGAGCCCCGGGCTCTACCAGCTCAGCTATTGAACTTTTAATCAAAAGCTTCCATTGGCAGCTTCTGCCAGTTGTTTTGCCTGTTAAACATGGCAATGGAATTCCTGAAGAACAGCCCCTTTAAATTGCAAAGGGCGACACATGGGAGCATTATAAACTTGTGCCTTTCATCAGCCCGTGACCCTTTCTCCCCAGAAGCTCTAAATGCAAGAGACAAAAATAAAAAATATACCGTAAATCCAAGTTTTACCTTTCTGGGGCACTGTGTCATTGTACAAGGAGATGGCGCCACACACAGCAATTCTCCCAAATTTCTTCATCTGGCCCAGGGCAACAGTTGAAAACTCGCCTCCGACCTGTTCAGATAAGAAAGACCGTTACGATGTGCCATGATGCAATGCATTGAAACAAACACTGAGGGATTTCTGCTGCAATTCCCAGCACATACTGGACATTTCCCAATATTCAATGCAGGAAATGCATGACTGCTAAACTGGTGCAAGCATGCGTTACCAAATGCATAGCGTGCATGTGGATTCGACCACAGTCTCGTTCTCTTTTCTCTCTCCATTCAGGCAGGCTGGCCACTTTTAATTTTTTGGGTGAGGGGAGGCAGGTCGCCCCCTGATGCACTTTGCATGCGTATCTGCTTAAATAAAATCAACTTTGGAGTTTGGACACTCCGACAGTTTTCTTTACTATTGAAAAGCTTCCCAGAAAGGGAAGGAAGGTGGATTTGTGAACTGGTAACCAAGCCTTGGGTGGATCTACACACCCTGGGGGGGGGCGGACTCTATAAATAAGTCAGAAATTAAATTGTTATTACAAAGGGTTGGGGACCACAATGTATAAAAATGTATAGAAAATGTTTTCTCTGTGGTGCCATCTAGTGGTGCATGTTTTTTAAGGAATTCAAAACGTTGTTTGACTAATGTAAAGGTAAAGCGACGATTCTAGGGTTGCAGCGCTCATCTCGCTTTACTGGCCGAGGGAGCCGGCGTACAGCTTCCGGGTCATGTGGCCAGCATGACTAAGCCGCTTCTGGCGAAACCAGAGCAGCGCATGGAAACGCCATTTACCTTCTCGCCGGAGCGGGACCCTATTTATCTACTTACATTTTTGGCGTGCTTTCAAACTGCTAGGTGGGCAGGAGCAGGGACCGAGCAACAGGAGCTTACCCCTTTGCAGGGATTCGAACCGCTGACCTTCCAATCGACAAGACCCAGGCTCTGTGGTTTAACCCACAGCACCACCCGCGGCCCCTCTTCGACTAATGTCCTTTATGAGGAACGGTTGAAGGAGCTAGGTCTGTTTACAGGCTGGACAAGAGGAGCTACAATTCCCAAAGTTCCCTAGAAACAGGAACTGCCTGTTAAACCGTTTTAGGAATTGTACCTCTAGAGGTCTGGTAAAAACTCTCGGTGCCCTTTACAAATGACAGTATCCAGGATCCTTTGCAGGGAAGCCATGTGTCAGGAGTAGCCCAGCTACTCATGAGGAGAGGGGGAGAGAAAGCCCTGCTCAGGAGCAGGGCAGGGAAAGCTGCTCTTCAAGGGGAGACAGCTCACGAAGCTATAGGGAGCCCGGACCCCTTTTGCAGACGGACTCCTCCTCCTCCTCCATCCAATCTATCACAGGAATCGTCTCCAAGCGAGGGAGAGGAGCAAGGGCTCCGGGACACTGCTGAAAGACACAGCACCACCAGTCAGGCTAGCCCACAGCTTCCGACACAGGCACAGCGCAGGGGGGCTAGAGGACCCAGGAGACATCGTTTCAGAGTGCCGAAGATCTGGTGTTGGGGGGGTAGCAGAAGGAATGTACTTCCGGATTCTGATAGTGACTGAACGGTCATGTTTTAAACTAGCTCCGCTTGTAAATAGCTATGCTTAACAAATAACTTCAGTTCTTCAAAGGAGGCTTAGTAGTTACTCATGAGCAGCACCTGGGAGGATCCCTGACACCATGGCTGTTTCAAGTGGCACAATACCGCTTTGAGCATATTCTGTGGATCTCCGTTTCTGAAGTTTTCAAACCAAAAACATTTGCTGCAAGCAGTCTCCCTTATTTCCAGGAAACTGAGCAGGGGAGGAACCAGGCCTCTGTGGTTATGCGTTGGCAAGATCCAACTGGCAAGTCCATGCAGGTGTTCAAATTATTCTGGGCAGGCTTGTCTTTACAAGGTAGGCTCCTCTGGTTCAGAACACAAGTCGTGCCTTCGCCTTTCCTCTGACACAACGCTCACAGGTGTGGAAGTGGGCGCGGCTCGCTCAGCACCTATACCGTCTGCCAAGTATGATGTAGCTGAGATTCCTGGATTGCAGGGGGTTGGACTAGATGACCCTAGGGGACCCCTTTCCATCTCTACCATTCATCGCATTGGGACAGCCTCAGGCTGTTGCTTGCACAACACCGAGGATGTTTACCAGCTCCTTTGCTACAGCAAAGTCTCTGCACTGGCATAGCCTTGCTCTAGCGAGGTCAGACCAAAAGCTTTTGACAGCCTCACACCCCAAACAAGCACACGATACCAAAAAGCTTTCCTTCAATCAGGGGTGGAGAGTGCGGGGTCCTAGGAGGCACAATTTTTAGAGGGGGGTGAACCAGGCGTCCCCATCCTGCCCTGCTTGTTTGCTAGGGGTCTCTGGGACCCAGAGCCTGGCATCGTACCCGCATCCCCGGCCCACTTGCTGAACGGATGCCCGGCCAGCACCAGGGGGACTCGACCGCCAAGGGCTGGGCCATGGGCTCCATGAACCCTCCGTGTCCCACGTGCCCGCCTGGCGACATTGGCATCAACGGCTGGGGCGGTGGGTTCTGTTCACCCTCCACACCACGCCCAGTGCGCATGTCATCGGTGCCAGCAAATGGCGCAAACGTCTTCCGCATTTCAAGACCGGCACCCGGAGTTGGCGCTCCGTTTGAACTTACGTTGTCAAAGTAGCAGTCGTAGCCATCGGGGGAAGCTTTCTTCAGGGCCTCTTCCAGAGACCCCACCGTCTTATAGTTGAAGGCTTCATCAAAGCCAAGTTCTTTGAGGAAGGCCACTTTCTTGTCCGAACCTGCACAGCCAACCACTTTGCAACCCTGCGGGATAAAGAGAACAAGTTATATAACGCTTCCTCGCACTGCTCGCGCCGTTTCAAAACCCGTTTGTTTTTCGCGCCGTTCAGAAAACCATCACGGCGCTACACACTCAAAAGGAAACCGGATCGACGGCTTGCTTCCTGCCATTTCTCATCCATGCTCCTCTTCGGAGCCCTGTAGCGTCCTTAATTCTCCTGACTGTGCAAGCCGACGGGCCTATGCACGATAAAGAACTCTGTGTCGTCGTCACGGGCAAGGCATCAAGCAGGGAAGTCGTGACAACAAGCAAAAGGGCCAACGGAGCTTAACAAAAAATAAAGAATATTGAAGCACCGGGACAGAAGCCAAAGCGCCAGCACTTTGGTCTCTCTGAGACAACCACACCTGCAGAAAGAAAAACCCTCTCCTGCCGCTGGGACCACAAAACACCGGTCCTGAGAGATCTACATTGGCTCCCAGTACTTTCCCATCACAATTCAAAGTATTGGTGCTGACCTTTAAAGCCCTAAACGGCCTCAATCCTGTATACCTGAAGGAGCATCTCCACCCCCATCGTTCAGCCCAGACACTGAGATCCAGCGCCGAGGGCCTTCTGGCGGTTCCCTCACTGCGAGAAGCAAAGCTACAGGGAACCAGGCAGAGGGCCTTCTCGGTAGTGGCGCCCGCCCTGTGGAACGCCCTCCCATCAGAGGTCAAAGAGATAAACAACTACCTGACATTTGGGGAAGTTTTTAATCTGTGATATTTTAATGTATTTTAATATTTGTTGGAAGCTGCCCAGAGTGGCTGGGGAGACCCAGCCAGATGGGCGGGGTACAAATAATAAATTATTATTATTATTGGAGCAAAGTGAACATTGCATGCCAATACACTTTCCCCGTAGCAGCTGGCATGATGGGGCAGAGATGCCAAGCCACCAGCCCAACCCTGGTGCCACTGCAGTTTATCCCTATGGGACGGACAGGGGTCGCAAGGTTGGGCAACCTGTAGATCAGGGGTCGGCAAGGTTTACCGGCCATGGGCCAGATCACTCCCGCGGAGATCGTCCGTGGGCCGGACTTGCACAGCGTGACGCCGGGAATTGCGTCTGCGCATGTTTGCGGTGCCAGAAATTGCTTCTGTGCATGCCCAGATGTCAAAAACCGCGTCTGCTCTCTTGAAGCACTAGCCGCTGTGGAGTAGGCTCGGGTTGGGCCTGGGCTCAGCCACGTGTCCTTGCCCTCCCGGTGCTCTCCTACCTCTTCTCCTCAGCAGCGGCAGGGCAAGGTTGGGGGCCCCCTCTTTTTTCTCCTTCCTCTTTCTCTGTTTTCCTTCTCTTTCTCCTCTCCTCCTTCTCCCTGCATTGGCTCCAGGGTTTTCCTGGCTCCGGAGCACCACTGGGCAGTTGGATGGGTAGCCGGGCGCTCTTGCTCCCGGCTCGATTTGAGTCACGGGGGGGGGGCAGTGGATCCCCCATTTGATGTGCCGGCCGTCCCCGATTCCCCCTTGGCAGCGGCGGCGGCAGTCTCAGCAGCCTGGAGCCAGCCTGGTAGCACAGTTGGCTCTGGCTGGCTTCAGGAGCTGCCTGCTGCCGTGGCGCCAGCCATTTTGCCTCGCCGGAAGTCCCCATATGATGCATCTTGTGCCATTGAACCAATCAGGCAACATTCATTCCCTACTAATACATCCACAACACTTGAAATATAAATCTGAGGAAATTAAATGAAATCCGGGGACGTTCTGGGGACCGATTTTGTCCGGGGACAGATTTGTAAATCCGGGGATGTCTGGTAACCATATGCTCTGGGCCCATAATACCAACATGTTCTTCCACGACAGCTTACCTTTATTTTCGCAATCTGCCCAGCCACACTCCCCACAGCTCCAGCTGCAGCATTGATCAGGATGGTATCTCCAGGTTTCATCCGGCAGACCTCAAGCAGGCCAAAGTAGGCAGTGAGCCTGGGAGGGGCAGAGGGGAGAGAGAGAAAGTTATATTGTCAAGCATATTGAAGGGGGCGTGGCATCCTTCTCACACCAACCTCCCCTAGCTGCGTTGCAAAGCTGGTGCTGCTCTGGCAGTGGCAAGGGTTGGGCTGCAATGTGGTGGGCTCTGTTTGCCTTCTCCACCCCCAGTGCACACAGAAATGCTGTTTATCTTTCTGCCTCTGCTGTACCTATTTATCTACTTGCACTGGTGTGCTTTCGAACTGCTAGGTTGGCAGGAGCTGGGACAGAGCAATGGGAGCTCACTCCATTGCGCGTATTCGAACCACCGACCTTCCGATCGGCAAGCCCAAGAGGTTCAGTGGTTTAGGTCACAGCGCTGCCCGCAGCACCTGGATGTCACATGACATCAGCCCCCCCACATCTCCCTCCCAAGTCAGTGCACCTGCAACCAAGACATGGTCTGGGCTCTACTTTTCATTGGCTCAGACTGTTCCAGCTGTTGACCTCCCTGCCTTCTTCCCTCCGAATACCAATGGGCACCAGCCACCGCTGCCCCCCATTTAAGGATCCTTCGAAGGACCCAATCAGAGACAGTGCCCCCGGGACAGGCATTCTGCCTACGCCCAGGATTTTTTGGTGGGGGTGCAGCAGAAGTCACCGAGCATTATTTATTTATTTTGAAATCACGGGTAAATATGTCCATAAAATGTGGACATTACAGGGGGCAGGCTTGGGTCGTGGGGGAAGAACCTCAGTTAATTGAGTACTTCCAATGATTTTCAATAACTTTTGTGGATCTGGAGGGGGAAGACCTGCCTCCCCCCCCCCACACCGGCTTCGCAACCACGCCTATGCCCTCTCACACTTGGCACAATGCGCCGGTGTGCCCAAAAGTGAGTGGAAGCCACACACTTGAAGCTCATCCCCAAAGCTTCTGGGCCACTTCCGAGGCCACTCACCCCGGCATACCGACAGCTCCGAGAGCCAGAGATCGGGGCAGCTTTTCCGGCCATCCAGGCAGCATGAGCGACATCCCTTTGCTTGTGGAGATGAAATGAGTTGTCCAGCCTGAATTCGCTATGACGAAGGACCCCACAGGGTACGTGGGGCACTTGCTTTCCAGAACTCTAGATATATTTTTAAAAAGCACACTTGCGTCAGCAAAACTGCTCTGCGTACAGCAAAGCAAATGCAGGTTTTGTCATTTATTTCTAAACAGGTATCAAGCAGCTGCAACGATTTACTGTGCAGAGAGAGGTACTGGAGATGGTTTTTTTTTGCATAGAATCGAATTGTCAACATGCTCTCCAAAGATGGGACACTGGTTACATTGATAAGGGTCCCCCGTCTGCTCTACAGATTTAATGCTGTGCTGTACCATAGTTAACAGCTTCTGCCAAAGAATCATGGGAACTGTAGTTAGTTAAGAGTGCTGAGGGTTATTAGCTGGGAGTTCTTCCCTCCGCAGAGCTACAATTCCCAAAGAGGTTTAACCATCACTTCCTCTTCCCAAAAATCTTTAGGGGAAGTCACATACAATACAGACAGGGAGCCTGACACTCCAGTAGTTGGCTGTAGCTCAACAGGAGAGCAGAGAGCTTGGTTGCCCTATGCCCAGGTTCAAATCCTCCCATCTCCAGCTATGACTGAGAAAGGCAGGGCTGTCTAAGGTTTTGGAAAGCTGTCACTAATGGGTGGGGACTGTACTAAGATACAGGAATCATTGGTTTCAGGCAGGAAGCTGCCTACATTTCTAATGAGCTTTCATGTGCATGCACACTTCTTCAAGTGTGCATGCACACGAAAGCTCATACCAAGAAGAAACTCAGTTGGTCTCTAAGGTGCTACTGGAAAGAATTTTCTATTTTGTTTCGACTATGGCAGACCAACACGGCTACCCACCTGTAACTACATTTCTAATATCGATCACCACAAATCTACTAAAATACAGTGCTTTTTTCTATTAAAAACCGTTTAGGGGTACTCTCATTTTGACTCGAGAAAATCACCATTTTATAGTTCAAATCTGTGAAAATAAATACAGCAAATGGACAAGAGTACAAAGATTCACAAAATGTTTAGGGGTATGCATCCCCCAGAAAAAGCACTGCTAAAATATAATCTGTCCCCTCAAATCTTAATTCTGTTTCCAGTCTATTTCTCTTCCTTTCTCACACGCATGCATGCTTGTTTAAAGAACTCCACCTTAAACATTTGCAAAGTGCAAGAGATATGCTAGAACTACTTTATATTAACTAAGAATCAACGATAATAGCAGCAGCAGCAATAACAACACAGCTGGCAACATCAGCAAAATCTTTTCACAAACACACACAGACAGAGAGAGATATCGATGGGGGGTCTTACTTTGCAACCTGGGATCCTAACATTGTATCCCCTTCCTTCAGATGAATCCTGCTGTATGGTCTGCAGAGAACAAAACAAAACACACCAACAAGACAGGCTTGTCAGAGAATGCCTTTGCAGGAATGGGAGCAATTTGCACCGGCAACTGGGATTCGAACCCAGAGCCAGCCTTTTTACTATGCTTCTTGTTTTTTGCCTTTATAAACTTTTGATAACCACGACCGCTTCAAAACACAAGAGCATGCAACAAGAGGCGTGCTATCCAAGTCAATCTTATCGTTGTGGTGTATAGCTCGGAGTTTTCAAACTGACCAGAGCAATGTTCTGGCCTGTTCCTGTGCAGTCAACAACCACCTGGAGAGCAGAACTACAGAACAACTCATAGGTGAATTTTACACAGTCTGCTTTCTAAACTACCAGCGTCTGCAGAGAGAAGTTGCTATTAAAGGCACAGGAGTAGAGCCTGGTAAGAATTAACAACCCTAATTATGGCATTTTACTTATGGCAAAAGCAACAGAAATGAAATACTAATGGCAATATAATGCATGCGTGATCAAGACCACACAGGGGACAGAATAAGTTGTTAACAATGGGCGGCCAGTCTATAATTTTTCACAAGGAACTTTCTCTACAGTATTTGAAATTTCATAAAATTGCCTGTTGACGTTCTTCAAAAATGTGTCAAAATATAGTGAAGTACGTTCAGCTACTTCCTGGTCATGGGGTGCCTTATCTCGGCATTTGAAAGTATATTTTTATCTTATCTTATATATATTTTTATAATGAATTGCTCATAGGAGAATTCCGTCCAGGGATTTCAAATCTTTGGGGAAGAATATCCCCATGGAAAGATGAAATCGTAGGCTGTGTTGGCAGACTTATCCTCTGGAAGCTTACACCAATTTACCGTTAAAACTCTACCACAGAATAAGCTCTCAAGGGTAGATGAAAGCTGGGCTTTGACACAATGCTCAGCCACAGATTCAGCTACTCTTGGGCTCACGCTCTCCATTTCCTCTTTCCTCACGGCCGTGAAGAAATTAGAAACTTCTGCTTTCGAATAACTGTGGTTTGCTGCGATGCCTGAAACCTTGTCTGCACCGGCAGTTATTTGTTATGTATGGTTAGTGGAAACGAGCCAAATTTGTTAACTATGGTTTGGAGTTGGCTCGGTTCCGCTAACTATAACTAAGACTAAGTAGCTACATCTTGTTGGGTTTGGGGCAACATAGCAAGTTTTGCTAACTTTCAAAACCGAAGTGAAAGATTCTGAATTCTTTTTTTAAAAAATGTGTTTCTTATTAAAGATTTTCTTGATTTACAAAAGTATGTGCAATGTCTCTCTTTCGTATTTTTTCCATGTAACATTTTTACAAATCAGTTTCATTTGTTGAGACATTAGGAAGAAAAGGGGGGAAGAGGTGGATGGGGTGGAAGATAGGTGGGGTGGGGTAGGATGGCGATCTTTCTATTTTACTTAAAATACCGTATGCAGGGTTTGGTGTCAGCATTGCTTGTGCAGGTTCTCTGTTGTTCGCTTGTGTTCCTTTGGTTGTGAGAGGTTGGGATTGGCCTAAGGTGTAGTTGTTTATTTGTGGTTGGCTGTGGTGGTCTTTGTTTTCAATTCTGAACACTTCTTGGTGGCCACAGCGACAAAGGAGCGTGCGAGAGCCTAAGGTTTGCTGTGGGCTCATTCACATAATGCTAAACTATGGTTTTGTCTTGCATCCAAACTGGCCCAGAGTTAACATTTACAGTCGTACCTCGGGTTACGTACGCTACAGGTTACGTACTTTTCGGTTTACAAACTCCGGTAACCCGGAAGCGTAACCCAGAGCGCGCACGGATGCACAGAAGCGTTCTGCACAGTTCGCGCAAGCACAGACGCAATCGTGCATGCGCAAACCGCTACTTCCGGGTTTTTCGCGCGCTTGTTTGGGTTGCGTACTTTTCGGGTTACGAACTGTAACCCGAAACCAATTACGTACACAACCCGAGGTACCACTGTAGTAAGGAAATCTAGGCAAGAGGTATAGTCAAGCTGTACTGCACTTTCAGGGTTATACTTCAATGGGTAAGTCCAACAAAACGAACAATACCTCATATATGGGTCAATACTGAGGAACACAGTTTCGAGCAGCACTTCTGAAATACAGAATATGATAAAGTAGATTAAGAACAAACTTGACCATAGACTGGAGACTTGCGAGACAAACTCAGTCTCTTGAATTCTTTAAAAAATAGTCACCAGGGGAAGGGTGAACCGGATAGGGTTGAGGCATTTGAAAGGCATCAGACTGGGATCCAAGACATGTTTACTCAATAGTAAATCTTACTAAGTTCGAATCGTAGAGTTGGAAGGGGACCAAGCAGTCATCTAGTCCAACCCTCTGCAATGCAGGAATCACAGTGAAAGAAACCCTATCCAGTGGCGTAGCACGAGGGGGCCACAGGGGCAGTCGCCCCAGTTGCAAAATGGTTAGGGGTGCAAAATTTCAACACACGGTGCTGCCTGAATACAGCTGCACGCTTCTGTCACTGGACATGGATGCCATTAGGCAGTTGAATGTGCATGTGTACTCCATCCACTTCCCTCCCTCCTACCTCTTCCATGTGGCCCCGGGCACTGTCAACCCATGCTACACCACTGTCCCTATCCAACCTCTGTTTTAAAACCTCCAGTGAATGAGAGTCTACCACCTTCTGAGACAGTTCATTCCATTATCAAACAGCTCTTTACCTGTCCTATTCTCTGGAGCAGCAGAATACAAGCTTGCTCCATCTCCCTTGGAATCAAATGCAATGAAAATCATTTCTTCTTAGCAAATGTTCCACATGCAGCCTATTGAGATTCATGTTCTGATGGTGGGCCAAAACGACGAGTCACTGGATTCACCCCTTCAGTTTTTTCACATAAAGCTTTTGAGTACGAAGGCAAAAATTCCTCTTACCTCCATCCTTCAGTGGCGGTAGCTCCACCTCTTTCAGTTCAAAATCACTGTGCTTAGGAAATCCCTCAAAGTGCTTCTTCAAGATCCAAATCTTCGCACGCACCATCTTTCACGCCCTGAGTGATCAAATAAGATTATACAAAGTTATAAACCATTAGAGGAATTACCAACGCGCTGGTCTCCACACTCTTTGATTGCTGAAGCGAAGGTTTGTGTGTCTCCCCAGCCCCAGATTAAAACTGGGGACACACTTTTGTGATTTATTTTCTTAATCGGCTCCCTGAACAACAGGCTGGTGGGTACCCTCCTTGCAATTCCAGGATAGCCCAATTAACATCTTCCTACAACCTGCTCCCTTCTTTCCTTTTGATGAAAGCATTACATTTTTTGAGATTTAATCATGCCTATCAGCTGTATCTGAAGAAGTGTGCATGCACACGAAAGCTCATACCAGGAACAAACTCAGTTGGTCTCTAAGGTGCTACTGGAAAGAATTTTCGATTTTGTTTTGACTATCAGCTGTACAGCACAGCTGACAGAATCGCACTGCACCCTTCCTCTCTTTTGGGTAAAGGAGTGTGGAAGAGAGCTGCATTCACATGGCAGATTAGTCAATTTCCCCAATATTTCCCTAATGGTTAATTTCTGCATTATACTTGAGCTTTCCACATGATGTGAAGTCCACTTCCAGAAATATAGCAGAATCTGGAAGAAAGTTAACACTCCTTTCTGTGTCAGTTGCAAATGGGTGTTTTTTGAAGCAACAGCACAGAAACGAGCGCTAATCCTTGTTCTAGATCGGGGGTAGGCAACCTAAGGCCTGTGGGCCAGATGCGGCCCAATTGCCTTCTCAATCCGGCCCACGGATGGTCTGGGAATCAGCATGTTTTTACATGAGTAGAATGTGTCCTTTTATTTAAAATGCATCTCTGGGTTATTTGTGGGGCCTGCCTGGTGTTTTTACATGAGTAGAATGTGTGCTTTTATTTAAAATGCATCTCTGGGTTATTTGTGGGGCATAGGAATTTGTTCATTCTGCCCCCCCCCAAAAAAAATATAGTCCGGCCCCCCACATGGTCTGAGGTTGCTGAACCCTGCTCTAAATTCTGCTATATTTCTGGAAGCGGATTTTTACATCATGTGAAAGGTCCAAATATAATGTAGAAGTTAGAGAAAAGTCAGGAAATTGCAACAAATTGCCATGCGAATACAACCTTGGTTTCAAATCGCTGCCACTGGATTTTGTTCCATATTATCTGCATAAAATCTCCTTAGTCAGCCCCTCTTCTCCATCCAAGTCACTCCCTTTTAAAGATTTAAACACACCCTCTTTTCAAGGCACTGAAATGTGTAACTAAAGGGTAGCTTTGCACACAATGATTTGCCAATCTCTCTGCCCTTTTCTTCTGTCATACTGCAAGGAGATTGCTCTGTAATTGGAACGGTTGCAAAACCACCACTCTCTCGGTGTGAAAGGGCGTTTCACTGTGAACGATCAACACAAGCTTCGTGCCTTCTCCTGGCGATTCGCTCCTAAACGGGAACATTACCCTTTGCAAGTTTTCTTTTGTATTATTGCCAAGGCTGCTGACACACCCTGAACGTTAGCATATTGAAACTTGCGGGAAACTGCAACAAGATGTGGTAGATTAATTTCGGACAGAGATGGGGAATCTGGTCTTCCAGATGTTGCTGGGAGTCCCATGAGTCCTAGAGCCAGCATGGCCAATGGACAGGGATGGTGAAAATCCAACATCTGGAGGAACACAGATCCCCCAGATGGTAAAAATCCAACATCTGGAGGACCACAGGTCCCCCAGATGGTGAAAATCCAACATCTGGAAGACCACAAGTTCCCCATCTCTGGACTAGACTAGTGCTATAGCAATAATTATCATACAATCATAGAATTGTAGAGATGGATGTAGGGTTGCCATATATCGAAGAGGAAAAAAGGGCAGCCCAAGCCGCTGTCAGCCCAAGTCAGGAAAAGAGGCATGTGGGGCTGCCACAGCAATGCCTGTGTGTCTCTTTCCCCAGCTCGGGCTGGCAGCGGCATGCAGATCAGCCTGAGCAGAGATAGGACTCCGGGTCCTGATGTTCGCTGCAACGGTCTTGCTCTGCTGCGCTGCTTCTGCGGCACAGCACCCTCCCAAGCATGTGTGCGCCCCCCAACATTTCCTTTAAATTGTTAAAAAAAAATCTACCCGTATGTGCATGTTAGGGCTCCCCAAAAGAGGACAATGTCCAGGTTTTCCTGGATGTAGGGGAACCCTAAGGGAAGCAACCCTCGGGATCTTCTAGTGACTAGTCTAATGCAGGAATAGCTAGCTCTCCCATTACAGAGATCAGACCTGCAACTTTGGCTTTATCAGCAGCACATTCTAACCAACTGAGCTTGGTTTGCTCAGGTTATATATATATATATATATATATTATTCTCCATCAACTAATAAGCCTCAGCCAGCAAATGGCCAGGTATGAAAGCTAATTTCCTTGTTAGATAAAAGGTATGGATGCACAGGATATGGGCAAAGGGCTGCAGCTTGGCATCTGTTTTGCATGAAAAAGGTCCCAAGTTCATCTCCCAGAATCCTCAGCGAGGGCGTGCCTTAAACCCTGGACAAAGGCAGGTGTTGCCCACTGCAATTTGTTAATCTCTCTAGGTTATCTTCTGTCGTACAGCCAAGAGGTTGCTTTGCTTTGTAATCACAAGAATTATGAAACCACCACTCCCTCAGGGTGAAAGAGCATGAGCAACGAAATCTCGATCATACATTCTCCTGGTGATTCATTCCTAAACGGAACGTTACGTTTTGCAAGTTTTCTCTTGCATTATGTCAAAGCTACTGACATCCTAGACGTTAATGTATTAGATGCATCTTACAGGGAAAAGATGTGATAGATTTGGCCAGGGTTCGGGAACCAGAGCCCCTTAGGATATTGGTAAAGGTAAAGGGACCCCTGACTCTGGGGTTCTGGCGCTCATCTCGCGTTACTGGCCAAGGGAGCTGGTGTACATCTTCCAGGTCATGTGGCCAGCATGACAAAGCCGCTTCTGGCGAACCAGAGCAGCGCAGGAAACGCTGTTTACCTTCCCGCCAGAGCAGTACCTATTTATCTACTTGCACTTTGATGTGCTTTTGAACTGCTAGGTGGGCAGGAGCTGGGACCGAGCAATGGGAGCTCACCCTGTCACGGGGATTCGAACCGCCGACCTTCTGATCAGCAAGCCCCAGGCTCTGTGGTTTAACCCACAACGCCACCCTCGTCCCTCGGGATATTGTTAGGACTCCCTTAAAGCCTAGCCAGCATGGTCAATAGTCAGGGATGTTGAAAGCCCAACAACTGGAGGGCAACAGGTTCCGTGCCTCTGGATTAGACTAGTGCCATAGCAATAACTGTTGAGAGATTTTTATATATACAGTGGTACCTCAGGTTACAGACGCTTCAGGTTACAGACTCCGCTAACCCAGAAATAATGCTTCAGGTTAAGAACTTTGCTTCAGGATAAGAACAGAAATCATGCTCTGGCGGCGCAGTGGCAGCAGGAGGCCCCATTAGCTCAAGTGGCCCGTGGACGGTCTGGGACTCAGTGTGTTTTTACTTGAGTAGAATGTGTGCTTTTATTTAAAATGCATCTCTGGGTTATTTGTGGGGCCTGCCTGGTGTTTTTACATGAGTAGAATGTGTGCTTTTATTTAAAATGCATCTCTGGGTTATTTGTGGGGCCTGCCTGGTGTTTTTACATGAGTAGAATGTGTGCTTTTATTTAAAATGCATCTCTGGGTTATTTGTGGGGCCTGCCTGGTGTTTTTACATGAGTAGAATGTGTGCTTTTATTTAAAATGCATCTCTGGGTTATTTGTGGGGCCTGCCTGGTGTTTTTACATGAGTAGAATGTGTCCTTTTATTTAAAATGCATCTCTGGGTTATTTGTGGGGCCTGCCTGGTGTTTTTACATGAGTAGAATGTGTGCTTTTATTTAAAATGCATCTCTGGGTTATTTGTGGGGCCTGCCTGGTGTTTTTACATGAGTAGAATGTGTGCTTTTATTTAAAATGCATCTCTGGGTTATTTGTGGGGCCTGCCTGGTGTTTTTACATGAGTAGAATGTGTGCTTTTATTTAAAATGCATCTCTGGGTTATTTGTGGGGCCTGCCTGGTGTTTTTACATGAGTAGAATGTGTGCTTTTATTTAAAATGCATCTCTGGGTTATTTGTGGGGCATAGGAATTCATTCATTTCCCCCCCAAAAAAATATAGTCTGGCCCCCCACAAGGTCTGAGGGACAGTGGACCGGCCCCCTGCTGAAAAAGATTGCTGACCCCTGCTTTAAGTAGTCAAACCACTCTCCTTGTAAAATTAATGCCCCCAACCCCGTCTATTAAGCATCTTTTACACGACTAAAAGTTGTTCAAAATACCAGATGGGCTGCCCTAGAAATTGCTTGCTAGTGATGCCTTCATAAGAAGTGGAGCAGGTTGTCCCCTCCCTCACCACAGGTCAGTCTGGTTTGGTCTTGTCTGGATCCGGGAAGACATAGAGGCCTGACTTGCTTGCTCTCTGTGCCGAAACAAAAAATTAGACTTTGAGGACACCTCCCCTCCCCCGGCCCACCCTCCTGGAAACCTAATGGGACAGTGGGAAGTAAGGTAGAAATAGACTAGATCTTTTGGGAGCGTTGATGCTGTGAGCCCTTCTGTCTTATGCTCAGGCTGTACATACCTAAATAAAAGTGGAGTATTAAAAGGAAGGCATGGGCTCCATGATCACTGCAGATGATGACAGCAGTCACGAAATTAAAAGACGCCTGCTTCTTGGGAGAGAAAGCAATGACAAACCTAGACAGCATCTTAAAAAGCAGAGACATCACCTTGCTGACAAAGGTCTGTATAGTTAAAGCTATGGTTTTCCCAGTAGTAATGTATGGAAGTGAGAGCTGGACCATAAAGAAGGCTGATCGCCGAAGAATTGATGCTTTTGAATTATGGTGCTGGAGGAGACTCTTGAGAGTCCCATGGACTGCAAAAAGATCAAACCTATCCATTCTGAAGGAAATCAGCCCTGAGTGCTCACTGGAAGGACAGATCCTGAAGCTGAGGCTCCAGTACTTTGGCCACCTCATGAGAAGAGAAGACTCCCTGGAAAAGACCCTGATGTTGGGAAAGATGGAGGGCACAAGGAGAAGGGGATGACAGAGGACGAGATGGTTGGACAGTGTTCTCGAAGCTACTAACATGAGTTTGGCCAAACTGCGGGAGGCAGTGGAAGACAGGAGTGCCTGGCATGCTCTGGTCCATGGAGTCAGACACAACTAAACGACTAAACAACAACACAGACTCCCGTCATTTTGGTTCCAAGGATACCAAACCCAAACTAAGTGCAGGCACCGCTGAAATCTCTCACCACTAGAGTTTCTTTCAAGTTAACATGTTTACGTTACAATAGGCTGTTCGGCAGGCTTGAATTTATTGGTTAAGGTAAGCGGGTCAACAGCTACATTCTGACAAATAATTTTGTTTGTGTGCGCGCAAGTCCAATTGACTTCAGCTGGGTTTACTCCAATATACAGAGGACTGCAGTACAGTCATACCTTGGAAGTCGAACAGAACCTGTTCTGGAAGTCCGTTCAACTTCCAAAACATCCGGAAACCAAAGCGCGGCTTGTGATTGGCTGCAGGAAGTTCCTGCAGCCAATTGGGAAGCCGCGCCAGACTTTCATCTTCCAAAAATCATTCACAAACCAGAACACTCACTTCTGGGTTTGCAGTGTTTGGGAGCCAAAACATTCGAGAACTAAGCTGTTCGGAAACCAAGGTACAACTATATAGAAAAGTTTATGCATAGTTACGGTATGTAATAAAGAGAAATCTTACTAACCTCAGCAGAAGTTACTTCTAAGTAAACAAACATAGGATTGGTATGTCTGTGTGCAACAAAGTAGTTTTACCAGGTTTTGTACTGTCCTTACAAAGTATCAGACACCCTTCCATGCTCTGGATTTTAAATTGCCTGGCCAGTTAAAAAATTAACAAGACAGGCATTCGATTCCCCCAGTCCCTTCAAAGGGAGACACAATAGTTCAGTTTTAGACTTAAAAGAAAAATAGCAGAATGCACGGTCATTTTGATCTGCTCAAGAATTACTTAAGACCAACATTTTAAAATGTGAGCTAGTGCCCAGTACTTTTTATGTTCTGCCTGAATAGATCACTGAATCAAAGACGGGGGAAAGATAAGCTGCAAAAGAAGCCAGGAAAGCATTATAGCAATGGATCAACTAACCCAGTAGTTGTCAATAGTTAAGGAAGGACTGTGCTTGACTGACAGATGTCATTAACACTCCTCCTCCCCCCTACAAAAATAAAAATAAAATTGGATGAATGGATCAAAAAGATTCTCTCTTCTTGCTTACAGAGAAGGCCCAGAAGAAAAAACCACATACTAACAATTCCAAAACACCAAACAGAAACGGATAACTTTGAGAATGTCAGCAATTCATCATCCCAGAAAGCCGTCAAACCAAGCCTGCTTTTCGCATTAGAAAACCTGATCTTTGGACTACACTGAGTGATTGTGTAAGAAAGTGTAAGATTTAAATGGTCTGCATACTGCGACACCCCGGTTCAAATTTCCCATTCTGACCCCTCTCCGAGCCCTGCTATCGATTACAGTACTAACCTGTGTGACCGTTTGACAAGTCTGCCTTGCAGCCAAGGAAAGCAGCTTTGCTTCTGGTACACTACTGAGTTTGGAGAGGGTGTTGTGTGTATGCAAGCATTTATATACTCTGGGTTGCCGCCTGCTGTTCCTCTGCAACTCTGCAAGTCAGCACTGCCAAATTCTGCAGAAGCTGCGAAGCTGAAGTTCTCCACTCTACTTGGCTCGAGAAGATTGCCCTGAACTGTTCGTTTTCTTCTCTGCCTTTTCTAAAAACCAATTTGTAATGGGTTCATAATTAACACAATGCAACAGGGGTGTCCACACATTGCATTCAACCAACACACAGCCTGTATGCAGTACTTAGGTAATACAAATTCTTTCTATTGGATGTAAATCTTGTTAGGAAGCAAGTTGCGCTTCCTGAAACAGACACGGCATTCCTGCTCTTTGTTGCCAGCAAAAGAAAATGGTTTCAAAGACATCACTGAAGCAAATCCCTTTTACTGGCAACAAGACCAGGAATGCCGTTGTCTGTTTCAGGAAGTGCAACTTGCTTCCTGACGAAAGAACTGTGGCAGAAAGGGGAATGCAGCTCATTTCTTTTTTCTTGTACAACTTCCCAATTTTTAAAAATCAAAGCACCAACATTTAAAGCAAAAATACCAGTGCCTTTAAAGATCACAATTTCTTGTTTCTTGTCAACTGCTGTTACTACAACAACATCCCAAAATGTTCCAAACCGTTTTACCTGTTTGACTATAAGAATATTTTATTACAAGGAGATACAGTTGCCAAGAGCGCTGAAGCGCTTTAAAACGATCCTCTCCCTATAGACCACAAAGCTCTGAGGCAGGGGCCAGCAAACCTTTTCAGCAGGGGGCCGGTCCACTGTCCCTCAGACCTTGTGGGGGGCCGGACTATATTTTGAAGAGAGAAAAATGAACGAATTCCTATGCCCCACAAATAACCCAGAGATGCATTTTAAATAAAAGGACACATTCTACTCATGTAAAAAGACACTGATTCCCGGACTGTCCATGGGCCGGACTGAGAAGGTGATTGGGCTGGAGGTTTGACTGTAAAGAAAAGGGCAACAGATAAATGAAAAGTGTAGCCCTCCAAACACTACTGGATTAACTTCCCCATGATCCCTGGCTATTGGCCATGTTGACTGGATCTGATGGGAGAGGTGTGAGTGACATGGGAGCACTGAAGTTTTATTTTTATTGCTGTACAGTAATAATTTAATGCAGGGTTGATGTGAAATGTGTTGCTTATTATGTTAGAACTCTGTTGCTTATTACATTAGAAATTATTATGCATTGGGTACCCCTGATGGTCACAGCTGTCTTGCACACAATGCTCAGTATTGCTCTGGGAATGCTCAGTTGAATGGAGAAAGTCACTTTTTCCCTAGAAGCAAAACTCCTGTTTTTAAGTGCTAGGAAAGTGCAACATCTACACAACACATTTGCTGGATCTTTCACAACGGCTAAACGTTAACAGCAACCTTGCAGCATATTATGAACTGATTGTCTGGAAATCGAAAGGTTTGGGAAACGTTGCAGATATGCTATTGTTAGTCATCATTAGTAACAACTTTTCATACATGTGATCTCTGATGGTTTATCAACTTTTATATGTGCAGAGACATAAGGGAGCCTACAGTGTGAAATTCCTAATAAGCTATAAGTGATCTTCCCACTGCAACTTTTTCCCATGCGGCACTTACTTATGTTTATACACATGGCACTCTATCAGCTTTTATCATCTCTGCAATTGTGTGAACAAAACACATCTACTGCAAGTCACTGCCAGTTCTAGGCATCTGTGGCAAGGGGATCTCTCTTGCTACTTTTACAACAATACAAACACAGCACATAAGCTAATAGTTAGTAGAAAATATGTAACAGAATAATGATATCATTCAAATTATTGGAGTAAGCCAATCAAAGTTCATATATACAATATAACAGAGTCGTAGCGAGGACCGTCAAGCTGTGTGTTCAAAACAGATGTCTAAGGACAGTCTCTCAATAGTCTTTCAAAAGTTTCAACGGAAGACGTCTCAAAAGGATACTACTGTTTGTCTTCATCAGCTGCTATTTTTCAACAGAATATGTAAGTAAGATTCATGCTAAGGATCAGTGCTCACTAGATAGTGTAAATTTTGCCACATTTATGCAGGAGCACAAATTTCCTCAGCATCTGCCTGACATTATCCAGGTTGGCAACACATAGGAAATAGTGTAGTTGCTGTGTAGCCCATATTACAAAATAATGCATTGCTCTGGACTTGTGCTGGCCCGAGGGTATCTGGGAAGTGAGGTCCGAGTCCGGTCCGGAGTTCGAAGAGTCAGCGGGAAGTCAGTCCAAAGGAGTCAAGGCAGGAAACAGGGCAAGGTCAGGTACAGGAACATGGGCAGGACCCGGCAAACAGCAATGTTGCACCCACAAACTGGGGTGGGGTCCAAGAGCCTTTTATCTCTGACGAGGTAATGGCCGGTCCCGATTCCCCGACGGTTCACCACCCTGTCTGGCCCAAAGGCGAGCACTCCTCCTGCGAGTACTCAGGTCTCTCCTTCTCTCAGACCTGAGTCTCTACAGAACAGGAAACATTGGTGGGCTACTAGACCCAGGGGCAGTGGCGGAGGAAGGCTCCGCGCTACCCAGGGCGGCGAAAGGAAACGCCCCAGGGGGCAGGGTGTCGTGACGTCACATTGTGACGTCACGGCGAAGTGCACCTGCGCGAAATGTCACGCAGGCGCACTCCATCGGCAGGCTGCTGCCGCTCCTTCCGCAGCCCCCTTTTAAGCCGCAGAGCGAAAAGGCGGCTCGTGGGGCTGCCGGGCGCTATCGGCGGCTCCCCGCCACTCGCACACGGCAGCCCCCACGAGGCGCCTTTTCGCTCTGCGGCTCAAAAGGGGGCTGTTATGTACTGAGTTGAATAGGATCCAAACTGCAGCAGTCTGATTGGTCCTAGAACAATAGGATTGAGATTGCAGCAGTCTGACTGGTCCCAGAACAATAGGATTGAGATTGCAGCAGTCTGATTGGTCCCAGAACAATAGGATTGAGATTGCAGCAGTCTGATTGGTCTGCAGGAGCCACCCAATCCAGCTCCAGGTGGAAGTGAATCCGCACTCTGATTGGCATACAGGAGTATCCCGGAATTAGCCAATCACGTGGGGCCCATTGTGTAAATAGTGTATATAAAGCAAACGTTTTGGGGGAACTACATTCCTCACTACTATGAGCTGAATAAAGAGCATGAAAATCACACTGGACTCCGAGTATCTTTCACTGGCGACGAGGATGGGATCCCGCTGAGCTGACTGCCACACACAGCACCGCAGCAACGCCACCTGCCGCACAGCTGCCTCGCACCGTGTATCCAGGCTTCAGCTCCGGGTCCCAAGGAACTCAAGATGGCAACGGACAGCAGCTTCTCGCCATTCAACCCAGCATCAGGAGACTGGGAAGGATACGCCACCCGTTTCACCTTTCTTCTAGAAGCTAAAGGGGTCACCAACGATGCCAAGAAGAGGGCGATATTCTTCAGCGTCTGCGGAGAGGAGACATTCGAAATCGCCCGGGCTCTCCTTGCGCCTGATGATGTCGCTACCGTTCCTTACAAAACAATAGTGGAACGGCTGAAGGGGCACTTCTCGCCACAGCCCTCGGTGGTGGCTCGTCGAAATGCCTTCTATGCAAAGCGGCAAGCCCCTGGGGAAACCATAACGGGGTTTGTGACCTCCCTCCGCCAAGCCGCTCGGTTCTGCAACTTCTCAGAGTTGGAGAACATGCTGCGTGACCGCCTCGTCGGTGGCCTGAGGGACGAGAAGCTGCAACGACGCCTCTATGCCAAGAAGGACCTAACGTTCCAGGTCGCTCTGGAGGAGGCCCTGGCAACAGAAGCCGCCGAGAGGTCGATGCAAGAGGCACGGCCGAGCGTGCCGTCCCAACCAAGGGTCCACCACGAGGACCTCATCGACGATTCAGGATCAGACAGGGAGGAGGTGCACAGAGTACAGCGGCGCACTCAAGCCGTGCACACACCACAGCTGCCTCGACCAGAAGGAGGGAACTGCGCAAGCTGCGGGGAGAATCACGAGAGGAGGACCTGCCGTTTCCGCAATGCCGAGTGCAGGCAGTGCAGAAAATCAGGCCACATCGCCCGGGTGTGTCGGGCTCGGCCCATCCGACGCCAGGCATCAGATGACCGCCCCAAGAGCCCCAGGTCCCGGGGCCCAACGCACCAAGGCAACTCGACAGAGACCACGGACTACCAGGTATACCAGTTGCCCCACCCCAACATAGAGAAAATTTATGTAGAGGTACAGATAGAGGGGGCCCCGTGCCGCATGGAGCTGGACACAGGTTCAACCCTATCCATAATCTCGGCACGGACTTTAAGGAAACTGTGCCCTAGTGGGGGTCCCAAACTCAGGCCGGCCCCATTCACCCTCCGGGACTTCCAGAAACGTAAGGTCCCCACAATGGGGGTGGGGACCTTCAGGGTGCAATATCGAGGGCGGACGCGGCAACTGGACTTGCTCGTGGTCAAGGGCTCCTACGTTAGCTTACTGGGATTGGCATGGTTTGGACCACTGGGGCTAGCCGTCACCGGGGTGAACCGCACTAGCTTACAAGTGGATGTGGACGCCATATGCAAGGAGTTTCCGGGGGTTTTCGATGGGAAATTGGGACAGTATACAGGCCCCCCCATTGCCCTACAGCTGGACCCCACAGTACGACCTGTGAGGCTCAAGGCCCGCCGGGTCCCGTTTGCCCTGAAACCCCGTATAGACGAGGAATTGGACCGGCTCGTGGAGCAAGGAGTGCTGGAGCCTGTGCCTAATGCCACCTGGGAAACCCCGATCGTCACACCCGTCAAGCCTAATGGTTCGGTCCGCATCTGCGCAGACTACAAATGTACCATAAACAAGGCCCTCATGGCCCACGCATACCCAGTGCCAGTGGTCAGCCATGTCCTCGCCACCCTGGCTGGGTCAAAATTTTTTGGCAAGCTGGACTTGGCCCAAGCCTATCAACAGCTGCCAGTAGATGAAGCCACAGCAGAGGCACAGACGATTGTGACGCACAGGGGAGCGTTCAAGGTAAAGCGGCTGCAATTCGGTGTCAGCGTGGCACCAGGCATATTCCAGAATCTAATGGACTCGCTCCTTAAAGGGATTCCTGGCGTCACCCCCTTCTTCGATGATGTGTTGATTGCCGGGCCCACGGCAGAGGAGTTTGAGGACCGCCTTCGCACCGTTCTGCACCGTTTCCAGACAGCGGGTCTCAAGGTGAAGCGGGAAAAGTGTCTACTAGGAGTGCCTCAGGTGGACTTTCTGGGATTTATGGTGGATGCAGAAGGGGTCCACCCGACTGGGGACAAGGTACGGGCCATTTGTGATGCCCCAGCGCCCAAGGGCAAGACTGAACTTCAGGCCTTCTTGGGGCTATTGAACTTTTACCATGCCTTCCTTCCCCATAAGGCAGCAGTAGCAGAGCCCCTACACAGACTCCTGGACAAGCGGGCCCCTTGGGTGTGGGGCCAGCGCCAGGAGGCCGCATTCCAGGCAGTCAAGGACTTGCTCGTCTCAAACTCGGTCTTGGCACACTTCGACGAGAGGCTGCCGGTGGTGCTAGCATGCGACGCCTCACCCTACGGCATCGGCGCTGTCCTTGGACACCAACTCCCAGATGGAAGAGAGGTGCCAGTGGCATACTTTTCCCAGACACTCACCGCAGCTGAGCGGAACTACTCGCAAATCGACAAGGAAGGTCTGGCAATCGTGAAGGGAGTAAAAAAATTCCATGATTTCTTGTACGGGCGGCCCTTTACCGTGGTGACTGATCACAAGCCGTTGCTTGGTTTGTTTGCCCCCGAAAAGCAGACCCCCCAAGTGCTGTCTCCTCGCGTCCTCAGGTGGTCAATTTTCCTTGCCGGCTACCAGTATGCACTGATTCACCGCCCTGGGAAAGCGATGGGCCACGCAGACGCCCTCAGCAGGCTACCACTACCAGAAACAGGCCCCGACCCAGCACCCGCACAAGAGGTTATGAGCCTGGAGCTGCTTCCCGACCGCCCTATTCAGGCACAAGAAGTTGCACACCATTCCAAGAAAGATAGGGTCATCTCCCGGGTCCTGGACTGGGTGTGGAGGGGATGGCCCAGCAGCAGCCCCGGGCCAGAATTCGCTGGCTACACAACCCGTAAACATGAACTGTCGGCCCACAAGGGGTGCCTGTTATGGGGAAGCAGGGTCGTCGTTCCTGAGCCCCTTCGCAAAAGGGTCCTTGCAGCCCTACACGAGACACACCCAGGGGTAGTGAGAATGAAGGCCCTCGCCAGGAGTTATGTATGGTGGCCAGGGATTGACGGAGAGATAGAGACCTGGGTCAAACACTGCCAGGCCTGCCAAGAATCCCGCCCAGATCCCCCAAGGTCCCCAGTGCAGTCCTGGGAGTCCGCCCGAGCACCATGGTCACGCCTGCACATGGACTTCGCGGGCCCCTTCCAGGGGAAAACATTCTTCATAGTGGTGGACTCCTACACCAAATGGCTGGAAGTCGCACTGGTACCATCCACTTCTACGTCCGCAGCCATCCGGGTACTACGCAGGCTGTTTGCAACCCATGGACTCCCTGACACTCTCGTCTCAGACAACGGAACCGCATTTACGTCAGAAGAATTCCAGACCTTCACAGCGCAGAATGCCATCCGCCACATCCGCTCAGCACCATTCCACCCTGCCACCAATGGCCAAGCAGAGCGCATGGTGCGGACCACCAAGGACACCCTACGCCGCATGACGCAAGGGGACTGGGAGTACCGCCTTGCCACATTCCTTCTAGCACAGCACAGCACCCCCAGCTCAACGACTGGCCGGAGCCCCGCTGAACTACTAATGGGCCGGCGCCTCGCAATCAGACTGGACCGCCTCCACCCCGACAGAGCTCAGGATGAGGTAGTGGTGGGTGAAGGCAGGAACCCCCGGACCTTTGTGGCCCAGGATCCAGTGTACGCAAAGAATTTTGGGGCAGGCCCAGCATGGGTACCCGCCACAGTCACCAGGGTGACGGGCCCCGTGTCATACGAGGTGCTAACAGAGGGGGGGCAATGCTGGCGCCGCCACTGCGACCAGCTACGGCGACGATTCCCAGGAGAAAACCAGGAGGAGGACAGGTCAGAGGAGTCCCAAGGGAACAGTGGGGCATTGAGACCCGTAGAGCAGGAGGGGCCGGCAGGGGAGGCAGAATCAGTAAATACTGAGAGGACCCGCGAGGCCGAAAGGGCACCGGAACCAGAGCCACGACAGAGCGAGCTGGTTGCGCCAGACCAAACAGCCCCATCACAACCAGCAGCCTTGGAACACGAGCCAGAACCAGAACCCCTGACCAGGGAACAGCCCAGGCCGCAACGCACACGTAGGCGGCCAGCGTACCTTGAGGACTATGGATGCAACCTCCCAGGCAGGACTGGAACTTAGAGGGGAGGGGTGTTATGTACTGAGTTGAATAGGATCCAAACTGCAGCAGTCTGATTGGTCCTAGAACAATAGGATTGAGATTGCAGCAGTCTGACTGGTCCCAGAACAATAGGATTGAGATTGCAGCAGTCTGATTGGTCCCAGAACAATAGGATTGAGATTGCAGCAGTCTGATTGGTCTGCAGGAGCCACCCAATCCAGCTCCAGGTGGAAGTGAATCCGCACTCTGATTGGCATACAGGAGTATCCCGGAATTAGCCAATCACGTGGGGCCCATTGTGTAAATAGTGTATATAAAGCAAACGTTTTGGGGGAACTACATTCCTCACTACTATGAGCTGAATAAAGAGCATGAAAATCACACTGGACTCCGAGTATCTTTCAGGGGCCGTGGAAGTGGCGGTCCGACGACAGAGTGCGCTGCTGTTGAGGAAGCCTGAATTATTGGAATAACCAGGCCAGCTTCTTGGTAGCTAGGAGGACAATAATCAGAGTGAGTTGTGTGTGAGAGCAGAGGGCTGAAGCCTCTGATGGATATAGAATCATAGAATTGTTGAGTTGGAAGGGACACCAAGGGTCATCTAGTCGAACGCCCTGCAATGCAGAAATTTCAACTTAAAGCATCCACGATTTCTGCTGGAATCAAAGGCTGTGCCTATGGGAGAAGCAAGTCCTTCTCTCGGTGTTCATGGTGTGAGGCTCTCCCATCAGAAGCTCATGTTATATAAATGTGCAAAAACTTGGCCCTCCAGCTGTTTTGGGACTCCAACTCCCATAATCCCTAGCTAACAGGACCAGTGGTCAGGGATGATGGGAATTGTAGTCCCAAAACAACTGGAGGGTCAAGTTTGGCCATCACTGCTGTAAACCATATATCCTTAAGACATATTCTGCATCTTTTCTATCTCTAAGGATTACCCTCGCGTCATTTCGCGCATGCGCAAAGTGTCTTCCACGCCAAACTCGTCGGCTGACGGGCGAGGCTTGACGGCTCTGAGCATGCGCCTAGTGACCTCGACCATACCTTTTTACTTCCCCCCCCCCTTCAAAGTTTTAAATGTAACGATTTCGGAACGTTGCGGTAAAGCACACACAGTCCTCCTGATAATCTCCCATTTTAGTCACGCTCCCCCACGAAAAACAACTTTGCCTCAGCCTTCGCGTAATGCGCAGGCGCAGAATTCGCCCCCCGCCTCACCCTCCTGTTATGAGATGAGGGGACGCGGGAATCGCGCGCATAGAACGCCGTGACTCAGGTACGTTAAAAATTCGAAAATCGATGCGGCGGTTACGCGCACGCGCACTCACGCGACCCTGTCGCGGGGTGAGCCCGGAAGAGGAAGTGGAAAGAGCGGGGTGAAAGGTCAGTGGCTGAGGGAGACAGCATGGCCGGCATCCCGGGGAAAGGGAAGAAGCGACAGAAGGAGCAGCAACGATGCTGAGAGAACGAGCGAAGGGCTTGGCCCTGAGGGGGGACGAGGCAGCGCCCCCGAGCAGGGCCAGGTCCTGTTCCCGCCGTCTTTCAGCATCTAGGAAATCAAAAACAAGCAGCGGCGCCATTTCATGTTTCTGCGCTGGAAGCAGCAGCGAAGGAAGGTGCGAGTTGTGGCAGGGAGGGAGGGAGGTTGGAAAGGGTGGCCGCTGGCAGATGATACGTCACAGCTGTCCGGAACTTTGGGAGCGTGAAATGAGGAGGAGGAGGAGGAAGAAGAGGGATGGTTGGAAGCTGTTGGGGCGTTTAAAGGCGCACACGTGGTGGGGGGTGGGGCGGGGGAGGTGAAGTATTGACAAAATACCGAGACTGAGTCAGGGAGATGCTTCGTCTTTCGGATTGTGAGAGGGACCGGCAGGTACTGTATGCCTTTTCATTTGATTTCGGCTGGCCAGTCCCGATTTCAAGTGCCCACTCAGGCAAAAACTCAAATCGATGGGCTGGGCGAGTCACTTCCCTCAGATTGAGCCACAGTGTGACGGGGAGAGAGAAAATGGGATAACGCTACTGTGCACATCTTGGAAGAGAGGTAAGGAAGAAATGTGGCAAGTTCTTATGCCTTTAAAACTTAGTGTTGAGAGCAGTGTATTGAGTTTTTATCTCATCTATGTGATCAGTGCCTGAACTTCTATATATACTAGCTTTGCTATCGTTCGTTTATTCTTAGTGAATCCCTTATTGGTTTTCCTGAATATGGAGTTTTATATATTTAGCTTGGACAGCAGCCAGAATGCAAAGAGCCATACATCAAGTTCATGTACTCTTTGTTCCATGGCAAAACCATATTTTTGGGTAGTTTCAAGGCTTTTTTTTTTTTTTTTATTCAGCTTTTTTAAAGGCCTGTTCCAGACAGCACATATATCTTCTCAGTGTAATCCTTGGATGAACAGCATTTGAGGGAGATCAGCAAAAAAAACAGGGCCAAGATTTCAAAACCAATGTTTACTAGCAAAATAATTATATTCTAAATAGACATAATCTCATTACACTAGCAGATATCCAGAACAACTTGATTATCTCCAAATAAATCTGTGCAGTTCTAAAGTCAGGCTTCTACAGATTTGGGCTGGCTTTCCTAACCAAGCCAGAAGTTTGTTTGTGAGGGCCTTACCCCTATCATTCACTGTACTCGCCAGCACCTTGTCCATTTGAGGCAATCCTGTTTTCAATTATACTTGTTCCTAGGTGCATCTATCTATTTTAATGTATTAATGGGCTTGTCCATAACAAAGCAACCAGGGCAATTTGCCTAGCAAAAATAATTTACCTGGGAGTAAGGACCATTGAAGGGACCCAGGTGGCACTTTGGGTTAAACAACAGAGTCTAGGGCTTGCCGATCAGAAGGTCGGCGGTTCAAATCCCTGCGACGGGGTGAGCTCCCGTTGCTCGGTCCCAGCTCCTGCCCACCTAGCAGTTCAAAAGCACGTCAAAGTGCAAGTAGATAAATAGGTACCACTCTGGCGGGAAGGTAAACGGTGTTTCCGTGCGCTGCTCTGGTTCACCAGAAGCGGCTTTGTCATGCTGGCCACATGACCCAGAAGCTGTCTGCGGACAAACGCCGGCTCCCTTGGCCTATAGAGCGAGATGAGCGCCGCAACCCCAGAGTCATCTGCGACTGGACCTAATGGTCAGGGGTCCCTTTACCTTTAAGGTCCATTGAACACTGCAAGCATGCACAGGTTCAGGCTGTTTGTCCCTAATCCTGTGCCTTTTCTATTATTGTGGTCAGAGACCAACTCCAGCTTTCTGCAGTTCCATGTTTAGAGCTGAAGGGGCAAACAGGCAGTTCCTATTAGTTGGTCACAGAAGCCCAGTACAATTGTAGGGATTGTCCCTGCCATTTCCAGCGCCAAACCGGGAGCAGGGACTCATTTGCGCATGTGCCAAAACAAGTCCTTTTTTTGCCTACCAGTATCAAAGTAAGATTTAGCTGCCAGCCCAAGTGGCATCATCTTGCCATCTGCCTTGGGCAGCGAAAGTCGTGGGCTAGCCCAGCCAGGAAGCACAAGCCAAATTATTTGATGACCTAAAGTGAGGCTGACTTTTAACTTTTGAAGTGCTTATGTGGCTACCTAATCCCGTACCTAAACCCCTTGTGAAACTATGCCTGGTATTTAGCATTCCTAACGTGCAAAAAAACCCTATTAAAATTGTTTAATATTTAATAATTTGTCACTTACTCGTGACTGCTTTCTTTTAGCACCGTGAAATGGACACGTCGAAGAAAAATCCACGTATAACAGACTAAAAATGCAAAACTACTGTTTCATTTTCCATTGAGTTTTCAAGAACACAGGGACCAGTAAGGAGTTGCCTCAAGTCTATTCTTGGTCTACACAGAAACTCCCAAATTACTATTTTCACCAAACTTGTACATAAGCATCAGTCAAACTGTACCCATCTTCTTCAGTGGCTTGAGTACATTCCTCACGTCACTGCTACTTTGAAGTGGCAGATTTCATGTTACAATAGTAAGAAAATGAATCATCTGCCGATCACTTGTATTTAAGATATGAACTCTCTTAATCCTGTTCTTTGCAGAGGGTATTTTGTTTCTAAAGTATACTCTGTTTTAGGAGTAGAATCCTGATACTCAGATAACAGCACACATGCTAATTCAGTTATTTATCAAGTTCAGTTGTCAAAAGTAAAGATTGTCAAACACTATTTTCAATAATTTGCAAGAGTTGTCTTGTATCTTAAATTACTACGGCTGTTAACTTGTATGGTCACATATTCAGTGCTGATTAAGGTATGGAAATACAAGTCAAGTACTGCATAAATCTGTAAGACTTGGGGGGAATCAAAGTCTCTTATTTAACTCTGAAAAACAGGAGACAGTGACTAACACTGCATTCTGGCTTCATTGAAGGCAGTGTACCCCAAATTTCTCACTTCTTCACACAGAAAAACTTAAGTAAGGCTTAAAGGCATATAAAACAGATTTCATTAAAAACCAGTCTTCATATGTTGATTTAAATAAATTTTAAAAACTCTTGCTAATGTTAAATCTGAGTATTACCGTATTTCTCACTCCAGAAGACACACTTTCCCCCCCCCCTAAAAATGAAGGGAAAGTGTCTGTGCGTCTTGCGGAGCGAAGGCACTGGCCGGCAGCTGGATCCTTTGAGCGCAGGGGTGTCTCTGCCACCAGAGCCATGGCATCCAGCAGCGGGGGAGGGGCTAGCAGCCCGAAATCGGGCTGTTCCCCCCCTCCGCCGCGGAGCAGGGTGGTAGCCACGGTTGCCCCTGCGAGAGGCAGCAGTGGGATGAGTGCCTTTTGGGGCGCTCATCCTGCCGCCGCCTCTCGCAAGAGCAGGCTTCCTTCTTTCACCCACTCCTTCCTTCTCTCTTCCCTACCTCCCATCTTCTGAGCTGTTGAAGGCTTTCTCCATTAAAAGCAGCCTTTGGAATTGGGCCCAGCTGGTGCTGTCAAGTCAGGATCCTTGTCAGATGCTCAACCTGTCTTGCCCCATTGAGCAATCTGGCTACCAACTTCTGCACTGGCTGAAGTGTCCGAAGCGTCTTTGGAGGCAGCTCTCCATAGAATGCATGACATGATGCAAACCTTGAGGCTGTCCTCAAGGTCTGCTTGCTTTACAGTGAGTTCAGAGGAGGGACAGATGGGAGCCCCTTCCGCCCCTCCTTCCAGCTCACTCTGCATGGCTCTCACTAGAAAATATTTTTTTCCCTTGTTTTCCTCCTTTAAAAACATGGAGTGTCTTGTAGTCTGAAAAATACGGTATCTTGCAGTTATTGTTTATATGCAAAGCAGCTCATTTAAGTCCTGGTTTAATGGTTGTTAAATGTATTGCCGATCAGAAGGTTGGCAGTTCGAATCCCCACGACAGGGTGAGCTCCCGTTGCTTCATCCCAGCTCCTGCCCACCTAGCAGTTCGAAAGCACGTCAAAAAGTACAAGTAGATAAATAGGTACCGCTCTGGCGGGAAGGTAAACGGTGTTTCCGTGTGCTGCTCTGGTTCGCCAGAAGTGGCTTAGTCATGCTGGCCACATGACCCGGAAGCTGTCTGCGGACAAATGCTGGCTCCCTCGGCCTATAGAGCGAGATGAGCGCCACAACCCCAGAGTCGGACATGACTGGACCTAACAGTCAGGGTTCCCTTTACCTTTACCTAAATGTATGGCCTACCAGCTATGCACAGCCACAAGGAGAGAGGAATTTGTTATTTTCAACCAGCTGTGGCTTGTTATGTCAAAACTGGTGAGTTTAAACTGTTTGGTCAACATAAACTTTAAAATGGAGGTAATAACCCTAAGCAGCTTCCATCTTAGAATAATGCCAAACTGGTTGCTGTCCTCAGTTGTAGAATCCTTTAACCCCCAAGGTACTCGATGCAGTCCCCTCTAAATATTGAGTACAACTCGCATCAACCTGACTATTAAGTATACCAGCTGGGGCTGATAGGAAGTTGGGAGCCCAACATCTGCGGGGCAACAGGTTGCTGTTGCAAGCAGTTTGATGTAGAGATGTAAAATTTCTGGAAATTTTGAAGCTCTAAAAAAAAAACCCAGGTTTTTCCTGTTTTTTTTTTTTTAATGCTACATTAGCACTTCTTTTTTCTTTTCCAGATTGAAAGTCATTCTGTTACTTTAGAAACATAAAATATAACTATGGACAATTTTAATGGGCATAAAATTATCACAACTAGCATATTAAAAATATAGTGTATCCAAACAATTATTACAAACAGAATTTACTTTTAAAATAATATTTATTTGTATTTGTAACAAATGGAGCAACAATCTCCTGAACTGTTTACTAGTTTATGTGGAACAAAAAAAAAAAACTCCACAAAACAATTTTTAAAAATCCAGAAGTAACAATTATTCATATTTCCTCTCCACAGTATTTAAAAAAACATTCTCATAAAAAGAACTGAAGAAGGAAGTGGGACTAAGTTTCAATGAATGGGCATGAAATTTAATCAGAATCATTTTCTGAGCTGTAATGATCAGTATCAGTTTCAGTCTCTGCTTCTGCATCTACTCTGTTGTGTCTGTCATTATCACAGTTATTATGGACTTCTAAAAACTGAAGGTTTGCTCGGATTGAAACAAGCTTCTCTACCCTTTCACATGTCAGCTTATTTCTTGATTTAGTGTGTTTCCAAACCTTTTTCTTTTCTGGTGACAACAGCACCTCCTAAAGGAAGACTTGCTGGTGCGTACTGGTTTGTATGTACTGGTTTGTCTTGTTCTTGCATTGGAGAGTTCAGTTTGTAACCTAGGACTTGCTTGTCCTCACAGAAATTAGAATAATCTGATACCATACATATTTTTTAGAAATTATTTATAAAATATTTAAACCCCTTATCTAAAATTTTTATTCATCATGTTAAAATAAAACATTCCATAATCTATTTTTTCTTTTTTCAATATTTCCAATTTTTCAGGGGAAAAACAAAAAAAAAAAGCTTCAGGGGAAAAACTGGGTTTTTTCCAAAAATTTCCCGTTTTTTTCCAGGCCTTCACATCTCTAGTTTGATGGTATCTTGCTTGTGCCATTTTAGAAAGCTACGTTTTGACAATGCCCTGTGGTTTTTTTTTTATCTAATGTGTAAAGCATTATACCAGAAAAGTTATTAAATCAACTCTTTATTGCTTGAATATAAAATATTCAATTCCATCATGATAACAGAAGTTATTGCCACTAGCATACAAGTTTAGAGAGGTAGATTGTAAGAAGTTTGACAACAGTAGCAGTATTACTAGTTCTAAGTTGGCACATTTAACACAAAGTTTCTGTACAGGTTCCAGGTCACTCTCTTTCACTTCCATATTCACCAGACCCACAACAGATTGAAAAGTTATTAGATCTGAAAAACACAAAAGAAAAACTTATTCCAGGAAAACTATTTGCTGATATGTGTGAATTCTGAAAACGTAACTCCTTCAACTGAGCTCTTCTGCCTGCAATTCCAAATACACTGAGCTAAACAAAATAGCTAAGATGATAAAAAAGTAGCTTTCCTCCCATGCGGCCACTAAATGTTTTTTAAGTTGCAAAGGAAGTTTGCTAGTCAGACTTATTTTACTTAGGAGTTGCAGGGAGATTGGTGCTCTAGGAAGGCCATACAGCAGGGGTTTTTTTCTCCAAAGATCATATGGCACACAGGATTATCTGCTCATCCTACATAGACCAGCTTCACCAACCTGGTGCCTTCCAGCTGTTTTGGCCTACATTTCCCATCACGTTGGCTGAGGTCAATAGGCGTTCGACTGCAGCACAAGGTTAGGAAAGGATGACTGCCCCAGCCCACATGCAGCCAAGAGATTTAACATTACTGTAGTTCTATCAAAATTCAGTGTGGCGTTCACCCAAACTTCGGATTGGCATAGAAGGTGTTAAAAGGGAATAACCAGTAAGAACCTTGAGGGGGCGGAGTTATGTGGGCTATATAAACCCCTCCCGGGGAAGGAAGGGGGTTCTTAAGTTCTTTGGTCTGGGGTTCGTTGGTACTTTGGTTCTTTAGTCTTGAGTCTTTTGGGCTTGTCTTTAGGCTTGTCATTTGTCTTTAGCTAGGGGGCTTGTTGTGGGTATTGAGAGCCTGGTAGAAGGGTGGCAAGGGAAGGAGTAGGAGCAGGGGTGGGAGAATTTGTTGGGCACTGTTGTTAACAAGAACACAACCAAGAAAGTACTGTTTATTCAGAAACCACATGCTTATGTACTAAACTTCAAATAAAACAGTTTTGTTCCAATATTCTCCTTGACTGAACTGAGTGAAGTAAATACCAGACAGACTGGTTGGTGGCAGCGGTTAATTAATAAAGTGGTGAGTGCAGGTATCAACGGACCGTTAAACGTCTGGGGGACCTGTGCAGGTTGAGCGAACCGCCACATTCAGTAAGAAGTTTTTAATGTGAAACGGTAAGTAGAGCCCTGTATCGCCACAAAATTTAATTATTTTAAAATTACGGTATGTTAGTAGATATGCACAATCAGTTCTCATTTATGATTCACAATAACAAGTTCTTAGCCTAGAAACTGGTGAAACGTAAGCTGCACTACTCTACACTTGCCTAGGAGAAAGTCCTATAGAACACAGTGAGACTTGCTTCCTAGAAAGCATATCTAGCATTCAACTCAAGTGGGTAAGTGTTAGTTTAACTATGTAGCGTAAGGAATGGAACCACAATTATTTTGTGTAGGCTGAGGAATATATTCCTGGGCTACAACGTCCAGCACCCCTAACCCTTGGGACATGCTAGCTGGAGATGATGGGAGCTGAAGTCCAGCAGCATCTAGAGGGCTACAGACTCCCCAACCCTTTACAAAGCTATGTAATTCACTTAAAAACTTACCACTAAAAGAGTCCACGTAGGTCACACAAGTTAGAGAAATGAACACACTTTCTGCGGCCGAAATGGATTTGTACTTGAAGAAACTCCTGTTAGTAGGGGGTCATGGTGTGCATTCTGCAGGCAAAATTGCTTCAAGTCAGCTGCAGCTTGTGAAACCTAGAATAAATTCACATGATTCAGCAATACACTTAGTAGGATGTTAATATGCATATGCTAATCAGAAATCAAAATGGATTCCTCACCCACCCACCCCCCAAGGTACCAGTTGGACTGATCTGGCCCAAGCCTAACTGTTTTCCTTCACTGGCAGCAGATCTCCAAGAAGCGGCACAGCTTGGTAATTTTAGATCCTAGACTTCATGGACTAACCTTCTGACAGCTGCGTGTATTATTTGAGTTGTTAAGTACACATTATTTCTTCACCCACTCTACATGCTTTAGAACAAAAGCTAACAAAGAACATATCAGAGCCCTATCATGCAATCTTGGGAGTAAGCATAATTTGGTATACAAATACTGTACATTTGGTAAAGCAAAATTAATACAAGTGAGCACCTGTATTTGTGTACACACCCAGCTGACTACTACTTTTTAAAACCAGGAAGGATGCGGTGATCTGCATCAGCCCCCCATGAGGCGAGTCATGCCCATGCTGCTGCTCGCCAAGGGCGTCATTTGGCAGACCAGCCATCTGAACTCTTAATGGGAGATGTTACAGAATGAATCTGGCACTAAACCTCTAACTTAGGGGGGGAGATCTGTGGCTCCCCACATGCTGCCCTCCACCTCTCATCACTCCCAACCAGTACAACCAATTTGCAACATTGGTGGGAGCTGAAAGTCCAACAAGATCTGGAAGACCAGAGGTTGCCCTGCCTCCATTGCAGAACTGTAAGGTATTCTCACAAGAACACAAATATAAGCTGTCAGAGCCACTTTTCCCTAAGGAGACATGGTGGCACTAGAGGAACAATATTTGTGGGATCCTTGCTTGCACAACAGATTGCCCTTGCTGGAACTGTAGGCGAAAACGCAACAAGTGTATTAACACAAAATAATAATAAAAAAAATCCTTCCAGTAGCACCTTAGAGACCAACTAAGTTTGTTCTTGGTATGAGCTTTTGTGTCCATACACACTTCTTCAGATACATTAACAGTTAATGTGTATTAACAGTTACAGGTAGGTAGCCGTGTTGGTCTGCACTACGCAAAACAAAATAAAACGTAACAAAATTCCTTCCAGTAGCACCTTAGAGACCAAGTTTTTTCTTTGAGCGCTTCAGGGGGGAAAGCGACCAAAATTCGCCATTCTTAAATCGGCCTGGATTGCTCGGAACGCCCGAGACCAAAGGCTCAAAAGTGCTTGTTTTTAAAGCCGGGGATTCCCCCGCGCCGCCGCGATCTTTCTTCCTCTGCCTGCCCGGGGCCTCGCACACTTCCCCATTTTGTGGCTAGGGCGGACTCCGGCTTGGCTCGGCTCGCCTCCCCTTCCTTCCCTCCCTCCCTCCGAGGAACAAAAAGGCTTCCAAGGGAGAGAAAACCGAGAAGACAAAGCACTCGCTTCATGATTTCAGAAGCGCTCCCAAACCAACCCCTCCTCATCCAACTTTCTAAGAGAAAGACAACAGATGGGGGGTGGGGGGAATAAACGAGATCCAAGTATGGGTGGGGACCGGAACTGTCAACCTTCCTTTTTTTGCATTGGGAAATGGGGACTGGGCAGCGGAGATCTGCCGCTTCTCCGTGAACAAGCGCCTAACGGGCCAAGCTAGAGAGAGATCAAGCTAGTTTTAACCTGGGAACGTCGGGCTGGGGTGTCTCTCTTGCGCCCTGCCTTTGGTGAGTGCGTTGGATTTTACGCACAGGGTTTTTGCGCGCGCTCTGCCATTGCTAAGGTGCTGCGCACCAACCTTTCCTATGCCTAGCGAAGGGAAGTGCAAACGAAATATTTGAAGCAGTTGTGTGAGCGGGAGTAATAGCTCCCGGGGCTCAGATTAACGCCCCGGGGAGCAGCCATGAATAGGCGCTCCCCCGAGGCGCAGTAATGGCGGCAGTGGTAATGGCACCCTCTCCACCCACGGCTCTCCCCACCCCCCACCCCGGCTCTCACCTTCACGCGGCTCACGCTGGCTTCGAGGCGCAGCTGCTGCACGACCTTCTTCATGGCCGCCACGTTGGAGGAGCAGGACATGGTCCCCTGAGGATCCCGCTCGTTTTATGGGGCAAGCAGAGCCGGAGAGGCGCCTTTGCAACTTTCCCAACTAAGTTTCCGGCGCTCGATAAACTCTCCCGCCCGCAGACTCGCGGCAGCTTGCAGACTCACGCGCACCGCTTGCTGCTGGGCTCCTTTTTGGAAGAAGAAATAAAAGACTGCCTCCCGGATCTCACCCCACCCCACCGCCCCAAGGGGCGGAAGAGGGAGCTGCCCAGAGGGAAGTGAAGGGAAGGCTTTTAAAAGGGAAGAAACAAGAATTTAAGGTTCTTCCCATCCTCCTGTGGTGGCGGGGCGAGGTTTAGAAACACTTAAGAAGCGCGGTGCATTGGATTGCAAGGGGGTTGGGCTACACGACCCTTGGGAATCACTTCCAACTGTACCGTTCTATGATTCCACGCAGCTGACACCCACACTTCACATTGTAAACGTTAGGAAGACTCTGACAGTAAGACCTGTTACACTCCCATGAGAGAGAGAGTCCTTCCTTGGAGTTTTTAAAGCAAAGGTTGGATGTCCGTTTGTCACTTTTACATGGGAATAGTTCTGAGTACAGGTAGGATAGCCGTATCAAAACTGCGGAACTCAGCCCACACTAGGTTTGTAATACTGTACCTTGGATAGCGGCTAACAGATTGAGGTTGAATCCTGACAAGACAGAAGTACTGTTTTTGGGGGACAGGGTGCGAGCGGGTGTGGGGGATTCCCTGGTCCTGAATGGGGTAACTGTGCCCCTGAAGGACCAGGTACGCAGCCTGGGAGTCATTTTGGACTCACAGCTGTCCATGGAGGCACAGGTTAATGTGTCCAGGGCGGCTGTCTACCAGCTCCATCTGGTACACAGGCTGAGACCCTCCCTGCCTGCAGACTGTCTCGCCAGAGTGGTGCATGCTCTAGTTATCTCCCACTTGGACTACTGCAATGTGCTCTACGTGGGGCTACCTTTGAAGGTGACCCGGAAACTGCCATTAATCCAGAATGCGGCAGCTAGACTGGTGACTGGGAGTGGCCGTTGATTAGAAAAACCTAGGTGAGCTGTGGTAGAAACAGCACCAACATGAAATGAACGAATCCCTAATGAATCCAAATCCAAGCAAAAATGGTAGGATGCCACATTAATGAATGCCCAGAATTTAAAATAAGGGAGCCATGGGTCCTGTAATGGAATGCGGAAACCAACCAACTAAACAAAAACACTCCTCAGTATACAAAGCAATTTCCCTATATGGATAATCCCACACCTTCTGCAGGATCGGTATTCTAACTGGGCTGGACCCCTTTACCAACATGTGGCTTGGCCTTGCCTAGACATTAAGTGCCCACTGTCAGTCCTATCCCCTAATACAGGATGTGCATGAGACATAAAATGGAGCCACTAGCCCCTATGGATGAGACGGCCCTGCGCCTCCCCTTCCCTTGACCTGGAGCCATGCTAAGAAAATGCAAGTTGGGAAAGAATTTGCAACTATAAAAAAATTCTCCCTTGCCACAGCCCATAGGAAATAGAAGCACAGTTGCAAAACGCAACCCTTGGGAGACAACCGCTAAATGAGGCTCGGCATGAGCTTGCAGTTAAAGGGGGATTTTCAAACCCGATCTCTCTCAGATCCTTGGGCTTAGTACGCTAACCACTATACCGCACTACCTACCAAGAAAATAACAAGACTACAGCAAATGAGTACCAAGATCTGGAAGAAACTCCCTTCGCCCTCCCCTATACAGTACCACTGCTCAAACCCAGGCCTCACAACCGCAAGGGCAATATTCTAACCCCAGCCGCTGCTAAATGCCTAAATCCCCCTGGGGGGATTTCCCCCCAAAGGAGAACTCCCCCCCCCAAAAAAATAAGGGCTGGCCGTAAAGCTGTCCCCCTGCTCTCGCCCCCCAGGTTTAGTAGGTCTCCCAATGCTTCAGAGGGCCCTCCTGCAACCAATACTGCACTCCAGGTTTTGCTCAGCCCGCAAGCCCTGCAGCAACTGGCTCCAGCCTATAGGTTGCACAGCATCCTCTGCAGAAGCCACGGGGTCCTGCCTCGGCAACTGGCCTTCCTGTGAGTAAGGGAGCGGGTAAGGAGAACCAACTCTTCTCTCTAGGCTCACGCCTACCCTTCTCCCCTCCACTGTGTTCAGTGGAGCCCAGATCAACGCCTCTGCCTGGCGCTGCTGCAGCAAATGGAGAGGCTGGAAGGGAAGTCCACTTGTTTCCCTTAAATTGGCATCAAGCCCTGCACCACCCACTCCTATCAGTGCCAAGGATTCCCCCCACTCTGCCTCTCTTTGCCAATGCGTCCAGCCTTCAGGGCACCATCTAGCCCAGGGGTCAGCAAATTTTTTCAGCAGGGTGCAGGTCCACTGTCCCTCAGACCTTGTGGGGGGCCTGGACTATATTTCTTTTGGGGGGGGGATGAATGAATTCCTATGCCCCACAAATAACCCAGAGATGCATTTTAAATAAAAGGACACTGATTCCCAGACCGTTTGCAGGCCGGATTTAGAAGACGATTGGGCCAGATCTGGCCCCTGGGCCTTAGTTTGCCTACCCATGATATGCCATCAAATGCCAGCAGTACCCTTCAGCTCTCTATACTGGACAAACAGGCCAAACCCTACCGACATAAATCTGACATCAGGAATCACAAGACAGAGAAACCAGTAGGAGAACACTTTCAGTCTCCCAGGACATTCTATACAAGATCTCAAAGTAGCTGTCTTATTACAAAGGAATTTCAGAAATAGACTTGAAAGAGAAGTTGCTGAATTACAACTTATTACAAAACTGAAAACTATGGAGAGACCTTGTCCGAATAGAGATATTGGATTCTTGTCTCATTACATATGCTAAAATTATTTTTGGTCTTCTGTATACTATCCCAGTTTTCCCAGTAGTAATGTATGGAAGTGAGAGCTGGACCATAAAGAAGACTGATCGCCGAAGAATTGATGCTTTTGAATTATGGTGCTGGAGGAGACTCTTGAGAGTCCCATGGACTGCAAGAAGATCAAACCTATCCATTCTGAAGGAAATCAGCCCTGAGTGCTCACTGGAAGGACAGATCCTGAAGCTGAGGCTCCAAGACTTTGGCCACCTCATGAGAAGAGAAGACTCCCTGGAAAAGACCCTGATGTTGGGAAAGATGGAGGGCACAAGGAGAAGGGGACGACAGAGGATGAGATGGTTGGACAGTGTTCTCGAAGCGACTGGCATGAGTTTGGCCAAACTGCGGGAGGCAGTGGAGGATAGGGGTGCCTGGCGTGCTCTGGTCCATGGGGTCACGAGGAGTCGGACACGACTGAACAACCGAACAACAAAATACCGGTACTATCCCTTTAAAAATCCCTTGCTTTTTCCTGTAGGACCAACTGCAGCCCTGAATAGTCATCACAGCTTCACCATATTAGCCAATCACCCATTCCCTCCCCTCCCTATCATTATATATAAGGGTCTAGTGACTTCTGCCTCAGTGTATCTGAAGAAGTGTGCATACACACCAAAGCTTATACTCTGAACAAATTTAGTTCGTCTCTAAGGTGCTACTGGACAACTTTTAAAAAAAATTATAATAGAAGGATTCTTTTAAAGACTTTCTTAGGACAAAAGGACTTGATTCTTTTAAGGGAGTTTCTTTCGGAACAATTTTTTTTTTTTTTTGACTACGGTAGACCAGACCAACACGGCTAACTACTTGAATCTATTTTCATTTACTTTTAGGCTTCCTGGGAAGCCGAAGGACCATTGGCTGTGGGGAGGACGACTGCAGAATCACATCTCAAAAAGGTCTAAAGGCAATTTATGAAAAACAGGAAGCAATTATAATAATAAATAATGATTTGACCGACTCTTTCAAAATACAGAAGGGCACCAGACAAGGGTGCCCGCTCTCACCATTATTATTCATCCTAGTCTTGCAAATATTAAATCAAGAAATTAGGCTAGACCAAGAAATAAAAGGAATATCCCTAGGGGAGAAATTGTATAAATTAAGGGCATTCGCAGATGATTTAGTGTTAATGGTTGAAAACCCAAAAGAAAGCATCGCAAAGGATCTAGAAAAAATGGAAAACTTTGGTAAGGTTGCAGGCTTTGCTTTGAATAACGAGAAAACGAAATTATTGGTTAAAAACATGGGAGATCAGAAGAAAAAGGAACTGGTAGAGGAATTTGGATTACAAATTGTTAAAAGACTGAAATATTTAGGAATTCAGATAACAATGAAAAACAAATTTGTTTGAAGATAATTATAAAAATAAATGGGAAGAAATAAAAAATGAAATGGAAATTTGGACAAGATTGAATTTAACACTTTGGGGTAGAATTTCAGCTATTAAAATGAATATTTTACCAATACTCCTGTTCCTTTTTCAAATGATCCCCATCATAGGTAAAGAAGAATGTTTTAAAAAATGGAAACCGGACATAACAAAATTTATTTGGTAAGGTAAAAAGCCACGGATTAAATATAAATTATTATAAAAGAATGGGGTGGCATGGAATGTGGGAAGAGCTTCTCTAGGAAGGACAATTTCACTTCTCACCTCAGAATTCAAGGAAACCACACCAGAGCTTGCTTTTTTCCTTCTCCCTCCCAGTCCCTTTTTCCTTTACTGCTATGTCTTTTGACTTTACATATTGAAGGCCCAAGGCTTGCAATTCCCATTACACCTAGTAGCTAAACACCATTACGTGTGGGTGTGTTGGAGGGCTGTAAAACATCCTACTCTTGGTGGCAAAACTGACAAAGTGATCCAGTACAAAACAAACTATTAAATGTTGTCTATCTAAACAAGATTAAAAAAAACAACAACCACTTGGTAGTGCACACAACATTGTATGCAGAGAGAATAGGAGTCACAGCAACCATATGCCTATTTTCAAGGGAAAGGTACTGACGGGATATCTTCCCCAGTTCAAATCCCTCATTCTCTTATTGTAGAATATTTCTAACATATATATATATATTCAGTCCTTCAAGAACTGCTTCCAGCAAGTACAGAAAAAGAAAACCCACAAGTACTTCAGCAGGAACTGGCACACTTTTCCAAATCTCTACATTGACATCACCAGGAAGCGGCATCGCATCACAACCGATCAACGAGATGCAAGGATGGATTTGCAGGCTTTCCTGGATGCAATCTGCTTCCTGGCCCAGAGGAGGTACAAGTCCCTCTCGATGCACAAGCAGATGGAGCTCCTGGTGGACTTTCTGTGAGTGCAACTTGGCTGCCCAGGATGAGAAGCCCTGGTGACTTGCCAGCAGAACAGGTTTACTGTTTTGTCTGATTAGCCATGAACTGATGAAGCTTTGTGGCGAAACCTGTTGCAAATCCAGAGGACAGGTCTTCGGTTATTTGCCCACCTGTGTTCATTCCGCCATGAGGGTGGCTACATAAGGACCTACTGGAGAGCAGTCCATCTTATTCCGTCCTTTTCCCATCCACGTTCATTTCATCAGGGTGGCGTTTACCTCGGACCCACTGAAAAACGCCCCACTTGGTTCATCTTTTACAAACTGTTTTGCACCTTGTTGGCACCAGAATATTGCTCCATACTTAGCCACGCGTTGGATGGTTCAGTTATTCAGACATTGTTACGTTCCCTGTGCATATAATTCATCCCATGGCCTTGACAGTACTAATATTGTTTTGCACGTGGCCTTGTAATATGTTTTTGCTTGTTTGAATGGTTGTGAGTCAATCTTTATTTAGTTATTTTCTAGTAAATCCCCTTTTATATCTATTAGCCAGTTTGTGGTGATTTGGTTTGGTTTATTTCCACCTCAGCCCTGCCACCGCCTCAGTTCCACAGCACCACTGCCCATAAGCTGGTCGATTACATCATTTAAAACAAAATAAAAAATAAAAAATTCCTTCCAGTAGCACCTTGGAGACCAACCAAGTTTGTTCTTGGTATGTGCTTTCGTGTGCATGCACACTTCTCCAGATACCTGTAACTGATTACATCATTTGTTACCCCCAGCAACCCTCCAAAGCCCAGAGCTTAATGGGGCCAATACAAGATAAAGTATTGGAACAGCAATATAAGCAACAGTGGCTTCAGCATGGCCTCTGCAGACATCCTCTACACCAGGCACCGGCAAACTCAGTCGTCCAGATGTTTTGGGACTACAACTCCCATCATACCTGACCACTGGTCGTGTTAGCTAGGGATGTAGAGGATGTCTCTGGCGGAGGCCATGCTGAAGCCACGGTCGCTTATATTGACGTTCCTGGTGGCAGAACAAAATAAAAAATAAAAAAATCCTTCCAGTAGCACCTTAGAGACCGACTAAGTTTGTAGCCTGGAGGAGACTCTTGAGAGTCTCATGGACTGCAAAAAGATCAAACTTATCCATCCTTAAAGAAATCAGCCCTGAGTGCTCACTGGAAGGGCAGATCCTGAAGTTGAGGCTCCAGTACTTTGGCCACCTCATGAGAAGAGAAGACTCCCTGGAAAAGACCCTGATGTTGGGAAAGATGGAGGGCACAAGGAGAAGGGGACGACAGAGGACGAGATGGTTGGACAGTGTTCTCGAAGCGACTGGCATGAGTTTGGCCAAACTGTGGGAGGCAGTGGAGGATAGGGGTGCCTGGCGTGCTCTGGTCCATGGGGTCACGAAGAGTCGGACACGACTGAACAACATGTTTGTTCTTGGTATGAGCTTTTGTGTGCATGCACACTTCATCAGATACACTGAATCAGAAGTCACCAGACCCTTATATATACTGAGAGAGTGAGGAGGGATATTACTCAGAAGGGTGGTGGGAATGGGTGATTGGCTGATGGGTGTGGAAAACCTGTTGACGACTGTTAACGACTGCAATTGGTCTTACAGGAAAAAGCAAGGGGTGAGATGGCTAAAGATAGCTTTGTCATGTATCATGACGATAAGAATCCAATATCTTTGTTCAGACCAGGTCTCTCCGTGGTTTTGAGTTCGGTAACGAGTTGCAATTCAGCAACTTCTCTTTCCAGTCCATTTCTGAAATCCCTTTGTATTAAGGCAGCTACCTACTTGGTGGCAGGGAAAGAGAACTGTGAGGGAAATAAAATAAAATTTTAAAAAATTCCTTCCAGTAGCACCTTAAGAGACCAACTAAGTTTGTTCTTAGTTGCGGGAGGCAGTGGTGCTCTGGTCCATGGGGTCACGAAGAGTCGGGCACGACTGAACTGAAACAACAACAACAAGTTTGTTCTTGGTATGAGCTTTCGTGTGCATGCACACTTCTTCAGATGTGAGGGAAATCGTCCTGGAGGGGCAGAGCAGACTCCCAATGGCCCCATGCTGCGTTATACCTGGGGAGGTGGCAACTCTACAAATTCTACGGTCCCTCAGCGTGCATCTGAGTCCGTGGAAGCTGCAAGGAGGGGAGGGGAGGGGAGGGGGGAGGAGTGACAGGCGTCTGAGGCCCTAAGCCCCGCCCCTGCGCTCCAGCAAGCTCCTCCCTCCTGGGTTACATAGAGCCGGGCAGAGCCGCTTCGAGCCCCTTTTCCCTCTCGAGGCGCAGAGAGGTGGCCGAGGCGAGGACCACGGATGAGACGCATGCGCAGCGCCAGCCGCCACTGGAGGGGCTGCTGCTTCTGCGGGGCTCGCGGCGCCGGCTGCGGAGGCAGCTGCGCCTCTTCGCGGAGGGTCGGCGGAGGAGCCAAGGAAGGCGGGGAGCGCCTCCGCTGCTGCTGCGTCGGCTGGCGAGGCCGGTCGGGCGGCTCCCCGCAGCAGCTGGCGGAGAGGTACGCCGACCTGGCCGCCAGCCACGCCGAGGCGCTGAGGCTCGGGGAGGAGCGCGAGCGCCAGAGCGGGAGGCTGAGGGAAGAGAACGCGCGCCTCCGGCTGGAGAACCGGCGCCTGCGCAGGGAGAACCGAAGCCTCTTCCGCCAGGCTCTGAAGCTGCAGCCCTTCCAAGGAGAGCAGGAAGCCGAGCCTGGAGAGGAGGAGGAGGAGGAGGGGCGAGGAAGAGGAGGAGGAGGAGGAAGAGGAGGCAGTGGGGAAGATGGGGGTCCTGCAGGCATCACCACTCCGTCCTCCTCCTCCTCCTCCCGGGAAGGAGAGGAGCTGGCGCGGAGTGGCGCAAAGAGGGCGCGAGTCCGAGATGGAGGCAAGCCTGACGTCGCCTGATGGAAGCTCCCGCTGGTTGCATCTGTGACAAGAATTCCCTTTTCCCTCCTTCGCTCATCCTCCCGCCTCTCCACCCCCCCCCCCCGTCACAGAAACTTGATATGCCTGAATCTGGCACCTCCCGGAGGTAGACTGCCTCAGAACTTGAAAAAACGCATTTTCCTTTTTGGGCACCTGGTGAGGGGAAAAGCAGGCTCTCTGCGCGCCCGCGCGCGCGCACACCCCACCGTCGCCGAGGGAAGCATCCTCCCCCATTTGTACACCTTTTCCCCCACCTTGTTTACCTGCTGGCAGGAGGAGGGTGTCTCTCCGCCACCTGCCTTGTCCCAAAAGTGCACCCCTCGGGAGCCTCTGCTGCTGATGCAAGGAAGTCGTGATCTGCAGAGCACCTGCCGTCAGCAGCCTCGAAAGCATGGGATGGCGCAAGGAAGAGACTTATTACTTGTCAGTCTTTAGTTAACAGCCGCCTTCGGAAGGCTGGTGTATTTGCTGAATTGCTGGCCTTAAAACACATTGCCTCTGGGTTAACGGATCTTTGAAAGGCTCTTTCGGAAATAAATTTGCGATGCACTGGATGGCTCTCCGTTGTACGTTTTAATTTTTCCCTTAATAGCTGCCAGCTATGCAGTCCAAACTCCAGGGATGGTCTTGATTCTTGGGGATGGGGGTCGTGGGGGATGAAGGTTGCCTTCTAAGGAGACGCTAGGTTTGCAGGATACATACCTGGGGCTGCAGTGCCTATATGCATACTTGCCTGGGAATAAGTGTTATTAAACCCATTGGGTATGACAAAATATAAAATCAAAAAATTCTTCCAGTAGCACCTTAGAGACCAACTAAGTTTGTTCTTGGTATGAGCTTTCGTGTGCACACTTCTTCATACCATGAACAAAGTTGTTCTCTAAGGCAGTGTTTTTCAACCTTTTTTGGGCAAAGGCACTTGTTTCATGAAAAAAATCACGAGGCACACCACCATTAGAAAATGTTAAAAAAATTAACTCTGTGCCTATATTGACTATATATAAAGTAATTTTTCCCACGGCACACCAGGCAACATCTTGCGGCACACTAGTGTGCCGCGGAACAGTGGTTGAAAAACACTGCTCTAGGGTGCTGCTGGAAGGATTTTTTGATTTGGTATTTTGTTTTGACTATGGCAGACCAACACGGCTACTTACCTGCCTCTGGGTGTGTTTAGGAGTGCACCACTAAGCCAACTAAGCTGGTCCAGTTTGTTTTTGGGTGTAAAAAAAAAATATTGTCTTGCAGATCCTGTATCCTTTTAAAATGTGGCTTTTTTGTGGGGAGGGTATTATTGGGTTATTGCATTTTTATTTTATACACTGTGATGTTTTTTATGTGAATCTTCCTGAGACCTCCAGGTATAGTAAGTTCAATCAAGCAATGTGCCCAAGTTCCTGCAGCTGAAATAGCCCACCTGAGTTTTGAAGTCAAGTTGGCGCAGCTGTATTTTGAGGCTGCAAGTCCTGAAGGGCTGATAGTGTAGAACCCCATTTGATATATATTCCGTGAACCATAGCCATATACAGCTCTTAATATATTCACATATATTTCTTTTAATATTTTTTATTCATTTTCAAATCAAAACAAATAAAACATACTTACCTTAACAAAATTAAAAATATAGCCTAGTGCAATAACTTTCATATAAACATTTCATAATCATGTCTTTCCTCACTTACTAACCTGACTTCCTCTAATCCTCCTTTGCTGAATTTCATTATACCTCTTTAGCAGTCTTCCAATTTCATTATTACACTTTAATTTTCCTCAGAATTAACCTCTTTTTTACAATCTTCCATCTTTCCAACTTTATTTTTCTCAATAATACTTTTTTAACTACAAACCTAGGCCATTATTTACTTACAGAATCTTTTCTGTTTTTCAAATATCACATTTTTAAAACTATATTCTAAATTTAATCCAATCTTCCTCCACTGTCTCCTCCTTCTGGTCCCGGACTCGTCCAGTCATCTGGTCCACCCATATGGTCCAGCATCTTCATTTGCCATTCTTCTATCGTCTGAATGTCCTGTGTTTTCCAGTTTTTGGCAAGCTGTTGTAGCATACAAAAAGAGTCTTCTATCTTTTGGGGGCATTTCTTCTTTTATTATTCCAAGTTAAAAGGCTTCTGGTTTTTTAATAAATGTGTTTTTAAATACTTTTTTCAACTCATCATGTACCTTTCCCCAGAAGTTTTACCTTTGGACATGTCCACCACATATGGTAAAACGTTCCTTCTTTCTCTTTACATTTCCAACATTTATTATCATATGTATGATACATTTTGGCTAATTTTACAGGTGTTAAGTACCATCTATACATCATTTTCATCATATTTTCTTTCAGCACATAACATGCGGTAAACTTAACACCCTCCTTCCAAAGCATCTCCCAATCTTCTAGCATTATGCTGTGCCCTATATCTTTTGCCCAATCAATCATCACTGTTTTAACCATTATATTTTCACATGTATTTCAATACTATGGTTAGCTTTTCTTTTTTGTAAGGCAGGGCTCTTTGGCCAATGTTATTTGTGCTCAGGTGTTACTTGAATAGGTCTAACAGTTATGGAGTTACAGTTAGGCAGCCATGTTGGTCTGCCATAGTCAAAACAAAACAAAACAAAACAAAACAAATCCTTCCAGTAGCACCTTACAGACCAACTACCGGTAAGTTTGTTCTTGGTATGAGCTTTCGTGTGCATGCACAAGCTCATACCAAGAACAAACTTAAGTTGGTCTCTGAGGTGCTACTGGAAGGAATTTTTTATTTTATTTCAAAAAATGTTTCGTTTTTAACAATGGTCTAAAATGGAACAATTCTGCTTAAAAAGGTTTTCTTTGTCCTTGGCCATTTGAACAACCTCGTAAGAGTATTTTCATTCTTGGAGATGCTCCTCCACTGATGTGTCAAACTTCCAAGAAGGTGTGTTCAGAATTACATTCGTGTAATGCCTGTAATGCCTGCTTGGGACGTGGGTGGCACTATGGGTTAAACCACACAGCCTAGGGCTTGCTGATCAGAAGGTCGGCGGTTCGAATCCCCACGACAGGGTGAGCTGCTGTTGCTCGGTCCCTGCTCCTGCCCACCTAGCAGTTTGGAAGCACGTCAAAGTGCAAGTAGATAAATAGGTACCACTCCAGCGGGAAGGTAAATGGCATTTCCATGCGCTGCTCTGGTTCGCCAGAAGCGGCTTAGTCATGCTGGCCACATGACCCAGATGCTGTATGCCGGCTCCCTCAGCCAGTAAAGCGAGATGAGCCCCGCAACCCCAGAGTCGGACACAACTGGTCCTAATGGTCAGGGGTCCCTTTACCCTTTTAATGCCTGCTTGCTCACCCACCTTTCTCCGGGGGGGGGGGGGGGCTGGTGCAGCATCAGCAACAGGTTACGGAAGGAGCAGTTCATCCCCATCCTCTCACCTACGCATCTTTCCTGCGTAGTGCACAACTGGGGGCGGGGGGGATTACAGCAAAGGAAACAGACATCCTTGCTGGATCAGAACTGAGCAGGCATAAACGATGGCTGTTCTTCCAAGGAGCAGCCAATGCTTTCTCCACACCATTTGTGCTCCACTGGGCTCTGCCTTCCTGCTACACAAGCCTACTAAAGAGCGCTTGGAGCGTACAAGCAGGTGGAACTCAGGACAAGACAGCAATTGCAAAGCAACACCAAGCACGATTCACCTAGTCCTTTGCTGTCAAGGGAAGCAAGGAGCACCCGAGAGTGAGAGGGGCAGAGGAGTGATCTACTACCTCTATCCCTGTCCTTGGCCACCAAGGCCACAATCCCTCCTGGAGTGGTTTTGTCTAGCTTGCTGGGCTGGGGAAGGGAGAACTGCCCCCAGGTATAAACTTCTGTGTGGCTGGAACATCGCCTAAAGATTAACATATTTTACGCTCCATAAGACACACTTTTTCCCTCCTAAAAAAGTAAAGGAAAATGTCTTGTGTGGAGGGATGCCTCTGCCACTGGAGCTAGGGCTCCTGTCAGCGTTTAAGTGGCTCTACCTCCGCTTCCTTTACAAGTGAGCAAGGGAGAAGGATGGCAATCCCGATGCTCCTCCTTCTTTCATTGCCACCACTGTTCCCCTTCAGGGGGAAGGGGGGACTGGGGGGGAAGGGGGGATGGGAGGGGGGACACAGGGCTGTCTCATCCATAGGGGCTTGTGGCGTGGTGCACCAGGGTGCCGGGCCCCCCCAGGGGCGCCCCCGCCAGCATACCGGGCGTCCCCATGGGCGGGCTGCGCCGGCAGCAGCCGCCCATGCCGCTCCCAGGCGGGCTGCGAGCTGGCCGCCCTTGCCTCCCGTCCCGGGAGCACTGGAAAGGCACACAGAGCCCCGCACCGCTCCAGCGCCATGCCGCTCACCCACCCCCCTCCCGAGGGGTGGCAAGCGCGGGAGGCGGCACGCCGGCGGCGCCCGAGGGATCACCACACCACGGTGGCACATCTCCCTGACGGCCCTGGGGGGACAGGAGGGGGAGTGTCGGGAGGGCTTCAATTCCCTCCTCCTTGGCTCGCTTTGGGGCAGCCAAGCCTCCGCGGGAGGAGAGTGATCCCTGCAGAGGCTTGGGATGGAAGCTCCCAAGCTCCCAAGCTTCTGCAAGCCGAGCGACAGCCTCTCCGGGGATGAACCAGGCTTGTGCACCTTCCGTGGGTTCCTCCTTTAAAGCAAGCAAAGCGACAATCGGGCTCAGCTGCAGAGAGGCAGTCGCTTTTGCCCCCCCCCATCCCAGCTCTGTCCACCCTATAAACTTCCCACCCTGAAACTTTCCTAGAATCTGCCCCCTTGCCCCATGCCCTCCCTAAATATGCCCCAACCACCCCATAAACCTTCCCAGAATCTGCCCCCTTCCCCTGTAATCCCTCCTAGAATATGCTCCCTCCCACCTTAATTCCTCCCTGAATCTGCCCCCTGAAACATACCCACTCCCCCATGAGCCTCCCTGTAATAGACCCTTTCTTTCCCAGCCTTCCCTCTTAACCCCTGCCCCCATCCCAGCTCTGCCCACCCTGAAACTTTCCCAGAATATGCCCCCTTGCCCCTGATGCCCTCCCTAAATATGCACGGTGGGGGGGGAGGCTGACACCAGTTTGAAGAAGGCACGGAGGAGAAGGCGATGGGAGTGTGAAAGGTAAGGCAGGAGGCAGATGCTCCACAGACAGTACTTGAAGGAGCACCCCCTCCAAAAAAAGTGACCCCCCCCATCCTTCCTAAGAATTTTTTTTCTTGTTTTCCTCCTCTTAAAACTAGGTGCGCCTTATGGTTAGGTGCGTTTTATGGTGCGAAAAATACGGTAATATCCCTTGCAATGCCTTTGTACCTCCCCCCCTCCCCATGGTTGGATATAAATGAATGTGGCCCCTCGGGTTTTTCTTTTAAAAAAGGAAAGAAAAAAGAAAAGCTTCCTCGCACCCTTGAGTTAATACCACCGTAATATTCCTGCAGTGGCCAGAGGTGGTGAGCAAAGAAGGTAATTATTTTCTTGCTTGCACCCTTTCCCTTCTCTTGGAAGATTCGGAGGGGGGGGGTTCCTTCCTCTCTTCCTGGCATCCTTTCCCACTTTTTGCTGCCCGCATGGGTTAAGAAACTCCTGTGTGCTCTTTTTTGCCTTGCCTCGCCTCCGAAACCAATGAATCGTCTTACCCTCTTAAGAGAAAAAGAGGATTCCTTGATTTGAGCATCCATAGGCCATCTCCTTCCTCACCGGAGGCGGGGAGAGCATGACTCCAACACGAGAGGGGGCAGGGCAAGCCGCCAAGATCTAAGGCTTCCCAAGTCCAGGCTGTTGCGCCCTTCTGGCACCCTCCTTCCCCAGATCAAAGCCTTGCAAGGCTGCTTGGTATGGGGACATGGCGTAATCAAAAAGTCACCTAGCTCGGTTGCTTTGCTTGTACTTTGAAAGACACTCACTGCTTCAGGGCGCCTGTTTGTGCGTGTTGTTTCTTCCTGCGCAAGGTTCCGCTTCCAACTTTGCCCCTGCCCCACATCTCCAGTGGGATGGAGTCAGACTTCATCACCACCACCACCCAAGCCGGTGCCAGCCGCCCCCAGTAGTATCCCAGGGTGGTAGTGATGGGAATCGGGCATGCAGCCAAACGCCAGCACCCAGGGAGCAGAGCGCCTGCCTCCCAGCTGATTGGCCATTTTTTCACCCCCTCATTGGCGACAACCAGGGTAGCCTGCACCCCCCCTTCCTACACCACTGCCTGGAGGACTGCTACAGCAGGATTACCAGCTTCCCCCCCCCCCACTCAGAGAGGGCTGCAGAGTCCTGCAAGGACCAGGAATGGGCGGGCAGGGAGCATTGGCATCAGTGCCACAGCTGGGTGTACATCAGTGGCCTGGGGCAGCCACTGAAGGAGAGACATCAAAGGGGGCCGTCCCACATCAGGGTGGGGCGAGGGCCAGGCCTCCGTACCCAAGTGTGAACAGGGATGATGTTTTAAGCTTGGGAAATAGCTATTTTAATATGTATTTTTATCTACCTTGTTGCATTTTAAGTTATTTTGTTTAGGGGAGGGACAGGGCTCCCAACAGAACGGCTGGATCAGGTTGCACTAGGGCAGTGGTCCTCCACCCCTGGGCCATGGACCGGTACTGGTCTGTGGATCAAATGGTACCAGGCCACCCAAGGAACATTAAATTATTTCCATTTTATTTACTGGGTTTGTGCGACTTTCCATGGACGAGGGGTTAACCGGGAGCTGAGAGACATCACCTAAAGCCGCACCAATACCGCACATGCGCAAAATCTCATGATATCAGGGCGGTTTTAGGTGACGTCTGGAGCTGGGCGGCTGCAAGTGGCAGTGGCGTTGGTAAAGAGAAGGTGTGCATCGCTCTTCTCTCTGTTCACCGGTATTTTCTCATGTTTAACAGTGCTTGGTGTACGTGTATGTTGCGTTTGCTCAAATTTAACCCACAAATTAGCAAAAACGAGTACAAAACAGGCGTCGTTAGAAAGTTTCCATGGGAAAAAGAAAAGGCCCAGGGAAGAGACAGAAGAGCCTTCAATATCAAAGAAACATGTACCGTATATCCTGGTGTACAAGACAATTTTTTGACCCTTTTTAATCTTCCCAAAAGTCACCCATCCTGTACTGCAGTGCCGCTGCTTCGGTGTCCCCGCTTGCTCCATCGGCAGCGCTGCTCTCACCCAGCTCTTCTTGGGCTTCGGAGCGCAATTTCAGTGTCCCCGCCGGCCGCACCGCTGCTTTAGTCTCCGCTGGCTCCTCACGCCAAGCAGAGTGCGATTTCGGCGTCCCCGCTAGCCACGCAGCACCCTCCGGCTGCCCACCGCGCCCGCACTTGGGAGGTGATGCGGAGCGCTTTGAACAGTGGAATGAATGGATGGTAAGCAGCGAGAAATCATTCACAAAAGGAGGGAACATTTGTGCTCCACAGTTGTATGGAATAGATATATAATCTCACCTTTGCTTTGATAAAGAAAAGGTCCAATATTGGGGTCCACTTGGACAAACAACGAGGCACAGGCTAGGAGATGGAGCAAAACAGCAGCCAGTAGGCTTGGCCTTTATTGTAAGAAATACGGTCGCGACCGGTCCTTCACCCACCCAAGAGAAGCAAGATGGAAGGCCCCGAGCAGGGGGGCACTTTCCTTATATTACCTATCCCACCACCCAGGTACACCCCTAGAAAAGTAATTTTAATATTCACAAGACAGGAGGGGTTGAGAGGGGAAACACAGTAAGTTTTGCATACAGATAAACAAGGTTACATATCAGGAAGGATGGCAGGCATCGGTGAATGGATTTAGGGTGGGTACAATATACATTGGGAGTTTTCCTTTAGGAGAGGACAATAGCGGACTCCCGGGAGGGTGTCTGCTACCATGGCAACTGATCGAAGGGTGCTTGGAAGGATTATCGGGAGGGGTGCATTTCCTCTTACACCTGGACGAGTACGTGACTGCCCGCTTAAAGGATTATGAAAGTTACCAGGATCGATGTCAGAAAATCATATGGCATCGGAATAATAACCTTCCGAAGGTCGGAGGATGGCGGGGACCGAGGGGCTAGAAAGGCCATCTCCTAAGGAGAAGATAGACACCAGAACCGAGCAAATCGGATATTGCATTCAGGAGTTATGGATTTTCACAATAATAAACATTTTGAGCTGTCAAAACAGGCCACCCAGAGTCTAAATTGTCCAGTTGCTACATTGTTACAAGTGATAATTAATAACCTCCCTTGCAGGATACATTTTAGTTTCAGTTCCATTGTTTTCGCAGCAGGGAGCCTGTCAATACCCACTTAGCGTGCAGTCAAGCGTGAAGGTGTTGAGTACATCACTGAACGTTCCATTTTGCAGGCTGAGCTGAATGCATGCCTCTGATTGGTGGGCTTGCCGTTCATTGAGGAAAATGGCGCGGACGAGGAGCGTTTTGACAGGAGCGCTTCTCGGAGGCTATTTGGGGCGCAGATCGGGACTTTTGGGGGAACCCTTTATCGCGAGGGTTTATGTAGGTGCTTGTGCGACTCATGAGGGGGAAAATACTGCAACAGCTTTATTCTGTATGCTTATGCGTTAAGACTGTACCCCTTGTAAGGAATGCTTCTTACAAAGAGTTTGTGGGTTACAGCTGAGCCAAGCAGAAATATCTAGCTAGGCAGACTGACGGCAGAAGGTAAGTTATGTCATGGGTCCTATGTCCCCATGTGAGTCAGGATGTTGGGAGAAAGGATGTCTGCAGAATGTTCTGGGTGTCTGAGATACATATATAGTGTTTTACCAAATGACATAATGAGATCTATATGCTTACCAAGCTGAAAGAATGACCCAACGAAAGGAGAGTTCACAGGGGCAGAAGGTTGTTACAAGAAAGCAGAAGTGAATCTCCTTGTCTCAGCTAACTAGGGTGAAGTTCAGAGAGTCTTCTGGGGACAAGAGGGTTGGATTTCTGGGTTGCTGTCATACGCTCATTGGCAGTGGCGGAGCAAGGCTCCGCGGCACCTGGGGCGGCAAAGGAAACGCCCCGGGGGCGGGGCGCCGTGACGTCACGATGTGACGATACGATGCCCCACCCCCGGGGCGTTTCCAGGAGTGCCGTCGCCGCTTCTGCAGCCCCCTTTTTTTAAGCCAAAAAGCCCCGTTTAAGCTCTGTGGCTCAAAAGGAAGCTGTGGAAGCGGCAGTCCGACGACGGAGTGCGCCTGCGCGAAATGTCGCGCAGGCACACTCCGTCGTCGGGCCGTGCGCTGCTGCTCTCAGGGTAACGGAGAGAGCAGCAGCGCGTGGAAATGGTGGGAGGGGCTGCCGCTTGTCACCCCCACGTGCCGCCGTTCGCTCCGTTGCCCCGAAAGCAGCAGCACCGCACACACCTGTGGGCTGCTGCTCCCGGGGGGACGGAGCGAGTGGGAGCACGTGGGGGTGACAAGCGGCAGCCCCTCCCGCCACTCCCCACGCACCGCCGGTCACCCCGGGAGCAGGAGTGCTGCACAGACGGGGTGCTCCCTCGGCCGTGCGCTGTTGCTCCCGGGGCGACGGAGCGAGTGGCGGCGCATGGGGGTGACAAGCGCCGGCCCCTCCTGCCACTCCCCACGCTGCTGGTCACCTCGGGAGCAGCAGCGCTGCACGGACGGGGTGATCGCTCGGCCATGCGCTGTTGCTCCTGGGGTGACGGAGGGAGCGGCAGCGCTTGGGAATGGCGGGAGGGGCCGCTGCTTGTCACCCCCACCCGCCGCTTGTCATCCCAGTCACTAGGGGCGTACCGCCCCCACCGCCCCTCCCTAGCAACGCCCCGGCTCATTGGCTTGATGCTTAATGCAAGATATGAATATGTAACGTTTGAAGGATCTATAAAAACCTTTGGATACCTGTGATTAATGTCCAGTCTTTTGGAGATGACTCCCTGGACCTATTGCTCAGCAATAAAACGCTTACTCTCGATTTCTCCTAAATCCAGTGTTTGGCATTTATTTTAAGAACTAAGGTTCCCGGACCGATATAATAGGATGTTTTGTGCAAGTTTGTCATAAAAGCCTGGAATGATATTGATGCAGAAGCAGTAATCAGGTCTTTCAAGAAGTGTGGCATATAAAATTCATTACATGGTACGGAGGATAACTACTTGTGGCAAGATGAAGAGGAAGCCGAAGCTGAGACCACAACATCCGATATGGAATTCAGTGCATACGATGACTGCCTTACAAATGTACCACAAGGTATCATTGATGTACTTATATCAGATGGTGATGAAGAGGAGGATTTTGAAGGCTTTTAAAGGTAAACTGCAGTTATGATGGGCGTTGCACTATTTTATGTTTACATGTTTGATGACAAACAGCCTTATGTTTATACCGGTAAGTGACAGTCATAAGCATTTGAATTGAAATTACCATTGAAATCAGATCTGTTTTTTTAAATTTTTATTTGGTGTGCGTTGGAAGAGGGGTAGTCTTATATGGAGAGTATATCCCAAACTCTGTATTTTAACTGGAAAAAGTTGGGGGTCGTCTTATACAACCCAGTCATCTTATACGCTGGAATATATGGTAACTTTTAACAGACAATACCGTGAGTCCTACTTGAAATATGGATTCATCGGGACTGGTTATTCCCACACACCAAAACTGCTCTGCGTAGTTTGCGGCGACCAGCTCTCTAATGAGGCAATGAAACTTTCAAAACTGCTTCGCCACTTGAACACCAAGCAGCCTGGATTAAAAGACAAGCCCCTGGAGTATTTTGAAAGAAAACAAAATGGCAACACGAAGGACAGAAGAAATTTATGAGGGCCACCACATCAATAAAGGAGAATGCACTGAGAGCATCATATTTGGCGGCTAACCGTATTGCTAAGGCTAAATCCATTTCCGCCCCTTAGGAAGGAGGGGGAGTTGCATTCAGCACGATCCCAGCACGTGCGCAGGGGATGGTTTCATCCCCTGCCGCTACTGGCTGAGTCCTGGGCGCGGTACCCGGCTTGCTGGCCAATCGGCTCAGCTGTCGGGTGTGGCTGGCGGCATTTAAGCCAGAGCGCGCCCAGGGCTCAGCCTGCTTTTTTCCTGCTACCTTCAGCGATTTCCCACCCGCCCACCCTCTAGGCAGCGCATCATAGCGTCCCATCAGGCAGGTTCGCTATGACCTTGCTATGGACCGCGGTTGGTCGCCGTTAAGGGGCCTGGTAGGAATTTTCCCACTTGGCAAATTGGCTCCGCCTGGTGGTTTTCGCCTACCTCGTAGCAACTCGTCACAACTTTGGTTTGCCGGTTAGGCATTGGATTATCTCAGTTAAAATCTTGGTTGGGGGGGGAAGGTTTGGCCATCACCTCCTGTCAGGTTTCTGGGCATCTTAGAGTTAATGATGCAAGAGGCGTTCTGATCCTGGGAGCCTTGCCCACTGTAATACGGGCACTTTTCCTTTGTCTAGAAAAGGGGAGGTTTGGTTTCACTTTCCCCTTCTGCCTTATTGCTTTGTCTTACTGCTGAATGTGAGTTTGCTGCAAGCATGCAGCTCAAGTCTGTAGGACTTGTGTGTGTGTGCTACTAAATAAAGCCTAGTTTAGTTTAGTAGCACTGGCGTCTGTCAAGTTATTTCACGACGCCACGGAGCAGACCTCAGCAAGCCATCCCGACGCTGCGATTTACTCTGCAACTGAAGAACGCTCAGGGCGCAGCAGAAGTGTGCCTGGGCGCCATTGATGTCGGAGACGATCGTAAAGGTGATTGATTGCAGTGCCGGCCAGCAGCACTACTTGGGTCAAAGGTTTTATGACCCAATATCAATACTACTAGAACACCTCCCCCCAAGGCTCTGAAGGGTACTTCAGTAAATGAGTCCGGGGGGGCGTGTCCCTGTCCGAAACCACGGTGGGTGAGGGCCAAAGGCACGCCCCAGTCCGGTGATCACTGGGTGAGTCCCTAGCTGATGTGCAGCAGCAGGGTTCTCACCCATCGGTGGTTAACCCTTCCCGGACTGCCAGCGCGACGTGCTGGAGTCGGATATTGTTAGTTCCAATGCCTAAAGCCAATACCGCTCAACATCCGTAACCAATAAAGTTGTGGCCTTTTATGCCCATTAACCTTATTTCCGGTGTCCTGTGTTGTCATTTCACCTCGGGGGGGGGGGATTGGGTATTGATATGCAAAAAGCCATCCACTATCGGTGAAGAATTGATCTTGCCCTCCACTAAAGACATTTGCTTTGAACTTCTAGGAGAGGCTGCTGTGGAAAAGATAGCACATGTGCCTTTGTCGGCTAGCACTGTGACTAGGCGCATTGAGGAAATAGCCGAAGACATTGAGACACAAATGTTGGAGAGGATCAATACATCGCAGGTATCGACAACAGGGCAATACTACTTGTTTATGTGCGTTATCTATATCAGGAGGACGTGCATGAGGATTTGTTACGTGCACTCTCTTTGCCAACCAACACCACAGCAGCAGAACTGTTCAAGTCACTGGTTATATATTATATATGTTGCGGGCATTTGTGTTGCATTGTTTACGCTATAACATAGTTTTTCTGCCCGACGCTCTGTCCTGCTTTCAGGTGGAACGGTTCAGATCCTTGGCCCCAGAGGCGCGGGAGCATCCGGAATATTTCCCGGACCACCTGTGGAGCCTTGGCAACAGTTAGTGCTGCAGGGAGTAGCGGCGTCCATTGCCCCTTCCACTCTCAGGTCATATAAGGAGGCCTGGGCTGATTTTGTCAATTTTAGTAGCCAATGAGGGCTGGCCTCGGTTGATTCACCCCTTACTGCCGCTGGAATATCTGGCACATCTCTTTCAGCAGGGTCAGGTGGCTGCCATTTCCTTCTTTTGAAAATCTGTCTATAATAGCGATCCTTGTGCGACTTTCATAGTCCACCAGGCACTGAAGGGTTGGGGTAGGATGGGCCCGCCACGTGCCCCAGGAAGGCTTCCCATCCCTTTTGACTTCTTGTTCAGAATGCGTGCAAACTTGAGGCACATTTGCTGGTCAAAGTACGAAGCACGGCTGGTCAAAGTACGAAGCATTGCAGGTCGGGGAGGTGGTCCTCGAAGCCACACAGTCTGGCCCCAAAGGTTTTGTCATTGCACGATGTAACTCTTTCTCCCTCCTAAGTAGTCTTATCCGGTTGCTGGCAACGGGGAAGCCTGGCCCTTGCCCTGTGAAGGACACGGTCAAGTGTTTGGCTTTGAGAACACCAGGGGATGGCCGGTTTTTAGTGCACGAAAATGCCCTTCCACTTACCCGGCAACAGTTTGCCAGAGTCATGCACAGGGCCATACTGGCCTGCGGCTCCTCGGCTGTCAATTACGCCCCTCACTCTTTCCGCATAGGTGCAGCCATGACTGCAGCGCATTGGGGTTTGTTGGCGGACAGGATTATGGAACTGGGAAGGTGGAAGTCCGCAGCCTATAAAGGGTATGTGAGAGCTCGGCCCTGATGTATAATTAATACTGCCTGTTTTCTGTTTGCAGGTCCCGCACCCATCCATGTTTGGGTCGTTGGGCACAGCATCGTGCATTGGGCCAGCGCCAGAGCATGGGAGTCAGGGCTTTTTTATAACCTTGGACTGCTCCCGCACGTGTGGGTATCCTGGCTGGGCAAATGGGGTATGCCGTGGGAGGAGCTTCTCTCCCTGATCGAAAATCGAGTGTATTGGGTGGGTCCCCCGGGTGTTCTGCTGATACAATTAAGGGAGAACTATTTACCCAGAACGGATTGCCGCACTTTGCGCCTTCTGATTCAGAGGGACCTGCGGGTTTTGGGGGCCAGCCTGCCCAACACAGTTCTGATTTGGTCACACTTCCTACAGTGCTGTCCCTGGCGGGGAGCTCGATCCCCGGCAGCTGTAGAGAGGGCACGGAAATGTGTCAATGCCGTTGCGGTTAACACAGTGCGAGCACTGGGTGGTATGGATATACCGCATCCCAGTCTGCCTCCGTTTTGAAGGGATGGTGTTCACTTGTCCCCGGAGGGGAATGACCTATGGTTGGGGGAGATTGTCCAAGGCCTCAAGGTTTGGCTGGGATGGTGAGTGGTTTTGGCGGGAGCCATTGGCTCTGTTGGTGGTTAGGCATTGGTTATTGTGTGGATTGCTGGATGGGTGGTGCCCACATCCAGAATCATGGTGATGATGGTACAGGGAATTCCGTTAAAGGAATCCGGCGGCTCAACATGCTTTTGTCCGAACCCCTGGTAGGGAGACAGGGCCACGCAAGAGCCCCTTGGACCTCGACACGCAACTAAAACAGTCCTTTTGTGTCGGCATATACTCGGGAGGGGGGTGGGCAAGCGGGGGATGAGGGGCATGGCGCTGGAGCGGCGCGGGGCTCTGCATGTCCTCCCAGTGCTTCTGTGACGGGAGGTAAGGGTGGCTGGCTCGTGCTCTGCCGGGCAGCCGGATGGCGCGGCGCAGCCGGGCAGCTTGCGCTCCGCCGGGCAGCCGGAGGGCACTGCCAGCGGAGGCACACTCCAGGCCATTGCGCCCTAGCGCACCGTGCCACCAGCCCCAATGGACGAGATGGCCCTGGCTGCATTTAAAGCCAAACTGGAGTGTGGGAATACACTCCATGGGTGCCTTTGCACTTGCAGTTGTTTGTACCTGTTGAATGTCAATTATGTGCACTATTTAATGTATACTTCCGAGTAAAAGTGAAAGTAGGATTCAGTGGGCGTCTTGCCACTGAGATCCCTCCGCCCAGAGTTTTGGCTCCAAAGGTTCAAACTTGTTAATGGTCAGTTAATCTGCTTCCCGCCCTTTTCAAGGGCAGCAACAGTGTTCTGATTGGTAAAAGTATTGATCATGACGTTGCTTGTTCGTTGTCAATAAAAGGCTGCGGCTCCCCGTTTTAGGCAGATAGTCAGGATTGATCAGTCATTCAGGTAGTTGGGTTTTGGGAACGGGTTGGTTGGGTTGGAAGCGCGTGCAGGAGTTAGAGAGGTTAGCATTGCGGAAGAATTGGCGGTAAAGGTTTAGCTAGCTTTAGCTTTAGTATAGGATAGCATTGCGGAAGAATTGGCGGTAAAGGTTTAGTTAGCTTATAGATTGCGGAAGAATTGGCAGTACAGAGTCAGCTAGCTTAGATAGTCTTAGAACAGTCGAGGCATAGAAAGAAGTAATAGCCTATGTGGGTTAGCCAAAGCCATCAAAAGAAACAATGGTTGTCTTTATTTCGTCTTAATTTAATTTTTCATAGTTTACTAGCACTCTTGCTTGGTCGTAGTTTTGGCCACCTTTTATTTGGGTATATTACTTCAGGGAACAACTTAGCAGATCGCAAGTGCTTGCAGGTACATTTACGAGGCACTCATCCTTCCGAACTACTCACGCACCCTTCAGATTCAGCCTGGCGGACAACGGCGCAGTGCGAGTTAAGCTCCGGAATTACCGGCCGTCCCGTTCGCAGGCTTGGCCGGCGCCGGTGCAAGGATGCCCGTGAGACGCTGGCCACAGATCCCTCAGCAACTGGTATCCCGTGTGCAGTTGACCCTGTCCTGCACGCGGGAGGCTCCAGCAAAGAATCCCCGCACTGGAGTTGTGGGGACGGCACATCAACAGAGGCATTTTGGACATGTTTCAGACAGTAGTGGGGGTTTTAGGCGAGACTGAGCCAGAACATACATTCTCCCGGTTGGTGCACGATCACTTGTCTTGGCTTTTAAAAGAGTTCAAGCGCTACTTCCCATCCACAAAAGACCCACGAACTGGTAAGGAAAGGATCCGCGACCCATTTGTCAACAAATCAGGCAAATCTAGCATGTCTGTGCAATAAGATCAACTGCTGGAGATTGCAAATGACGGCGGCCTTAAAACTATGTTTGAGACAACAACTCTGCCAGTGTTCTGGATTACAGTCAAGGCAGAATACCCTGAGATTGCCACCACAGCACTTAAATCCCTATTGCCATTTCCGACAACCTATCTGTGTGAAGCGGGGTTTTATGCATTGACAGCAACCAAAACAAAACAACAGAATATACTGGACATAAGCAACACACTTCGGGTGTCATTGTCTCCTATTACTCCCAGATGGAACCATCTCATTGCAAAGAAACAAGCTCAGGGTTCTCATTGATTTAGCGTTCTAGGGAGTTAAAATGTTAATCACTTTATATTCATTTTTTTGGTGTAACTATTTTATTTTGAAGGCATGTTTAAATACAATTAAATTAAAATGATTAAATCAAAACAATCTAAAATGTAAACAATCAATGTGTGTGTGTCCCCCAGCGGGCTGCGGTAAAACTATCAAACGTTGATCGGTCCACGGCAATAAAAAGTCTGGGGAGCACTGTACTAGGGTACACTATCTCAGGTAGGATTTTCTCTGAAGTTGAGGGCAATAAAACAATTGCCAAGTTGTTGTTGTGTGTGTTTGTATGGTTGTTGTTGTTTTTTGTATTATACACAAGCAAGGTTACTGTATCGTATCACAAAATCGGAAGTAAAAATTGCTGGGAGGAATGTGGAGTGATATAATGTCAAATGACATCAGCCCCTTAGCTCGCAGATATCCACTACGTGGAATACCGCAGACTCCTTACAGCGGCTAGACTAAACACCCTTGACTCCGCGGTATTGTGGGGAAGGTACAAGGGAGTTCCATACACCCAGAGAACCTGTCATTGTACTATGGGCGTGGTTGAGTCTACCGAACATATTCTTCTGACTTGTCCTCTCTATGTAGAACTCAGGCAAAACCTTATAGCTCCACTTTTACGTCAATTTAGCTTTCTATCCAGAGAAAGTCAGGTTCCATACTTATTGAATAATGCCACTAGAAATACAGCCTCCTTGGTGGCTAAATTTCTTTTAGCTTTTAAGCACTGTAAGATTTTAATTGATTGTATCAATATGGGGCTATCTGTTTAGCTCCATTCCATTGTGGGTTATGTCTTCTTTTTTCTTCAAAGTTCCTTCAGAGGTTTTTAATTCTGTACAAATGTATTTTTTTCTGACTGACGGTACAATAAAAAGAATGTATGTATGTATGTATGGGAACGTACAGTCATATGTGGTGGGATTGTCTGTTAGTTTTGGAAACAGATTGGTATAGAAATATCGGGAATTGTGGGTAGAAATGTGGAAATATCTAAATTAATGGTTCCTATTAGCCTGGGTAACACCGGGTTAAAAACAAAAGAGGAATGTTAATGGGTAAATTTGATGGCAATTGCAGCCAGACAGGTTGTATTGAGTAATTGGAAAAATGCAGAAGAGCTAGGGGTGAAGCAATGGAGGGAAAAATTAATTATTATAATTTTAGAATACCTGTGAAATACACAGAATGAAAGGGTTTAAGGTCCATGAGAAAGAGGATTGGTTTGAGAAACTATTGAATTATTTGGGTAGGTTTGAACAATCTGGGGTAATTAAAACATTGAAAGTTAAATAAACCTTGTGGAGTGTTAATTATATATAGAATTGTACATATGGTTGATTTGAATATGTTTTCATTGTTCATGTATATCCAATGTAAATTGTTTTATTGTTTAAATTTTCATTGTTCATGTAAATCCAAGCCTTGGGGGGGGGGTTCCCACTGTGTTTTGGTTGCTGCTCATCTACGGTAAATAAAACTTTTTTAAAAAAAATTGCCACAGTAGCCACAGTGAAGAGGACCTTCACCGGGAAACTCTTTCAGGTGGTTGGTAGTCTAACAAGACTACAGTCGGGTTCAGGTACAAAGCCCAAAGCAGTATGTGAATAGCTAGTCTCTGTTCACATGCAGTGTTGGGAATGAGAACATCCCCTCAGCCTCAGACTACAGCTGCCTCCAAGGACTGCCAGACCTCTTCTACTGGGTTAGGACACACCCTGCAAGTTAACTGCAGCCTCGGAAGCTGAAGCTGCCCAAATGACCCAAAACGGTTTAAAAATCGATTTAAATATTTGTAACAAATATTAACTTTCAAAGATACTGCTGTTTGTTGTTTATTATTATTATTTGCCTTGTCGTCAAGTTTTACTAGTCTTTTTGTAAATCCCCAACTATTTACTTCGAGGGTGGGACGAGGGTGTGGGCCAGCCCCCTTTTAGGGGGGGGTCTGAAAAATGTGCCCTGGAGGAGCTGGGGAGAGCCACAATTGCAGTAGTCAGGGCAGGGGGAAATATGGTACGAGAAAAGAACTGGTTTAAACCTTTTTGACAAATTAACTTTCAGAGGTACTGCTGTTTATTCTTTTGCTTCGTCGTCAAGTTTTACTAGTCTTTTTGTAAATCCCCAACTATTTTTATCTTGTTTTGTAAGATGTTTTTGCGAGATGTGCCTGGGAGGTAAACCGGGGGGGGGGGAGGGGCTGTTGCATCAATTACTGTGGTTCAGGTACATATCCAAGGAATGTGTGGATAGCGAATTTTGAGTCTGTTTGCATGGACTGGAGATGAGAACATCCTCCTCAGCCTGGGTTTGATCTGTGTTGATTTTTCAATTCCAACATGGCCCCTTAACAAGAGGCAACACATCTCTTGTGAAGTAAGTTCTGTTCTGAAAACATGTTTGGGAAACGGCACCAGGAGAGTCTTTCAGGTGGTTCGTAGTCTAACAGAACCACCTTTGCCATCGGGGATCTGGTGAGGACCACAAGACCTCCTGCAATGACTTCACAAAGTTTTTTGCAGGTAAGATTCAGAAAGAAGGAAGGCTCCAGCACCGTGGTAGCCAGGCCGGGAGAATGCCAGTGTTCCATCTAGTCAAGTTGTATGGGATCAACTTCCACCCGTTACCTCTGATGAAGTGAAGAGGCTTGCTGGGATGAGCGAAACCAACCACCTGTCTCCTTGATTCTTACCCATCCTGGCTCCTAAAAGCCAGCCAGCCTGGGCTGGCCTATGCAGTTCTGCCCAGGAGGGAGTCTTTCCCAATTTGCATAAAGAAGCAGTTATTAAACCCGCTCTTTAAAGCTGCATCAGAGCAAATGGCAATCCGGGTGAAAACTCAAAATAGACCTTTATAGTAAAGATCAGGATTTTGCGGGGAACGCACCCAGACACAGGAAAGCATGGATGCCTGGAAAAAGAAGGCCAAAATAAAGCGTGGATAAGCCCCAAGAGAGGGTGGCAAGCAGCAAAGGTAGTGTAGGGAGACCAGGAGCTTGGGGGCAGGCAAGCAACCCCAGCTTAGATGATCACCAGCTACTGGGGGGCAACTTTATAAAGCCAGCCTGTCCTGGGGGAGGGGCTGCCACCAAAGGAGCTCATCATCCCCTTTGGGTATTGATACTTCAAGGGTGGGACTAGGGTGTGGGCCAGCCCCCTTTTAGGGGGGTCTGAAAAATGTGCCCAGGAGGAGCTGGGGAAAGCCTCAATTGCAGTAGTCAGGGCAGGGGGCAATATGGTATGAGAGAAAAAACTGATTTAATTCCTTTTGACAAATTAACTTTCAGAGGTATTGCCGTTTATTCTTTTGCTTTGTCAAGTTTTACCAGTCTTTTTGTAAATCCCCAACTATTTTAAACTTGTTTTGTAAGATATAAAGCCAGCCTGCCCTGGGGGAGGGGCTGCCACCAAAGGAGCTCATCATCCCCTTTGGGACGAGGGCGTGGGCCAGACCCCGGGGGGGGGGGTCTGAAGAATGTGCCTGGAAGGGAGCTGGCGAGAGCAAGGGGGCCTCAAATGCAGTAGGGGGGCAGAGGCCTATGGTAGGGGAGCCCCCCGCTCGAACCTGGGGAAATTGCGGTCATCCTACCAGCCAGCCCTTCAGCTCGGCTCGGAGCGAGATCTACCTGATCCCTTGATCACTGGCTGCCCAGGACAAAACCACACCCTCAGTTTTGTGGGACCTGCCCCCTGCCTCTCTCCACAAGGCCTAGGGCCTGGCCGACTACAGCTGCCTCCAAGGACTGCCAGACCTCTTCTACTGGGTATGAAACACCCTGGAAGTTAACTGGAAGCTGAAGCTGCCCAAATGGCCCAAAGCTATTTAAAAATTGATTTAATTGTTTATAACAAATATTAATTTTCAGAGGTATTGCTGTTTCTGTATTTTTTTTGCCTTGTCATCAAGTTTTACTAGTCTTTTTGCAAATCCCCAACTATTTTTACTTGTTTTGAGAGATGTGCCTGGGAGGAAACCGATGTGCCGGGGGGCACTGTTGCATCAATTTCAGTGGTTCAGGTACCAGGCCCAAGCAGTATGTGGATAGCAGTCTCTGTTCACATGGACTGGAGACGAGAACGTCCCCCCCTCAGCCTGGGTTTGATCTGTGTTGACTTTTTTTTTAAAAAAAAAAAATATTTTATTTGTTCAATATAAGAACAACATATAATCAAATACAAGCAAACAAATAGTTTCCCCCTACCCCCCCCAAAAAACAGCCCCAACTATGTCCAGGTAATTACCTTAGTAATATAATCAACTAAACATTATTTCTACAGTTGGTTTAAATAATCATTCCACATGCTCCCATGTGTCTTAGGTGCTTTAAATACACGTTCTTTCTTCGACGCATATGTAATAGAGGAGGACCCCATTTTGTAAAAGTTACATGGTTTCTCTGTGTTGAATTTTCAATTCCATGGCCCCGTAACAAGGGGAAACATCTCTTTGGAAGGAAGTTCCATTCTGAAAAGCCTCTGCGACATTGCAGAAATGGCAGTGATCGTTATTTTGGAAAACAAGTAGCTTACAGGTTGTAGGTAAGATTTCAACTTTGGAAAACAGCGCCAGGTGACTCTTTCAGGTGGTTCGTAGTTTAACAGAACCATTTTGACATTGGGGGTCTGCAGTGCTACAAGAAATTTACAAAAAATACATGCAGGAGGGTCAAAGGGACCCTGGCTGGTGGAAGAAATTAGATGATCAGGGATTTTATAAATTAAAGAACATGTTTGATGAAGAAGGGAATTTAATTACAGAAAAGCTTTTTTTTTTTTTTTTTTTTTTGGAGAAAATAGGAAAATGTGATATAGTGGATTTTTAAGAAACAGCAGTATGCAATAAAAGGGAAACAAACCAGAAGTCGAAGTTGGGGGAATCCCAGGAGGGGAGGGATGATGTGATGTGATATAAATGTTATGGATATGAAATGTATGTAGTAATAGAAAAAGAAAATTGAGTAATTTTTTTAAAAAAGAAATATACAAAAAAAATTGGGGAGTCTATTCATAAAGAGGGAAGACTCCAGGCTTAGTAGCCAGGGCAAGAATGCTAGTGTTCAGTCTAGTCAAGTTGTATGGGCTCAACTTCCACCCATTACCTCTGATGAAGGGAAGAGACTTACTGGGATGTCTCTTTGCTTCTTGCCCATTCTGGCTCCTTAAAGCCAGCTAGGATCTTGGGAGAGGAAGGGAGCCTTAATTGCAGAATTCAGGGCAGGGGGCACATCCTGCCCTGGAACAAGTCTTTTCCAGACCTTCATAATACAAGCAGTTATTAAACCTGCTCTTCAAAGCTGAAATCAGAGAAAATAGCAATATAGCGGGGGACCACTAATTGACCAGCAGAAAGACATCTCTCATCAAGTTCCATTTCGAAGACTCCGCAGCACTGCAGAAAAGCCAGCGATATTTTTTGGAAAATTAAATAATCAGGCATTTCGCTAGCATGTAACTGAAGGCAGTTGATAGAATGATCCATCCAGAAAATGAGATGCTCAGTGTGTGGGAATACGTTTTTGGTTTCTCCCGCGCGCGATAGCCGCTGCACCGATCCTTCCGCGCTAACGCGCAGAAGGAGAAAAAGATCCGGCCGCAGTTAGAGCCGGGATCCCTCCGCGTGCCAGGAAGCCTCCTGCTAACGGCCGCCCGGAAAAGCTCGTTATTGCTAAGTTGTGATTGGTTTATGCTGAGTTGGTGACGCTGTATGATTTCTCAATAAATAGCCCCTGCCTCAGTTTGAGAGGAGGGAGAGCTCGCTCGCATTCAGTGAGTGCACTTCAACAACCGACTGCAGTCTCATTTATTTTGGCCTCCTTTCTGCTTCTTCGGCCGCACCTTTTACTTTTCCTTGCTGCCTATCGCTATCCTCTTCAGACCTTCTGCAACTCCTAAAACTCCTCACGACCTTCAAGAACCCTCATAACCAGTGGGAGCAGGCTCTCCAGCGACTGGTTATCCCGACAAGCAAGCCATTGCCCAGAAGGCTACTTTACACTTTACACTCCTCTCTATCAATGCAACCACTCGCCAAGATACAATTTTAACAGACAAAACCCACATACAAGTGCTAAATATGGGTTAAATCTGCCTTTGGCTTTATAGTGAAAAAATGTTTGGGGATGATTCTCAACAATAGCATGGCCCACACAAACAAAATGACTTCAACGTTTGATACAATTATTAATCCAGAACAAACCAGATTTATTCCAGGAAGAAACATTAGTGGACCCAACCCACAAATTGCTCCATACACTAGGACTACCAAAAGAGACTCCCCAACTAGACACTCAGGTCCCTAGACATATACAAAGCCTTTGACTTTTTAGAATGGAAATATCTATTTTGGGGCTTGGCATAGTATCAAGATAGGCAGACATTTGGTGTGGTGCTGGAGGAGGCCCTTGAGTCTCATGGACTCCACTCTTCACTTTTTCACTGCAAAAAAAAAAAGTGCTTTAATTGAAAAATTCAATTTAATACAAAAATTCAAGCAGCTTGGCAGAGAGGGCGGCTTCAGCTGCCGGACCCTTGCTGTTGGATTTGCCTGGAGGGGGGCAAGCCTGGAGGTTTGGGCCTAGCCAAAGTAGAGCTGCTTCATCTTCTCGACCCCTTGGGTGTCTTCAAAGACCTTCTGGCAGCGCAGGGAGGCCTCTTTACCAACATAGGCCGCTAAGTCCAGTCCGTGTGCGAAAGTACTGGCTCTGCTTTTCTCGGGGGGGGGTGGCCTTAATGTGGTGTTTTGAAGATGCTCTGGGGCAGCTTTTGCCTCTCTCTTTCGTCCGGGCTCCCGCCTTCTCCTCGGACGCCAGGCCGGACGAAGAAGCCGCCGCCGCCTCCTCCTTTCCCGCCATTGACGAAAAACGGCAAATGGAAGAACTTGGGGGATCTGCCACTGAGGCAATGGGCAGGATTTCTTGAATCACAACTACACAGGGGCGTCTTAGCCATAGAGGCTAGTGGCACAAGACGCCACTGTGCAAAGTTCTAGAAGGCGCCTCCGCCATTCTGCATGTGGAGCCTCCTCCCTGCTAGAGGAGCTGCCCTCCAGCCTTGCCGGCCTCCTCGGGCTGCGGGCGCCGTTGCAGGGAAGTGTCGGGATACATAGAATGTTGTGTAGCCTAGTAAGTCTGCAGGCTTGAGCTTGCTTGCAAAGTAAAAGAAGCTGATGCAATAGACCTGCAAACCTTACTGTGTCAGAGTGACTCAGCAAGAGTGGGCCGACAGATGATTGGCTGTTGTCTTGTATTAAAGGGGAACCTGTTAAGCAGGGCGTGGTGGTGTAGAGTGGAGTCAGAGAGAGTGAGTGAGTCCTACTTGTCTTTGTATGAACTGTCTGTATGTATATAGCTCACATTAAAAGAATACTGCACTAAAGAACCTGTGGCTTTTGCACTTCTCTGCTACAACGCCGTGGAGCAATCGCGACAGGAAGCTGGTGGTGAGCCTGTCACTGTGGCAGCCAGGGCTCCCTGAACAGCAGCACTGCACAGCCACTTTGATCGAGCAGGTGGAGGCCGACCACAGCTGGCAGCATCCCTGCCCATTGGGCCGCCCCCTCTGGCTGCCTGCTGCACCGGGCCCTGCCCGGCAGAGCGCAAGTCCAGCGTTGTAGTTGTTGGTCCTGCCCATGGCAGGCGAGCAGAAGGCGCACCATGGCGTCGGGGGGACAGCACACGCTGATTGTGATGGCCTGGGAGTCAGACTCTGATGCTGAACCTGAGGGATCCCAGCCTGCACAGGATTCCCCGCCTCCAGAACCAGCTGAGCCGGGGCCAGGGCTTGAGCCTGAAGGATCCCCACCTGTGCTGGATCCCCAGGTGCAGGCATCAGCAGAGTCTGCTCTGGCTCCTGATGGGAGGGAGGACCCATTGCCTGCAGGTGCTCCACTCCCAGCCTCTTCAGAGAAGCGGAGGCATCCCCTGGGTCCAGTAACCCACCAGCCTCTCCTGAGCTACAGAGGCTCAGGGCAGAGAGGCGAAGGGAGTTAAGTGTCTGCAGGAGGAGTGCTCGCCTCCAGGCCCGGAGGAGAGGCGAGTCTCCGGAGGATCGGGACCGCCCTAAGCATAGGGCCAGATAAAAGCCAGCCAGACCCAGCCCAAGTTGCGTGAGCAACTTTGTTGCAAGCGTGTGCTCAACCTGCAACCTCGTGCCTTGGACTTTGACCTGCTCCCTGCCGGACTGACCCCCTTTGGACTCCCTGACCTAGGACTGGACTTGGACATCGTTTCACGGACATACCCCTGGGGCCAGCACACTGATCCTGGCTGACCCGGCGCCTTCTTCCTCGCCAGGAAGACCTTCGTTGCCCACCGGGTGGTGCCAGGATTGCCACGCACAGCAAACCCCACCCCACCTCTCTGGGCAGAGGTGCCAACTTGAATAAAATGGGGGGGGGGAAGCAGGTAATCCTCACCTGCATAATCACATGACACACACATTATTTGAATGGCAGTGCCTGGCAACTTGAGGGCCCAAAGGGACATTGGCTCCTACTACGCCTCTGGGCGCCTCGCTTTCTTGGCAGAGCATCCAGTGGCCAGGTCTTAGCCATGAAAGCAAAGGCTGCAGCGTTGGAGGCCCATGCATAGTCCCATTGCCAAGACCCCCATGGAACACGGCCATGTTGATGATGGGTATGTTTTGTTTCTTTTAAAAATTCGCCTTGTTCCACCCCATCCTTTCTCCGATGAAATGGCACAGTTTTCCCCTCCCTTCTCCGCTGTGATCCTCACAGCAACCCTGCAAGGTAGGCCCAAGCTGAGAGCTCCGCCATGCTGTGCCACGAGCCTCCTCCCCACCCGTGGGAGGGGGTGCTGAAGGGATATTTGCACCACGGCGCCAGACAGGCTTAAGACGGCCCTGCAACTAATTTCCTGCACGGGAAGCTTCATAGGGAAGGATTGGGGCTGGTGCTCACCCCCGTAAGGGCCAGGGCGGCCAACTGGAAGGGGCAGCAGATATGGGCCCACAAGGAGGGGGGTGGCATTCATCGCCTGCCATTCCTGCAGCCTCCACGCCTTAAGGAGTTTGTGGAAAGAACACATTTGTCCCAAGAAACTTTTGGAAGTAAAAGTTCTGTGTCTTGATTGTGCTGTAAAACAATGCTCAAGGGTGTCCTTTGTTTCTTAAGAGTAGAGGTGTGTCACAAAAAGGAAGTTTACAATCCTGCTATACAGGAGGGCCCTCCCCCCAGACAAAGCAGTGGGGTGAAGGAGAACTTTGCCACGCTCCTCATAACCTGGCAAAACTGGTGGAGGCTATAGCTACATGCAGGTTGGAGAAAATTCAATTTTTTTATTTTTTTTTAAAAAGGCCAGTTTCCCCTTCATGAGCTGTTGGAGAAGAACGCAACTTCTTCCAAACATTTGACATGCCATACAGGAAACAATACCAGTGCTAGAAAACTTGAAAGAAGGCTCCTGAGCTTAAGCCTAAAAACATTGCTATCCGCCCACAAAGAGCTTCAGAGGTCTCATGTGGCTGGCATCATCCTGAATGTCTTTCTCCAACGAGACATTCCGTACAGGGGACAAGCCATACAAATGCCCATTCTAGAAAGCAGTAACTTTGGTATATTGCCACCACACCTATCATCTCAAGGTGAATGCTCACAAAGCAATGTTCCACTGTCACCTAATCACAGTAGTGTGCCTAGGCAGAGAAGAGCAAGGAACGGGCAGAGGGCGCCATGGGCAGCTCCCCTAAACACTTTAAAAGCTCATCTTTGGTCTGCCTCAGGCCACTGGCAAGGGTTACTACATGCCCAATCAACAGCCTTTGCAATTAGGCTGCAACAGAGAAAAATGGTTAACAGCTGTTCCACCTGCTCAGCAGCAACGATGTTAGCTGAAGTTTCCATTCCAGCTGGCTATTAGTGCATCTAATTTGCACCAAACACTTCATTTCTATCTCCCATTACTACTGACACTCAAGTGTGGGTGAGTTAAGCTTTGGAGAGGGACAAACTTTTTAAAATATACATACAAAGTCATTAAGCTTCCTTGAAGGGGTTAACAGTAAATACTGCAGCATGCAATATTTGATGCCAGATTTAAAACTGTAGCGCATCATCAGCGTGCATGGCAGTTTATGTATAGGAATATACAACCGACGTGAGAAGCTACCAAGTCATAGTATTTGAACAAGGGAACCTGGGCATGGCAGTTTAAACTTTTAACACAGGCACTTTATGTAGTATATCTGTAAAAAAGAACCGCTTTAAAGTTTTCTTCAAAGGTACCAAAAACTTTTCTTCTTTTCAGTTTGCTGGGGGAACCAGAATGCAGGTGGTGTGTGATAAATGGCATCAGACCCCACCCATGCAGAAAAGCTTGTTTGTCCAAACAGTAGAATAATAAGCAAGTTTGATTTTCCAGGATAGGTATAGCAATTCATTACTTTAAAAAACAACCCAGTACTTTCTCCCCAATCTAGTAGCTTCTAATTTAAGGTGGTGGTAAGAGAAAGTATGCCCCCCCAGTTAAGACTTTTAAAGTATTATTGCCAATTTCCACTTTTGGGAGGTTGGCCCCCCTCACCCCAAAACAAAATAGAGTACTTCAAAAACTCTGGGTTAAGCTGCTTCAGACTCTGGTTTAAAAGCTGCATTGGCTTGGATATAGCATACTTCTAAGGGCCAAGATTAAAGGAATACTGTACTGTGGTCAGAAATATTTCAACTTATAAATTTGTTGAATAGTATTTGTTCTGACAGCTTTCATCCCCAGCTAAAAAAAAGTTGGGCAGGGAATCAAAAGGGAGGGCTGTACATCAGGTTTGCAGCAGCTTTTCACTATAAAGCGCAAAAGCCATGAATTCTCAGTGGTACTATCCTGCTTTTTAACTTTGTGAATAATCTGGCCTAGAATGCTTGACTGGAACCCTCTTACAAAAAACAAAAACAAACCACCAAGACCCACCAGGCCAGTTTGCTTTTTTCCTTCTCCCACCCACTCATTTTTCCTTTACAGCTATTTACTTTTGATTTTATAGGTTGTAGGCCCAAGGCATGCAATTCACACCAAACCAGTTTAAGTTCTCTAGTAGCTATACAATGTCAGAAAATTCATCATCCTACTCCTGGTGGTAAAACTTCTGTTGCTTCAGGTGATCCCAAACAAAACAAGCTACTATTGTTATCTGCAGTTGTTTATTAATAATTTTAAAAAACCTTAAGTAGTGAACATAACACTTTGAAAAGATGGAAATAAAAAGTAGTTGCTGTAATTCCCAAGTTCTAATCCCCTATTCCCTTCATTAAATATTTCTAAATCAAAGTCTCCTTCAAAATTGTCATTGCAGAAAAATAGGGGGGGGGGATCTGAATTCTGGAGGTAGAAGCTACACTTTCCAGTCTGCAAAAAAAGCAAACCTCCATTTTACACTCCTTGCTGAAAACAAATCTGATTTGGCTTAGTTTCAAGAGGAATAGGAAAGGGAAGGGCGGAATCCTGCTTTCTTATATGGTTATTGCTGCACTTTTTAATTTAAGGTAACATCCCAAGACCATGGACCTTTTTTTTTCATTTCAGAAGCTGCAAATCTTCAAACGCCACCACTATCCGACCCCACCCTTCCTTCTCGAGATAAAAGCATTTTTAAGCTATTGAAGTAACGACTCCCAAGTTTCAGTCCCCTATTCCCTCATTAAGCATTTCTTAAAACATTCAGAATAGCAAGTGCAGAAGGGGAAGGGAAAAGCTCAATATTGGGAGAGGCAGGAACTACTACACTTATCCAGAGCCTGCAAAACACCCCAGCAAGCCTCTAGTTTTCTCCTTGCCGAAACGAATTGCTTGGCTATCTCCAAGCAAGAATAAGAGGAGAAAAATTCCCTCTATTAGCTCAGCACATGAGAATATAGTGCTGATAATCTCAAGGTTGCAGGTTCGATCCCCATATGGGGCAACTGAATTTTCCTGCATTGCAAGGACTAGCGGACCCTCCTTATTTAATTTGATAAAAACATTATACAGTAATCTAGAACCAGACCCTAGAACTCTGGTTTCGTATCAGAAGCTAGTCAAACCCCGCCAGCACCAGACCTCCAAGCTCCTCCCCACCCCCAATCGAAAATGGGCGACGGAGTGGCCTCCGCGCCCTTTTATACCCAACGCCCGAGCGCGTGCATCCAATCACGAGCGGCGAGGGTGGGGGCTTTCCTCACGGGCGCCTGGGGAAAAACAAACCAGGCATCGAGTTGGACAGCTTTGTCTGAGAACGTCTCGCGAGGCGGAAGGGCGAAGGACCCCCGCGCTCGCGCCGAAATTCAAGCGAGGGGAGGAAGAAACCGCCGTCGCCTCAGGTGAGACTCCGAGCAGCCGGAATACACAGAGATTACCTCACGCCGACAGTGTAATAATAACAATAAGTGCAACTTGAAAACGGCCGCCTCATGTTTGCGCGCGCGAGAGCCTGTTTCGTGTGAACTGCGGAGGGACATCCGTGTCGGGAGAAAACGGGGTCAGTCAGGCGACCTTCGTGACACGCGTCTATAAAGGGCGTTCCGGCGTCCTCACGTCGCCCCTTGGGAGGGAGGCCCCCCCCCATCCGTGTGACAGGGTTGCGGGGTAAACCAAGTAAGGGAACGGATCCGGGGATTTGTCCTGCTGCGAGCAGCCCTTTCTTCAATTTAATACAGAAACAAATAAACTAACTGGCCAATTCTGTCCCAGATAACTCGGTGCTGTGTGTGTCCCCAGCACTCCCCCATGGGCGTAGCGCAGCCCCCACCCCAACCAATCAAAATCTACAAACCTGAGGTTCTGCCCCCCCCATAAAAGTCCTGCTCCCCCAACAAAAATCCTGGCTACGCCCATGCTGCTCCCCCCCCCAATAACTCCCGGCTCCATCCACACTGCCCCTCCAAATAATAAATTCTGGCTATGCTAATGCTGCCCCCCCAATAACTCCTGGCTACATCAGTGCTGCCCCTCCAAATAATAAATTCTGGCTATGCTAATGCTGCCCCCCCAATAACTCCTGGCTACATCAGTGCTGTCCCTCCAAATAATAAATTATTATTATTATTGGATTTATATAATGCCCTATACCTGGAAGTCTCAGGGCTGCTACTCCACAAAATGATAACTCCTGGCTACACCCATGCTGTCCCCCCAAATAATAACTCGTGAGTACATTATTAGTAGTAGCAGTAATTATTGCATTTATATACCGCCCTATACATGGAAGTCTCAGGGCTGTCCGTCCGTCCCCATAATAACTCCTGGCTACATCAGTGCTGTCCCTCCAAATAATAAATCCTGGCCATGCCCATGCTGCCCCCCCCCCCAATAAATCCTGGCTATGGTGGCATGGCTGGTTGGCTCTCATTTATGGGCGCCACCCCTGTTGCTTGGATTGAAGCTGCAATCCTATGCACACCTAAGATAAAGAGGAGCGTGTAGCATCGCTCTGAAGGTGGGTAGCTCAGTTGGAGCGTTGTGCTGACAATGCCAAGGTTGCAGGTTCCGTCCTTGGATGGGACAGCTGCATATTCCTGCACTGGAGGGGGTTGGACTAGATCGGGGGTCTGCAACCCGCGGCTCTTTCACACCTTTGCCGCGGCTCCGCCGGCTGCGCCCGTGCCCCCCTCTTGTGTGAAACAACGAAATTGCTCTATTAAGCGCCATAGTGGGATTTGATGGTGTGTTGTTGTTGTTTTTAAGGGGGCATGCACTGGCCTTGAGTGAAAAACGCACTCACCCTTTTGCTTATATTGTTAGAATCATAGAACTGTGGAGTTGGAAGGGACACCCGAGGGTCCTCTAGCCAACCCCCGGCAATACAAGTATCTCAACACGTGCTCTCCCATCCAGTTTGAAACCATACTGGGCCCTGCTTAGTTATTTAACTTAGTAGTTGCCTAACATGGGGGTTGGGGTGGGAGTCTCTGGGCAATTTGCCATCAAGCAAAAATTTTGCTGGTCCTCTTCCTTATATTATCACCGTTCTTAATGCTATTTATTAGTTGCCTAACACAGGGGAGTCTCCAGAAGCGAAAGGTTCGTTGAGACCTCTTACTTGTATTACTATTATTGGTAACATTAATATTGTTATTGTTATTTCATTTGTTGGTTGCTTGGGGGAGCCTCTGTGTGACTCAAGCAGCATCTGCATTGGGGTATACTGCATTTGGGAGGGACTGTGTTGTTTGCTAGTGTTGTTTGTGTTGTTTGCTAGGGCTTTCAAAAAGGTGTTGAACGGCCTTATTTGCACATGGTTATGCATACCAGAAACAATATATGCAGTGTTATATTTGTTTTAAATGTCGCAATGGTTTTGCGGCTCCCAGGTTTTTTTTTCCTTCGGAAACGGGTCCAAGTGGCTCTTTTTGTCTTAAAGGTTGCAGACCCCTCGACTAGATGATCCTTGGGGTCCCTTCCAACTGATTCTATGGGATGAAAACCCAAACACCCATGAAATGTGGCAAAGCACCAGCAGATCTGGGACACCTCGGCGCAGAACGAAAACGATTTCTCTAGAATTGCGGCGCTTAGCGCTTTAGTACACATGGCAACGATCCATAGGCCCACAGTTTCCTGTGATAGGCAGCTGTTTGAGGCATTTCACCTCAAACCGGCTTCCGTCTGACTTGGAACCTGTGGTGTAGCCTCTGCACAGGTGACAGCTTCATGAAATGTTATTGTTGTATTTATTAGATTTATATACCACCCTTCATAAGATCTCAGGGCAGTTCACTGAATAAAATACAGGATAAAAAGAAGTACTGTAAATAAGTAACTCAAAACAGCAAAACAATAATCCCCCCCTTTCCACAGAGACATTTTAAAGGCCGTAGAATATTAATCAGCAAAAGGCCGGGTTGAAAAGGAACTTTTTTGTCTGCTGCCTAAAATATGTAATGAATGTGCCAGGTGAAATAGGAGTTGAGGTGGCTCAGCTCAATACTGATACAGACATGAACTTGTAGCTCCGCACTGTAAATAGTATGCACAATAAAACTGCTAAAAACAGGACAGAGTTTTTGGCTGTTTACCACCCAGCGAACCTTACAATACAGAAAGTTAAAATGCTAAAGCCGATTAGAATTCACTGTTACAGATTTCTAAACATCTGGATAGGATCCATGAAGTATGCATGTTTGTAACTCACAGAATTATGACTCAAAATACATTTATGATTCAATTGCTTTCTTTCACAGGTTAAACAGTAGGTTTGCTTGGAATATCCAGGGAGAGAAATCAAAATGTACATAAAATCAATTGTGCTCGAAGGGTTTAAGTCTTACGCTCAACGGACTGAAGTGAATGACTTTGACCCATTGTTCAATGCTATTACTGGCTTAAATGGAAGTGGCAAATCAAACATCCTGGACTCAATCTGTTTCTTATTGGGCATTACCAATCTATCACAGGTGAGTATGTGCCTTAGACATCTACTGGCATCAATATTTCCATTCCTTGTTCTTTGGTGAGCTTAAAGTGTTTGTAACAAATGCTAGAATATTATGCATTCTTCAGATTAGAGTAAAACTAAACAAATAATTGCCTATTTTACTGTGGTGGAATGGTGACTGCTCGGCATACACTGAGTGCAGATTTCAGGCAGGGAATCTCTTCCAGCCCACTCTGGGGATTCAACTCTTGGACCTTCTACATGCAAAGCAGATGCTCTGTCACTAAACTGCAGCCCTGCCCATTAACAGTGCAATCTGGAAAAAACAACAACAGGCAGGGTATTTGGTCCTTAACCTATCTTTACTCCATGTATAACTAAACACAGAATTTTGTACTGAATATAATTATGACTGGCTAGGGGTACAAGTCCGTTCTGGCAGCAGCATTTACTGAAACTTGTCCTGTATATTTGCCTATGACAGGCATTGGCAAATTCGGCCCTCCAGATGTTTTGGGACTACAACTCCCATCATTCCTGACCACTGGTCCTGTTAGGTAGGGATTATGGGAGTTGTAGTCCCAAAACATCTGGAGGGCCGAGTTTGCCTATGCCTGGCCTATGAACTGGCTGAGATAGAACCTAAAACTCAATTCTAATTTGCACTTGTGGCAGTTCAGGTTGTTTGTGGATCACTCACTTAAAACTATACAAATATTGGCTGGATTCTTTTCTCCAGTAAAACTACTGCACCAATAGACATAATTTCCAGTCACATGTGATTTTTGGGATTCCAATTCATTGTGGGAGTTAGGACAAATACTTATTGACATTATCCAACATGCAATGCTAAACCATTTTACTTTGGCCACCTCATGAGAAGAGAAGACTCCCTAGAAAAGACCCTGATGTTGGGAAAGATGGAGGGCACAAGGAGAAGGGGACGACAGAGGATGAGATGGTTGGACAGTGTTCTCGAAGCTACTAACATGAGTTTGGCCAAACTGCGAGAGGCAGTGAAGGATAGGTGTGCCTGGCGTGCTCTGGTCCATGGGGTCACGAAGAGTCGGACACGACTGAACAAATAAAACCTCCCACAAATTTCATCATAAGATTGATCTTTTTTAAAAAAAATAATCAGTGTTTCTCTCCTCAATCTTGTATAAACATTGTGAATGATGGCAAAAACAGTTAACTTCCAACTGTTTTAGACACACTCCTATAGCCTAAGCATGCACTCTTGTTATCAGTTGAAAATTATTGCCCTTTTAATGTTTTTCAGGTGCGAGCTTCTAACTTGCAAGATCTGGTTTACAAAAATGGCCAAGCTGGGATTACCAAGGCTACAGTATCAATCACTTTTGATAATTTTGACAAGAAGCAGAGTCCATTCGGGTTTGAGATTCATGATGAGATTACAGTAACAAGGCAGGTGAGCAATAGTTAGCCTCTGTAAAGGTATATTTGGAAATCCTTTGTTTGTTTTTGGCATATCTAGCTGCACATGCCAGCTAGATGCTTGAATACTGTAACATCAGACTAGAAGCAAAATTATGCTTTGGTACATAATTAACCCTTGTTTCTTCTCAAGGTGGTGATAGGAGGCAGAAATAAATATTTAATCAATGGTGTGAATGCAAATAATACTCGAGTACAAGATCTCTTCTGCTCTGTTGGACTGAATGTCAATAATCCTCACTTTCTTATTATGCAGGTATGCATATATCTTTATAAATATAATCACTTTCCGTCTTATTGTGTTGGGTTTTTCAGCAGGCTGGAACTCGGTCTTTTAAAAAATAACTAGGGTGCAGTCCTAAGGCTAGATCTGTTGGGATGAGCATGATTAGGATCCAGCAGATCTGCTGTTTTTAAAAAATGGAATGGGATCTTGCAGATTCTGAATAAGTCCTCTGGGCTGCATGCATTATTATTGTTGTGATTAATCACCTTTTGCACAGTTGTCTCAAGGCAATATACAATAGAAACAGTAAAGGCCCCAGCTAACACAAAAAGCAGCTGATACATTAAAGGTAAAACTAAAATAATGCAAAATAGACAGTTATGGAATCAACCAATTACAGTGGTGCCTCGCAAGACGAAATTAATTTGTTCCACGAGTTGCTTCGTCTTGCGAGAATTTCATCTTGCGAAGCGCTGCTTGCATTGAAACGGCTGTGCAGAAAAAAAATGGCAAAACGTTTTCATCTTGCGAAAAACGGCCATATGAAAATTTGTCTTGTGAGTCACCACTGCGATCGCAAAACCCTTTCGTCTAGCGGTTTTTCCGTTTTGCGAGGCATTCGTCTTGCGAGGTACCACTGTAATGAATTGATGTGTCCTCTGCCAGGGACTCTCAATCTTTCCAGTTGTTAATTCTTGTAAGGACTGATGATAACACTGCTTGGTTCAGGATACTATTCTTGCCTGTAACTTTGTGCATTCCACCTCCACTCCCCTAAGATCTGCCCCAGTGTTTGCTAATATTAGATCAGTGGCTATTTGACACAAACGTTAAAAGTCTGCTGTATATTTTGATGCTAATAAGTAATAAAAATGAGATCTTAAAATAACATGAGATGTTACTGATTGATTTTCATTCTATATTAGGGACGGATTACCAAAGTTCTCAATATGAAGCCTCCAGAGGTAAGAATGCTGAAGCTTTTTCATTAGTGTTTCCTTTATTCATTTTGGAATTGATTCTTTATTTAGCCTGAGATTGCAATAATAGTATTTTTGTTCCAGATTTTGGCTATGATTGAAGAAGCAGCTGGCACTAGGATGTATGAATGCAAGAAAATAGCTGCCCAGAAAACCATTGAGAAAAAAGAGGCAAAACTTAAAGAAATTTGCACGGTACTAGATTTTTATAATATATTTTTATTTATATTGGGAAGTTTGCTTTTTAGATATGGATGGCTGCTAATGTTCCTCAAGGTAGATTAAGAGGAATGAAATGAGCTTTGACTCTGGCCATGTCTGCCTCTTTCCTTACCTTAATGACCGATTTGGTTTTAGTTACTCTTCTGTTTTTAATTTAGTTTTTCAAAGTCCATTGCAGATGTCCCATCCGCTGAAAGTATGATGGGAGCATTTGGGAAATTCAAAATTAAGTCCATTCTATATTTTGTTCACAGATTTTGGAGGAAGAAATCACACCCACCTTGCAGAAACTGAAAGAGGTATTTCCCATTTAAACTGAAAAAAAATGTTTTACATTGCAAACCAAGACATGTTTACCTAGAAGTAAATCCTACTGAGGCTTTCTCTTAGCTATGTTTAGGATTGCAGTTTGAAGTTTCTTTTTGTTTTGATTCAAAGCTTGAAGTGAAGTTATGCTGAATTAACCTGCTGAGAAGACTGACTAGCTAATTTGCATGAGACTTTCACTACAGGTGCGTTAAGGTGTTCATCATCATCACTTTTAATTTGTATACCGCCTTTCTATCTTGTGATACTCAAGGCGGTTTACAAGCTGAAGAGACAAAGAATGGACACCTTATAACAGTCTAACGCAATTCAAAAATGTGATAATAAAACATAGCTTTAAAATACGCAGTATACATCCGAACATGCAAGGTTTTAAACTGTCGATGGAGCCTGGACTCCCCTTTAGGTCTTTAGCTATGTGAAGATATGCAGATGACTTCAAATTGTGTTTGGTGCCCACACTGTAATGTAGCTCGGTTGGTTAAAGCATGGTGTTGATAATGCCAAGATCACAGGTTTGATCTTAATATGACGCAGCTGCATATTCCTGCATTGCAGGGGATTGGACTAGATGATTCTCGGCATCCCTTCCAACTCTACAATTCTATGATTCCATGAAGACTTCCAGTGTGTTCTCACAAACACCTATTGTTACATTCATATACTTTTAATTACCATAAATAGTTCATGGATGCAATTGTGTGTATAGCCTTGTACAGAGAGCAATTTCATGTGAAGGCCTGGAAAGGAGATGATATGGTAGACCTTTTCTTGATGTGAACTAGTTTGCAAACTGCATCACTTCTTTCTTACTATTCATAATGGTTTTCATGAATGCTTCATTTTTCTTGTTTTCCTCTGAAAATCTTACATGCTCAATATACAGTGCAGAAATATACACTTGGAATCCAGTAATTTGTAGGTTTTTTTAAATAATAGAATTTCTGTTTAAATAAATGTGTTAGCCATGTTTTCTAATCTAATTGCGCTGTTTCATCATAGCTATTAATTATAGCTTATATTTCTGGTTGTCCTTTCCAGGAACGATCCTCTTACTTGGAATACCAAAAGGTCATGAGAGAGATTGAACACTTGAGTCATCTGTATGTTGCATATCAGTTTGTGTTGGCTGAAGAAATCAAGGCACGTGCTGGTGATGTGCTAAAGGAAATGGAAGGGAATATTGCAAAAGTCCAGAAAGAGATGGTTGAGAATGAGAAGAAAGTGAAGGAACTTGGCACAGAAATAGCCGAAATGGAAAAGAAAAGGGATAAAGTAAGACCAGCTAAACTGCTGCCATTATTTCTTGTATTACACACATTTTTAAAAAAACATTTTTTGTGTCTGGATTAAACAGAGAATTCCAACGTGTGAAGTACGCTATATTAAACATTTCCATATCACTTGGAAATAACATTTAAAGGGGTAACATTTGATAAGAAACCTGCACTATTTGGTTAACTGAATAACTCAGATGTTGTACATCAGAAGTAGAGCTTTTGGTATGAGTTCCCTGGTGGCCTTTCCACTGAAGGTATCTTAGATAACTGGGATTGAAGAAATTGGTTGGTTGAATTTGAGGCAAGACAATCTCAAGATAATAAACCTTTTTATAGTCTTGGTGCTTACAGGAGACATAGAACATAATTTTGGAAGCTGAAGTTGACAATTTTTTCAGCAAATCCTGTCCTAAAGCATGATGCTGTGAACACTGTTTGGCTACAAATGGAACCGTTCGTATACAGCAAAGTTTGCACTTGTTTATAGCACAGTTGGTACAGAGATATTCACCAAGCAAAGCAGTTAGTATCAAATAATACATTTTTAAAAAATGCATCTCTTAGGGGGGTTGGGAATATGATGGCCCTCTGAGAATAAAAGTTGCTGATTACCCTCAAACACAGCCTACTACTGTTGCATTCCTTTCCACTTTCTGACAGTATTATCTTCTATCCAGTAATAGATTGCAGTGGAAATGCGGAAGAATTGTAATCAAGGAGAGGAGGTGTAGGTGGCCTTGTGCAGTTATAACCCTTCATTTAAGGCTGCCTTAAGAGCTTGCAGAAACACTCCTGTTCTTGGAGATGGCCCAGCTGTGGGTTGATTGCTGGCCTTGGTCATGGGATTCCCAGACCACGTGAAGGTAGTACTATAATCATGCCAGGTACAGGTAGCTGAGTCATTAAGTGTCCCCTGCATGGAGCAGAAAAAAAACCATAGAGCTTGAGATAGGAATAGGAAGCGGGGATGGAGCATCGCTGTCTGGAAAAAAAACCATAGAGCTTGTACCTTAAACCTAGATAGGAATAGGAACCCCCCCCCTTTTTTGCGGAAAATTATTTTTCAGTTCATTTTTATACCATGTTATATTTTAAAAAAGCTTTGAAGCAGATGGACCAGAGCACGCCAGGCACGCCTACACTGTTGCAGTTCCTGTCCAACCATCTCATCCTCTGTCGTCCCCTTCTCGCCCTCCATCTTTCCCAACTGTTGCTTCTCTTCTCTGGACCGAGATCCAGTGTTAGAAACTCAAATATGTCAGCTAATCGCCAAATGGTACCTTAAACCTAGGTTATGGTTACCACAGGGGAATGTCTAGGTACACCCCCCCCCCTTTTTTGCTGTGAAAATTATTTTTCAGTTCATTTTTATACCATGTTATATTTTAAAAAATGTTTTTTAAGGAAAACGGTTCAAAACGGTTTACAACACATTAAAACATCAAATAAAACAATCCAGAATAAAACAAATTCAAGCTTCAAGGGAAATATTTCGGATCCTTCCTTAAGTGACATTTTGCTTTCCCAATATTTATTTACCTACTCTACTGCTACCGCTGGGACTCCTTATAGCAGGAAGTGGGGATTCTGTCATCTGTCTGGTATTTTGCTTGGTGAAAAGCAAGGGGTTATTGGTTGTTTGGTTAGTATTCAATGTTCAGGCTTGATTATTGTTTGCTTGTCTATTGTGCAAATGAGGAATTGTTGTTTAATCGTTGGAGGGGTTCTGTACCCTTGTGTGTGTGTGTGAAGCCATTTTGCTTAATAAAACTCAGCCTTTCTCCACTGCTGCTCTGCATTTGCTTCAGAGATCCTTAACAAAGAACCCTTTTGCCTCTTCCCAGCACACTTGCAAATACACAAAACACGTAAGTTAACAATTGATACTTTAAAATATTTGCAGGAATTTAGTGGAGTTCTTCATTCACTAGAAGAAGCTCTTGCAGAAGTTCAGAGAGCAGAAACTAAAACGCAAAGCACACTTGACATCATAAAGCAAAACTTGCAAAGTGAAGAAACAAAGCACAAAGAGCTGGTTAAATGCATGGAAGAGGTAAGCAAAGAACACTTTATTAAATTATACGCTCTTGTCTTCTCTTTCCCCTTACATTCTCATGTGCACCCCCAATATGTTTACTCTTGTACATTTTGCTGATAGACATTATGTAAAGTACTTGTGTTGTAGAAATATATCTTAACATTTGTAAAGGTAACATAAGGGAGCTGGGACTGCTTCACGATTGCAGATACTGTGCCCCACAGAGGCAGGGCACGAGGTTGGGAATCAAACAGTGCAATCCTGCACATGTTCAGTGGTATTTGTTTCCTTAAAAGGCTGTTGCCCTGTGAACAATTACAGTGCTCAATTGAAACCACTAGAACTTATGCACGGGTACTTTGTCAATCACAAATTCTGCCTTGGTGCCCTGCCAAAATTTGTGAACGAATTGTGCAGTTCTTTGGATCCAGGCCATGTAAGATTAAATATGAATGATTCCCCAGCCGCCCAGAGTGGCTGGGGAAACACAGCCAGATGGGCGGGGTACAAATATTATTATTATTATTATCATTATTATTAAGATTTGGTAGGGTAAGTGCCTTTTAAAAAAGGTTGGTGGACTTTTTCTGATCAGTTGCATCTAATTTTTGTGGGCTTCTGTGCATACAATTTGTATAAAATTTTGTATTTTCTTGTAGGACTCTAAAGCTTTAGTCTCGAAGGAAAAAGAGGTAAATAAGATTGCGGATGCACTGAGTGCTCTACAGGAGGCAAATAATAAAGAGATGGAGGCTTTGACTGCAGCACAGCAGCATTTCAATGCTGTATCTGCTGGTCTGTCCAGCAATGAAGATGGGGAAGATGCTACTTTTGCTGGACAGATAATGGCTTGCAAAAACGATATGAGCAAAGCAGAAACAGAAGCAAAACGAGTAAGAATCTATATTTGCATCTTTTGGAGAGGGTTGGAATCTTTAGCCTTTAAAATGAAAACAAATATGTGTTATGAACTTCTGTAGGATTGCAACTTAGGAGGGCAGTGACTTGCCTATGAAGGCAAAAGCAACAATAAACAAGCATTCTGGTGCAAAAAATCAACGGAAGAGCTTTCTTTAGAAATATATGCACTACCGTGCTAGTGACAGAGGTGACTTTTTCTTAAAAGCCAATTCCTACTTCAAGCACTTTTCTAATCTGGCTCATTTTGGAAAATAGCATTCTGGAGTGCAGATGCTAAATAATTTAAATATGTATATGTATCGGGGACACAGGTGGCACTGTGGTGTAAACCACTGAGCCTAGGGCTTGCCGATCGGTCAGCAGTTCGAATCCCCACGACGGGGTAAGCTCCTGTTGCTCAGTCCCAGCTCCTGCCAACCTAGCAGTTTAGAGAAAGCACGAATTCAAAGTGCAAGTAGCCATGTCCAGAAATTTCCAGTTTTTTTCATAGCACTAACTTTGTACTCCTGCTGCTCTCAACAATTTTAATGTCTTTCACAGTTCCTGGAAAAAACATTTCCCTCATAACTCACTTCTACCCAAGATCCAAGCTTAATATCAGCAGAACTGTGAACTTGCAACAGTAGGAAGGTTGAACTAAATGAAGGTAGAACTCCGTGCGCTGCTATTTTTAGAAAGTATCAAATAGGTTTGTGTTGAATCTTAATATTGGAAGGTGATGAAAATATTCATTGACAGAATTTGGCCTGGTGTGATCTCCACTACTTTCACAAAGGGGCCTATTGAAAACCAGGGGCGTAGCAAGGGGGGCAAAAGACACTTTGGCTGGCCCCTCCCACCCCGCCCCGCCGGGTGGGCCCCGAACGGGGGGTTTCCTCATTTTTCGGCGGGGGGTGGTGGGAGGCTACCCCTCCTCGCTGGCCCAGAATGGGGGGGAGGAAGCAGAACAGGGTGACCTGCTCTGCTTCTCTTTTCCCCCTTTCCGCCGCTCGGCAGGGGGGGCGGGCCAGCGAGGGGGGTTGTCCTACCCCCTCCTCGCTGGGTGAAAAAAAGCCGCGGGAAGGGGGAATTCCCCCTTTCTGCATCCACGTGCGCCGTGCTCACGACGCAGGCCCCTCCCCCAGGGGGGTGCCTCTGCACCACCGCCGCCCCCAGCAGCGCAAGGCTTGCTACGCCACTGTTAAAATTTGCTTTCTTGCTCTCACTGCATTCCAAACTTGATGGTCCCTCCTAGCCATCAAGCCTTTCCTAGATAGTTCCACCTTATTTCTTGTGGTGCTTTTCTTCAAGAGCAGATAGCCACAACATATGTTCTTAAATTGTAGCTCGGTCCATCAGACCATCATTAATTATTCAACTTCTTGAATCTTCTGCAAAATAAATATGTAACATACCACTGTCTCCTTTTTATTCAAAAGCAAGAACCAATGGGTGGTGCTCCCACTTGCACATTGCTAAACAAGTTTGGTTTTTTATTGTATCCTGTGCCACAATATCCAAAAAGTTTCCGAAAAGAGCAAAAACAAAATTTAACAAAACATAATTGAAAGTTACACAGAGTGTTTGTAGCACAAAGTAACATAAAATTATAATACATGATTACTTTCTCTAGAAGGAAAATGCAGAAAAGTTTAATTCTGAAGCTTTGGATATTCTAAAAATAACTTGTTTTGGTAACAGTGCTTCATCATCAATAATTAAAAAACTACCAATGAAAAATGTAAACAGCTCCTGAAAGGTATACATATTACAATAAGTAGAAGATTTTATCTTACCTTTAATGTATGTCTAACTTCAAAAACAAATTCATTTGAACTTAGAGGGCTGGGAATAATTTGTTTTGTTGAAATTATTACACAAATCATGTAAAAAAAATATTTTTTTAAAAAAATATTTTTTTGATTTTTTCCTCTTCATGGAATGCATATGCTGTTATATGATAGTGATGTTAAATGTTACAAATATTTCATATCCTACTGTGGAGAAAGTCTCCTTATCCGGCAAAATATTTTTTTCTTATCCCTATTCTTCACTCTGGGCCTGCCATCACATTTTATGTTATAGCAATGTAATGGAACAACTGTTTTTGTTTTTTTTAGCAGATTATAATCAATCACTTTATTTGCACGCCACCTTTCCAAAGTTAAAACCAAGTTAAAGGACTCTTAGAACTTTTTTTAAAACCCACTTGATTACAAGCATAACAAAAGTAGTCATAAATAAGTAAAATATCGAAAAATACGTACCCAGTCAAACCGTACAAATTCTACATAAATTATAAGATATGAAATAAAGACACAATAGTAACAGCCCCCACCACAACAAAAAAATCCTAAACACTCCAGCCCAATCATGCATATGTCTTGGCCGTAAGCTTCGCTAACACTTCTGAATAAAGCTTGTATGCGTTTGCTGCCTATATTTACTGGTTCTAGTGTAAAAAGCCTGACTAATAACTTCATGTCAGTGGCGAGAGAATGCACCCATATAAGCAAGGTCCCTAGCCTTTTGAATTTTCTTTGCAGGCTCAGATGAAGCTGAAACATGCTCAAGAAGAGCTAAAGACCAAACAAGCTGAAGTGAAAAAAATGGATGCTGGCTATAAGAAAGATCAAGACACCTTAGAAGCTGTCAAAAGGCAGAAAGAGAAACTAGAAAATGAAATGAAGAAACTCAACTATGAAGGTTAGTTTAGAACTAGGTGATTGAATGGCGAAAACGGTGGGGAATAGAAGGAATGAGGAAACAATTTATGGAGGTGGGTATCTGGAAGTTAATGTTTGGATACTACTGAGAAAGGAGGTAGCATAGAATTGCTTGTGAAATTCAACAAGGGGGAGACTTTTGCTTGTCATGCACAGGTTTATATTTAAGAAACTGCTATCCATGTGATTAAAAATAGCAGACTTTTGGTGAACAGCCAAAGTTGGACAATATGTGAGCCAGACATAGAAGAGTGCAGGCATGCTAATGTTCATGCATATGAGTTAGCACATGTTAACAAGTTCTATGCCTTTAAAATGCAGTTACATGGGACATGGGCTACCTACATTTTGTGCCTATGTTTAAATTCCTTCCTAGTAATTTGTGGCACCTAAATCAACGCTCCTACAAGTTTCACATATTTTGGATGTATTATTCTAGTTATATATGGACTCTGCATTTCCTCCTAAACAGCTTCATTTTGAAGTTATGTAAGCTGGGTTCTTAATTATTTTATTTCTTGGTGGTTCTAGAGAAAAAAGAAGAGAACCTCTTGGAAAAACAAAGGGAGTTGTCCCGCGTGGTTAACCGCTTGAGAGAGTCCTATGAAACGTTAATGAGCAGGTTCCCCAACCTACGCTTTGAGTACAGGTAAAACTACAGGCTCATCTGTTCCCTTAAAATGTCCTATTTTCAAACATGGAAGCTGAGAAAAAATATTCTGATTTTGGATAGAATTGCAGTGCTTCAGTTTGGAAGCTATTAATTAGTCAATATATTATTTATATACTTCTTTTAGTAGCATATTTGTTGCATTATGTCTTCCCCCCTTTTTCCTTTGTTTTTTGTATCAATTTTTAATAAATGCTTTCAACATAATAAAAAAATAACTAATCTAAATAAAGATAGAGAAGAAAAGAAACAAAACAAAAGAGATGGGGGTGACCAAAGAAGATAGGAGGGAAAGCAACTGCTTTCAGAGTTAAGTGAGGTTCATCCCAATTAATCTCCCTATCTTTAAAGGGAGAGTGTGATGCCAGGATTCGTCCTGGCTATCATAAATCACTACATAATTATCTCTGTTGTCAGAGCATCGATAGCTAGTCAGCCACCCCCACCCCCCTTTATGTTCTTCTCAAGCAATACATTTGAATTGGCTGGTAATACTTAGCAGCAGCCAAATTACGATTGATGATTGTTGTTCATTTTAAGAGATCCAGAAAAGAACTGGAACCAAGATCATGTGAAAGGCCTTGTTGCATCTCTGATTACGGTGAAAGATATCTCTACAGCAACAGCACTAGAAGTAGTTGCTGGGGGTCGACTCTACAACGTTGTGGTGGACACTGAGGTATGATTTTCTCAATAGGATAAATTAAAAGAAAATATCCAGGCTTTTTAAAGGGTCTTTCTACAGAAAAGACCCTAGATGTGGCAGCAGGTATAGACTAGATGGCAAACTGCTGCCAGTGCTAGCACTCAACAGGATGAGGCACCTGTTTGAAATTGGGTCTGTCTCATTCACAAATCTTATGGCCTTATTCATATCTTAAGACTCAGATGCACAACTAAAGCTTGTCTAACATGATCTTCATACAGTTTGAGACATAAGCCAGGTATGGGTTAAAAATTTAACCTATTAAGCTTTTCTAGCTTTCAGAAGTTGTAATTTATTACTGCTGCAATTTGTCATTAACTCAGCACCAGCTATGAGATAAATGGGTTAGAATGTAGGTGTGATTTTTTGTTTTTGTTTTCTTCTGTTAGCTTACTGGGAAAAAATTGCTAGAAAAGGGTGAACTGAAGCGTCGCTATACCATTATTCCACTGAACAAAATTTCTGCGAAGTGTGTTGGGAAAGAAGCTATCAGAGTGGCTAAAACCTTGGTATGTTCTTAAATAATTTTACGGACTTTTCCCAGTATGCTACTGGTTTCAATTTCACTTTCTCTATAACACACACTACAGGCTCAGTTTTTGTATGTCGCCATTAACAAACATTTCAGTTTTCGAACGCCATACAGTGGCGGAGGAAGAGGAGTGGGGGGGGCAGGGTGCCATGGCAGCTGTGCCCTGCCCCCCCAGGACGTGTGTCTTGCCCTGCGGGCAGCATGCCCCAAACCCCCAGGACACAACCCGCCCACTCCTGTTCTCCGCCCCCCCCCCCGATGCCTGAGAATGAAGCTCCGTCACTGATGCTGTAAACCTGGAAGTAAATGCTTCCGGTTTTGAATACGCCTCAGAAGTCAAACATGCCACACAACTTCCTTATTGAAGCTTCCGTATTGAGTTTTCGGTTTTCAAATATTTCAGAACTTGAACGGTTTTCCAGAATGGATACGTACGAAAACCTAGGTACCACTGTATATACCAAATGCTTCTTTTATAGGCTAGATTATTTTGCATAGTCATTACCTGGACGTTGTAGGTGGTCTCTGTCTGAGCAGTGGGTTGGTGAGAAATCACAGGGCAGCCGCCACAATTCAACCAATATATATGTGATACAGTCATCCAGAAAGAAGCAGCTGGGGGAGGGGCGTGGCTGGCATCCCAGGAGAGGTGAGGTGGTAGGCAGCTCTGCACAGTGTAAATGCATCAATAGGAGTTCAGGCTAGTGCTGCTGCTTCTGCATCTGCATGGCACCAATCTCCCTGCTGCCTTGTTCCCCTCCCTCCTCATAAGCACCAATGAGCCACCTCCCAGGAAGCTAGCAAAGTGATTCTTCCCCCCTGGTGACCCGCTTTCTGGATTGGATGAATAGGGGAGAGCAAGTCCTTGAGTCTCATTGTTTCTAGTACTATATGTTCTCTTTTTCTCTGTGCCGCCTTAATTCTTTTTTCTTTTGGACATTAGGTTGGTGAAGACAGTGTCCATCTGGCCCTTAGTCTGGTGGGGTATGAATCTGAAATTCAAAAGGCAATGGAATACGTTTTTGGAGGTACGCTGGTTTGCGATAACATGGACAAGGCCAAGAGAGTTACCTTTGACAAAAGGATCATGACAAAAACGGTCACCCTTGATGGAGATACCTTTGATCCTCAAGGCACTCTGAGTGGAGGTAATTACTGCCTTTTATTTCATATTGCACAGCTATAACTGATTTTTTTGTTGTTGTTTTGGCTATACTGAATTTGGATTCATTTGTTTGCTTGCTAAAGACTGCATTTCTAGTTTTATCCCTCTATTATAATGGACAGGTGTGTTTGTATGCACTGTTTACCCTGGCTGTTGACACTTGAGATGTATATTTTCTGTGATTGTAAATTGTTTTAAATGGTTGTTACTATGGTTCTTTAATTGTTGTAACCTGCCCTGGGACTTGAGCGTGAAGAGCAGGTCATAAATAATAGTTTTAACAATACATGTGGATCACTTGATTCAGCATCACAAATTTCACCCTGCAGAGAGAGCTTTTGTGTCACCTGACATTGTTCCAAAGGCAACCCTTTTCAAGCAACTGAATTCATCATACACAGCTGTGGAGCGACTGGGTTGTGCTTGTATTCATTGGTCTTCATTCAAGCAGCTGTTTAAGTCTTTCTTCTTTCATGAACCAGGCGCACGACCACAATCTGCTTCGGTTTTGTCCAAGCTTCAAGAAGTTAAAGATGTGCAACAGGAATTGAAAGCAAAGGAGGCTGAACTGCAGTCAATAGGAAAGGAATTAGGAAGTCTGCAGGGAACTGCTGAAAAGTAAGTATTGTCAGAACTTACTTTTGTATGGAAACCTGAAAACGTTCACCTTACTTAAAGCAGTTACAAATGTTTTATGATACTGTATTTTGCAGGAAGAATTGGGTCTTTTTTTCCTAGATAAAAATCTGTGAATAAAAAACAACGATGTATAGAAGCTTAAACATCTACAGATAGTTTGTCCTGGAAGCTGGCTTGTAGTAATGCTACCTCCATGCCAATTAACGAGCACGGTTGACTAATTTTGTGTGACATCTGTACTATAGAAATATTACAATTATCACAAGACATTTGTTATGCTTGTTATATGATAAAATGAGAGGGGCAGGACTGTGTACACTACCTTGAGTTCCTTGGAGGAAAAGACAAAGATGCAAATGAAGTTAAATAAAAACTCATTAGAGAGTATTGCTACTATCCAGTTCAATTGCTTTTAAAGGTACTTATATATAAAATACTTGGGTGAAGCACTGGTTGTTTTTAAAATGGTTAATTTTTTTAAGGTATCGTCAGCTGAAGCAGCAATGGGAGATCAAATCTGAAGAAGCAGAACTATTGCAAACCAAGTTGCAGCAAAGTTCCTATTACAAACAGCAGGAAGAATTGAATACATTGAAAAATACAATTGGTGAGAAGAAAATGGTGATAGTGTATTTTAACTGGCTGTATGTACTGTTACTTTGGGTTAGAGTCTGCAAGCCGGTTGCTTAGCGAGGGAAATGACTTTTTAAAAATAATAATCGTTTTAAAAGGTAAATTAAGTCAATGTGGTAATTTGGTAACTTTTTGTATTTCTTGCTGGTGGTTAATATTAATATCTTTCTCCAAAGGAGAATTAGCCTCTTTAATCTTGGGTAGCTTTCTGCAAAGTGCATTCTACGTTGAGTCACTGGTGCTTGACATCCGTGGTAGCCAGGGAAATCATTCAGATCAGATCCCAGCCTCGCAAAGTGGCGCAGGACTGGTATTGCTTTGCAAGGGCTGGGCTGGCGTGATGGGTTCCATTCACACTCCATGCCTTCCCCCCATGGCATGTGCACATACCTGCCCTGGACGCCAGAAAACCACGCTACGCCACTGGCTGAGCCTTCGTCTTTATCAGTAGGTAGGCATTACAAGGCTGTCATATTACTTTAAAGCTGACAGAATTTTTAACTTTCAAAACACGTCATGCCTTTACGAAAGGAACATTTCATTTTCTCTCGAGGTTTTCTTGGGGGGGGGGGGATTTTTTGCTTTGAACAGAATTGCTGTAGAATCTTTCTGCCCAGAAGTTTGTGATCAGCAGCCTCTTCCTTTTCAGAGGAAAGTGAAGAGACTTTGAAGAAAACAAAAGAGGTTCAGAAAAAAGCAGAGGAAAAGCTCAAAGTGCTGGAAAACAAAATGAAAAATGCTGGAGCAGAAAGGGAAAAAGAGTTGAAAAATGCCCAGCAGAAGCTTGATGGAGCCAAAAAAAAAGCTGATGCTTCCAGTAAAAAGATGAAAGAAAAGGAGCAGGTAAAACCTTTGACAACAGTGTATTGGTGCCCAAACAGTTAAATAGTTTTGAAATTAACTGAAACTTGTGATTGTTCCTAAACTAAATAACATTGTGGAAATGTCTCCTTGGGAATCCAGGAAGTTCCCAGGAAGCTTATTTGGGGCTTCTTCGTAAGAGGATCAATAGCGGCAGAAGAGCTGTCTGTCAGCTTGTTTTGTGTGTGTTCTGAGCGTACATTTCATGTTATGCTGCCATGACATCCATCAGAACTGGCTTAGGGCACCCCATGAAAGGAGAGTGCATTGTCAAGCCATGCCCCAGAATTGCCTGCCACAAGCAAGTATTGTGGGGGAGGCACTTAGGTGATCCTTAGAAGACAGTTGGATGTGGAAAAGCTTTCTACCGTCAAGAGAAGCTTGGAAAACATTTGCCCAACCCACTTTGAGAGTCTAATGTGCATAATTTCATTAGATTAAAACCAAGCAAGTGCTATCCGTGTAGCACAAATAATATGAATGCTTTGTCAGGAGCAAGTCCCACTGCGTTCAGTGGGGCTTGCTCCCAAAGAACTGCAGCCATGATGGGTGGTGTTGTTTTTTGTTTGCTTGCTTTGTTCAGGAAGCTGAAGCTCTAGCATTGGAACTTGAAGAGCTAAAACGGGAACAAAACTCTTATAAGCAACAGCTTGAGGCGGTGAATGAAGCTATGAAATTGTTCCAAGAGCAGGCTGAGGTCACTTCAGCCGAGGTAGCAAAAAACAAGGTAAGTCTTGTCATTCTGATTTAATGAAAGCTGCAACCTGACATGCCTTCTTGAACTCTCAAGTTTTAAGAAAAGAGGAGCCGATGAGTCAATACCCCAAACATATCCTAAAATACTATGCTGGCAAGTCCCATTTTTGTGCTTGCCAAGTCCCTCTGTTGACATTCCGTTTTGTCTCTTGAATCATTTCTTGATGGGGGACTTCCCCTTGCCTGTAAGGTGCCAGTTGCTGATCCACACTCTAGCTTCTTTAAATCTTGAATGCTTTTTTTGTTTTGAGTTTTAATACGTTAAAACTTACTATTTTAAATATTTCCAGTCCACATTTAATTGTAATCAGTATGGGGAGGTAATTGTCTCCTTTGCTGTTCAGGAATCCGTAAAGAATGCTCAAGAGGAACTGGCTAAGCAGAAAGCTGTGGTGATGGCCCAGGACAAAGAAATCAAAGCCAAATCTACAGAGGCTGTGAAATATAAAGAACAAAATAACAAGGCGCAGCTTACGATCAAGGAGCTGGAACACAGTATCAGCAAACACAAGCAGGAGGCTTCTGATGCTTCTGCAAAGGTATGTTAACAAATCTGCTTCCCCACCAGTGAGTAAGATCCCTATTTCCGATACTTTTAACTGTGTTTCAATTTAAAATGTGCATATTGTGGGCAGAGATGAATTATAAGGGATGTATTTGGCTGCTGGGTAAGCCAAAGGAGTGTATTGCTTGTTCATCTCGCATTGCCATTGCTTGGCTTCCTTTATCTATTAAAGGTGATGCAGCTGCAAAAACCTTTTGATCCTACTAGCAAATGCGAGATTAATATCCCAAACAGAAGCTTCCCTAACAGATTTCCTCCTCTCATTGCAAGATAAACTTGCCCTTTCGTGTCAAAGGTGCAACACAATATCAATGCTGAACCCAATAAGTTTTCATACTCGAAGTTTTTGGGGATTCCCACAGCACACAGTTTGGAATTGCTGTGCTAAGAGTTACAGAAACATTTTGGGGGGGGGGGCGGTGGATGAATATGACTCTATAAAAGTTCTAGACTTTTTTTGTTTTTTACAGGTTGCCAAAATGCTGAATGACTATGAATGGATAGCTTCAGAGAAAAACCTTTTTGGCCAGCCAAACACAGCTTATGATTTCAAAACTAACAATCCAAAAGAAGCTGGCCAGAGACTTCAGAAATTGCAGGAAAAGAAAGAAAAGTTGGGCAGGAATGTCAACATGAGAGCTATGAACATGCTTACAGAGGCAGAAGAAAGAGTTAAGTCACTTTCACTCCACTCTTTCCCCCTGCCACCTCCCAGTTACTGTGTACACAGCCATACCATATCCTGCATTAAAGGTTAAGGGACCCCTGACCATTAGGTCCAGTCATGTCCGACTCTGGGGTTGTGGCAGTCATCTCGCGTTACTGGCTGAGGGAGCTGGCAAACAGCTTCTAGGTCATGTGGCCAGCATGACAAAGCCGCTTCTGGCGAACCAGAGCAGCACACAAACGCGTTTACCTTCCCGTCGGAGCGGTACCTATTTATCTACTTGCACTTTGATGTGCTTTCGAACTGCTAGGTGGGCAGGAGCAGGGACCGAGCAACGGGAGCTCACCCTGTTGCGGGGATTTGAACCGCCGACCTTCTGATCAGCAAGCCCAAGGCTCTGCGGTTTAACCCACAGCACCACTCGCGTCCCATATCCTGCATTACCCTACCCTAATGTGGAAGCAGCATGTTTAGATAGTGAACAACAAACTGGATGGCTTTAGTTGCATGACTATACTGAAAGCGGGCAATATCCAGCTAACATGTCCTGTCAGCATGATGATTTTCATTTGTCCAGTGCCTGCCTCACGCTCTCCCCAGATCTGCTCCAGAGAATTAGGGGAGCCCCTAGAGTAAATTTAGAGGGAGGGTGTGTAGCGGAGGAGAGTGTCAAGGCAGAGAGGGGATTTTTCCAATGAGCAAGCAGAAATCCTTGTGCTGATGGAATGCTTTTGTTGGCTACTGCCCGGTGTTTTTCTGTGTACTTCAAGCAAAAGACCTCCATAACATTCTTAAAGGAGTCATTCAAACTTCCTGTTAATGAGCTATAATTATTAGCAGGTTTTTACCCAGCTGCCTAAAGCATTCAGTTGCCTGGTGCCAGAAGGGCCAGCCCATATGATACGGAAAACTGCAGCCAATGGCAAGAGGGGCTGTGACACTGCTGCTAAGAGAGATCTTCTGTGACATCAGAGCAGGTCAGCCAATGATGGCAAAAAAGGCAGTACAAGCAAAAGAGACCGTTACTGGTATATATATAGTAGAAGGATTCTGCTTTTTGTTCCAAACTATCAGCGTAGTATCAGGCTTCTGCAGCATTGGTTCATACTTCCACACCGCCAAATAAATACTGGCAACTCCACAAAGCACTAAATTCCCTGACCCTAAAAGGACCTTCTTTACCCTGCTTTTCTGAAATTGTTCAAACACACACTAAAAATCAAGGAAAACTGCAAGTTCTACAGCATAATCTTCCCCCATTCCAAGTCACATGATTTTCAATCTTGTCTGTTTCTAGTACAATGACTTGATGAAGAAGAAAAGAATTGTTGAGAATGACAAGTCTAAAATTCTTGCGACAATTGTAGAGCTTGACCAAAAGAAAAATGAAGCTTTAAATGTTGCCTGGCAGAAGGTAGGTCTCTTTAGTTTGATAAGTCTTCTGTACATGGGCTCAAGAATAAACTTAATTTCATGGGTCTTTTTTATGGATTACCCAAAATACATTGTCTATTTAACTATTACTTGAGATGCACAAAAGTCCCATCAAGCAAAATGAGTGGCAAAAAAAGACCTTTGTCGCCTATGGAATTATTATGTGCTAGAAATGGAAGCCATGATTCAGGTCTCGGTCTTACTCAAAAGAACTTCTAAAAATATGGTGGTTGTGTTCAATTTCCCAGGTAAACAAAGACTTTGGCTCCATTTTCTCAACACTTCTGCCTGGGTCCAATGCTATGCTGTCTCCTCCTGAGGGCCAAACTGTTCTAGATGGTCTCGAGTTCAAAGTTGCTTTGGGGAACACCTGGAAGGAAAATTTAACTGAATTAAGTGGGGGCCAAAGGTAAGTGTGATTGATTTTGTGCTACATTTGCATTTATAAATATAAGACAACTGTTAAATTTCCCTTCTGTCCACCCTTTCCCATCCTTGTCCTATACCACAGGGATATCAATTTTTTATGATACATTGTTGTGTGTAATAGTCTGGATACTGACCTTGCTAAGTTTCATGAGTTCAGTGAAAAAATGGTGAAATGTTCTTAATAATTGGAAATAATAAAAGAATAGGAGTTGGGAAGCTAAACTAAAATAGCTGCTAAGAAATTGGTTGGAAAGTTTAAAAACGCAACTGTGGGCTCAGCCTCCATTAAGCTAATAGTTTTATATGTGTGGAAATGTCTGTAGAGGTATAGCAATGGGGAAAGCACAGGCCTCAGCTATACTGTGGTCTGCAATTTCCAAGGATCTTTATTCTGGTGTCTACAATATGGGGAATGCAGAGTGGTGCGTGAACTTGGTTTTAGGAGAAAAATACTGGCCAGAGGAGGGAGCAAACTGATAAATTTGACTAGCCCTAAATGAGCTCACCTGATTACCAGGTTCCTTGGGAATATTCAGTTTCTTGGGAATAGGTCTACCTTGGAATCCTTGTGGGTGTGGCGAGGTGGTCCAAGGGCTGCTGACTCTCCTTCACTTACTTCAGTGTTTTTCAACCACTGTTCCGCGGCACACTAGTGTGCCGCGAGATGTTGCCTGGTGTGCCGTGGGAAATTACTTTATATATAGTCAATATAGGCACAGAGTTAAATTTTTTAACATTTTCTAATGGTGGTGTGCCTCGTGATTTTTTTCATGAAACAAGTGTGCCTTTGCCCAAAAAAGGTTGAAAAACACACTTACTTGGTGAGACAGGAAAGATGGGATCCATACTAATGCTTACTTGCTGTTTACCAGTAAGTGCATAACCTGCACTCATTAAAATTGGTCCAACTGCTCTGGCTACCAATTAATTTCTGAGTTCAATTCAAAACAATGAGTTTGTCCAGTAAACTATTATGCAGCTCAGAATCCCAATACCTCAAGGGCTTCCTCTCCTTGTATGAACTTGCCTGAATTCTGCAGTCTTCATCAGAGGCCCTTTCTCTGTGTGCTTCACCTGAGGGAGGTACACAGGATGGGCACATGGAACAGACCCTTTCAGTTTTGGCCCTTTCTCTAGAATGCTTTCCTCAATGAAGCATACTAGGTACTGTCAATTTTAATTGTTTGTCAGCAGCCCAAGGCATTTTCACTCGGTCAGGTGTTCTCTTTTTGTGGCTGATGGTAAGACTTTATCGTGTTATTGAACGAATATTTTAGATATTACATATCATAAACTGTTTTGAATCTTTTTTTAAAAAAATGTTATTCATTCGTATTTTATCTTGCTAAGTTGTTTTGAGATTCTTTTTGTACAGTGACAAACAAATGTAACAAATCTTCAGTGCATCTAAACTATTTATGCACTTGAGCAGTATTGAGGTTTACATGTCGTTTAACTCAAAATTTTCAAAATCTAGCTGTGTCACTTTGCATTAATCTCAAAGAGAGAAATATTGTGAAGTATTAATTACATATTTCTACTCCAGAAAGCTAAACAAAAGAGTGTCCGTTACTGAAAATAGGGATACAGGTATTCACATATAAAACCTGCATGTGTCTGGTTCTCTATTTTTGTTTTGCGTTTCAGGTCTCTTGTGGCTTTATCTTTGATATTAGCCATGCTTCTCTTCAAGCCAGCTCCAATTTACATCTTGGATGAAGTAGATGCAGCCCTTGATCTGTCACACACCCAGAATATTGGACAGATGCTTCGAACCCACTTCAGGCATTCCCAAGTAAGAAGCTAGTAACAATGAGTGTAATTTTCACAGAGTATCTTCTGAACAAATGCTTCTGGGTCTTTGAAGGGTTCTAGTTCTCTTATCAGGGGTACATTTGTTCATCTCGTATCTCAGTTGCTCGTTCTTTCTATAAAAGCAAGAGGAATAAATGGAGATTCCCACAGAATATTAAAAACACTATAAATCATCAAACATTAAAAACTTTCCTAAACAGGGCTGCCTTCAGATGTCTTCTAAAAGTCATATAGTTATTTCTCTTCTTGACATCTGCGGGGAGGACATTCCGCGGGGCAGGCATGACTACTGAGAAGGCCCTCTGCCTGGTTCCCTGTAGCTTCACTTCTTGCAGTGAGGGAACTGCCAGAAGGTCCTTGGAGCTGGACTTCAGTGTCTGGGCTGAACAATAGTGTTTGGGCAGATTTTAGCTGTTCATGAGAGGGCTGCTGTTAGACACTGTTGCATTCCACTGCTAACTGTTTCAGACATATGCTTAACAATGTGCTTTTTCGGTTCCTAGTTCATTGTGGTATCGCTGAAGGATGGTATGTTCAACAATGCAAATGTGCTCTACAAGACAAAGTTTGTGGACGGCATTTCCACTGTGGCACGATATACTCAGGCTCTGCATAACGGCACAGCACAGCCAAGAGGGGAAAAGTCAAAAACGAAGCGTCAAAGAGCAGAGGCAGCTGTCTGACAACATCTATTGCACCCATTTGAAACTATATATGATTATATTATACAAACCTGTCTTGTACCTTAGTAGTGATATTTCATATTTTTTGGATGGAATTCAAGCTACTTTTTGCAGCTGTTAAACTGCTGGCTTTGGCTCAGTTTTATGTTTATATTTCTGAACTATCATGGCAGTTCATCTGTTTGAGGCAGCTTTTAATGGTAGTAAAATCTAGTCATGCATCATTATTTTGCATTTAAATTCAAAAATTTGTTAATATTTATTACTTCTGTTCTCTTGTTGTCGGCTAGTATATATACCTTTTAAGCATTGAGTAAGTAATTTGTTTGCACTTCACATAAAGTAAACTGTGCATTGAAATGGAACTTAGTTTGATGATCAAATTATTCAACAGAGCAGGGGGAAGCCAACATGGTGCACTTCAGAGGTTGAAGGACTCCTGTAATTCCTGAGCATTAGTCATGCTGACTGGGAACTGATGGGAGTCAGACGAGCTCTGGAGGGCACCAGGATGACTACTCCCACAACAGAGCTTAGCTTTGACCAAGAGTGGGAAAGAGGGAGCGTAAGAACGACATAAAAGATGTCTTTCTTTTTGTATAGTTTATAAAGTGTTCATCTTTGATTTAATAAACCAGTTGGGACTCAATGGTCTCTTTCTGCTCATTGCTTCTGAATTTACCACAGAAATTGGTAAAACAGACTTAGCATATCATTTTGCATATGGTTAGCAAGATTGTGTTTTAAAAAATAATAATTACAATAATGGGCAGGTGTCTTAGACACAAGGAGGCAATCCGAAGACAGTAAAGTTCAGTTGGGTTGGAACCAGCAAATTCATGTGTTAGATCCATTTAAAACTGGTTCCTTCTCTAATCCTAGTTGTCCAGGGAGGATGAGCTGCCTTTCTATTCTCTCTCACGGGCCTGGCCTTACTAATGGTTTCTGCAGAAGTGCATCATTCATCTCCGTGTACCTGGCACTCAGAGGTGCACTGCACACACACACACCCCAAGGATCCCTGTAGAAACATGCTCTCCCATAGCACACGTAAAGGTAAAGGGACCCCTGACCATCAGGTCCAGTCGTGTCCGACTCTGGGGTTGTGGCGCTCATCTCACTCTATACCTGGCACCAAAATGGGCATTTTGCTAGCATGTAGCTGAAGGCAGTTGATAGAATGATCCATCCAGAAAATGAGATGCTCAGTGTTGGGTAATGTGTGCTGAACTTTTTAGGGTAAATCCTAACAATCTTTCATTTGAATCATTGGTTGTCTCTGAGGACGGTGTTCCTTGCACAGTTCTTAGTCCTTCACAGAAAAGCCTTAGCTTACCTCAAATACATAGAAGACTGTATGTATGTTTGGGAATTGGGCTAGAGCTAGATGATCCCTGAGGTCCCTTCAAACTTGACGATTTGGACTCTGGGTTAGGTATCTTGGCATAGTTTGAAATTAAAATAGTCTGTTAAACCACGCTTTTTGATGTGATCCTCAGGTTATGTGACACTGCTAGATGTTTTTGTTTGACAAAACTCAGCTTGTCCTTAAAAATATTTTTCTGCCAAGGGGGGGGGGAGTCTTTTAAATCACTTTGTAATGTGGATATAGACCTGGGCTGAGCAGCAGAGGGCGATCTTAACATAGCAGTAGCTGTAGCTGAAAAGAGCAAGTCTGTGACTGTAAAAATAAATTCATTCATTCATTATTTTTGGCTGGCCTTTCTATACTCGCAGGAACATGTTGGCACTTTGAAACTTCTTAAAAATGTGGGTTGGTACAGCTCCACAGTGCTTTTTAAATGTACCAGTAAAGGGGAATATGATGTGCATCTTCACAGGCATTGTGTTGCTTTCCAATGCATCGAAATGCAACCACGCCATGGGGTTATGCTGCAGCAGGAGCAGAGGGCCTCCTTCCAACCAGGGAGCCACATTTCCAAGGGGGGGGGCAAAGCTAGAGGCAAAGGGACAGGACAATGGATGCATGAGTTGTCATTGTCCAGAAAGTTCAAGGTTGCATCCCAGCCAGGTGGAAACATACTTGGTGCAAATGACCAGTGAAGGGTCTGGCCTGGGAAGTGTGTTGAGGGCCGATTAGAGAGACTTGGAGGGCCATATCCAGTCCCTGAGCTTGAGGTTCTCTACCCATGTGCTACAGGGTGTAGAAAGACTTGCATTTTTTACAAATAGCGGGAGGTGCTGTTGGATCTTGAGAACAATTGTATGCTTTTCTGAAATATGTTTTGTGACGGGTGTTAGTTTAAAAGCAACATACACACCCTCTATGAACTCAATTTTCAAAAGGCTGCAATCCTGCTGGGAGTAAGCCCTATTGAACTCAGTAGGTCACACTCTGGAGTAGACATGATTGAGATGGCAGCGTGCTTGCTCTATTCTTCCCTTTGGCTTCCTCTCATAGGCTGTTCAGAGAGAAAGAAAGGTTTCCATGCACGTGGTTCCAGCCCCAGCCCCTGATGTCTCCAGCTTGGGCAGAGAAAAGACTCCTGCTTCAAACTCCAAAGAACTGTGCCAGCCAGCACAGAGACAGTACTGGTCCTTGGTGGACCAATGGTTTTCACTCAGTATAAGGCAGATTCTTATTTTCAGAAGCGTACCTAGTCTTTGGCAAGGAGGTGCATTGTCGGCTCTGAAGCAGGGGAGAGACCATGGACCAGAAACTCGAAAAGTTTGCTTTTTGTCGCCTTTAGCGCTCTGCCAGTGACAGTTTGAAAAGAATAGAGTAGGCATTGGAGACAGCTGATCTATGAATGTGTAAGTCTTATCCTTTAAGAGGAAGGGAAGAGTGCTATTTCGGAAGCTGTGTCGGCATACACCTACATTTAGGAATCGGTGGGCCTACTGCCTTTCTTTGTACTTGCTGAAGGAATCACAAGGCAAATGCTTTTTAAGGTTCTAGCTTTCTGGAAATTCTTTATACAGGTGAAACTCGAAAAATTAGAATATCGTGGAAAGGTTCATTTCTTTCAGTAATTCAACTTAAAAGGTGAAACTAATATATGAGATAGACTCATGACATGCAAAGCGATATGTCAAGCCTTTATTTGTTATAATTGTGATGATTATGGCGTACAGCTGATGAGAACCCCAAATTAACAATTTCAACTTTGGGGTTTTCATCAGCTGCACGCCATAATCATCACAATTATAACAAGCAAAGGCTTGACATATCTCGCTTTGCATGTCATGAGTCTATCTCATATATTAAACTCCAGTAGCTAATGAAAACAATTGCTTACATAAATGGACTTTTCCACGATATTCTAATTTTTCGAGTTTCACCTGTATACTGCTTTAGGTGTTTGACACAAAGCAGGTCCACAATCCAGAGAACTGCGGCTGTTGCCATCTCGTGCTGCTGTGTAAAGCAAACCATGGGTGCCCTAATTGTTTTGAAGCGGTGGTGGTGGAGGGGCAGGGCCCTGATTCAGAATGCAGAACAAAAGCGACCATTTTGTCACTGGGTGAAAAAATAATTCTTTTTGCTCTGCAGAAGAGTGGGTACTGGAATTTCTCTCAACCGAGCTTTGAATACCAGTCTGTGCTATCCAATGCCTGTCCTTTTCTGGTATGCTCATATGGATGGGACAAATGGAAATAATGTTTTTCTGTGTGTGTATTACTGTAATAACTATGAAATGACTAATGGGGTTGAACCACATTATTCTCATGACGTTTCGTGAAAGAGTCAGCTGAGAAAACAACCACCACCAAAATGTTCGGTCACAATGAGTTTTAACGGACATAATAAAGCAAAGGGTGTTTTCCAAGAGAATCTCTTGATTTGCTCATGATAATAAAAGAAAGCCCTGTTATACGAAGGAATTTCTGAAAATTGGTAAAAATGTCTAGAAGATTTAGCGGGGGGGGGCTCAACAACTCCCCACCCACCCCTCCAAAAAAAAACCTCAAGAACTTTTGTGTCCAGATTTTCACTTTTTGAAATACGGCAACCCTACATTAGGGGGGGACATTGGGAAAAGGGATTTAGATTTTGTGTCAAAGCCTTCTCTGGAAACCTCAACAGTAACCAAGAGATGTTGCAGTCAAGCTTCAATTTTGTTCTCAGAAACAAATATTTGAGCTTCTGTATTTAACACAGAGGCAGCCTTTTTTAATCTTTTGTGTATGTATTTTGTGGCTGGCACTTGTTGCTTAGTATGTTTGAAGAGGATGGCTTTGGACTGCTGGATCTTAGGGTGAAGAAGTCTTGAGATTGTTTCTCAATGTTTCTGATTTGGAATGATGAATAAAGGGCACGCAGAAGGTATATTGTGAGTGAGCAATAGATCAACGACCATTTTCAGACAGACAGCTAGATAGTAACTCGCTGGAATCTTGCTCGGATGCCTGATTATCGTCTTCCAAAGCAATTGCTCTATTCCGAACTTAAAAGGGAAAGCGTAATGCTGTTCATCAACAAAAGAGGTTTAAAGACTCTCAAGGCAAATCTTTAAAAATGTAGTATAAACACTGACAACTGGGAAACACTGGGCTGTGAGCACTCCAATTGGAGAGCAGCCTTTCCCAAAGGTGTCATGGGCTTTGAAGATGCTTGCACTCAGGACAAAAAGGAAGAAACAAGCTAAGGCATGCTTGGCAAACCCTCACTGTGATCAACTCCTGCCTTGAAACCTATGTCCCCACTGTGGAAGGATGTGTGGCTCCAGAATTGGCCTCCACAGTCACTTACGGACTTACTGTTAAGACTGTTCATGGAAGACAATCTTACTCGGCTACGAGTGATTTCCGAAGAAGAAGGAATCTTGCAAAAAAAAAAGTGCTGGACCACTCAGACCTTCCTCTGATCCAGCAAGGACCTTGTGTTCTTGGGCAAGCAGCCATACTCCATAGTGCTTAACAAAGATGAATTATACCTAAGAGATATTGACCTATGAATGCCTTTAAAACGTGTACTGTGTCAGACGGAAAGCAGCCAACCCGCTGTTCCAAGTGCAGAGCTTACTTCCCTCGTTAATTCTTCCACAATGTTGTTTTTTAAGATTTCCTTTGCAGTATACAAAAGGTAAATATCCCTGCTTTCTAAATCTACAGGATGCCTTAAATAACCCTTTCTTTCGGCTTATTATCCTATGAAAGCTTATTGGCTTTAGAGGCAATTGTCTTAGAATGGTATGAAACGCCTTTGGAGCCCTGGCGGTTTCCTTCCTGTTCAGGTTTAAAGGATTTTCCCACTGGAATCATATATATGGTTGTGTTTTCCCTTCTTATGGGAAGTTGGTTTTCATTAGAAAATATATTGTAATGCAAACAAGCTGAGGAGGTTGTGACCATCTCATAAATTTATGAGCGGGGACTATGGATTACTGAGTACTTTGAGTTCTTAAAGCTCCCACATAGAGAAAAATGAAACCATTATTAAAAACACCAGGGGTGTGTGTGTGTGTGTGTGTGTGTTTTAAAAAATAGTTTGGGCACTTTCCCCTCCAACTGGGTTTGTATGAGGCAGAAGGGAAGTCTGTGGTGTTGAGTCAGTATGCTTGCCAGTTTTCTAAGTTTTCCACAGCGATTTGAGGTTTAGATGTACCTCTCTCCAAATCTTAGGGAATGGGCATTGATGTTCTGGGAGACACAGAGCTAGCCAGACTCTACAGAGTAATGCATGGCTTAGACTGGTAACACAGACATATACCCCAAAGGACACTGTATGTAGGACTTTTTCCAGGGGAACTCACAGGTACTCAGTTACAACTCCTCTCAGGTGGGTTCTGGCAAGTGGTTCCCCCTGGGGGTATTCAGAGGTACGCAGTACCAGCACCTTTCCTCCCAAATGTTAAACGTGTGACACTGAAGCAACTTCATGGTGAGTACTGGCACCGGTTTTTTCTAGGGAAAAAAATCACTGACCATATGAATATTTGCTCTTCAGAAGTGTGGCTGGAGTCAGTGGCCAAAGGAACCACAGGTCAATCAGCCTGATGCTGAGATTTTGCTTTCTCGCTTGTTTTATTTATTTTGTTTAATTATAATCATATATCACTTTCTCACTAGAAGGACAGATCCTGAAGTTGAGGCTCCAGTACTTTGGCCACCTCATGAGAAGAGAAGACTCCCTGGAAAAGACCCTGATGTTGGGAAAGATGGAGGGCACAAGGAGAAGGGGACGACAGAGGATGAGATGGTTGGACAGTGTTCTCGAAGCTACTAACATGAGTTTGGCCAAACTGCGAGAGGCAGTGAAGGATAGGCGTGCCTGGCGTGCTCTGGTCCATGGGGTCACGAAGAGTCGGACACGACAGAACGACTGAACAACAACAACAACAATCACTTTCTCGCAAAACGTCAGGGCAGTGTACAGTGTTAAAAAGAACTTAAAAGCAACACAGAAGAAATGTTAAAATTATTGGCTACTGAATGAAATTTCAAACAACTGCAAATGTAAGCATAAAAAGGTCTTCGAGATATGCATGGAAGTCAAAGGTGAAGATGATGGTTAGATTTCTGCTGAAAGAGGGTTCTACGGCATAGGACTTACAACACTATATGCCTGGTATTTCTGGCTGAGATCAGTCAGGGCTCAGTAACAGATTCTCCTCTGGAGAATCTAAGTGATCAGGCTGGGATATAAGGACTCAGTGATCCTTAAGTTATCCTGGATCCAAGTTGTTTGGGTCTTTGTATATCAACACAATCAGACCCTCCAAGTGTCCCTATTTTCCAGGGACAGTCCCGGATTTACAGAAGCCTCCCCAGTTTCTGATTTGACCCCAGAAGGTCCCACTTCCTTAGGACATCGCTATTTTCATCAGAGAAATGTGGGAGGGTACGGAGGTATGCGACCCCCGAGCCAAGGAGATAAGTAACTATACAGCCTTTAGAAGACATCTGAAGGCAGCCCAGTATAGGGAAGTTCTTTAATGTTTCATGTTTTTTATTATTATTATTATTATTATTATTATTATTATTATATTATTTGGAGGCCGCCAAGAATGACTGGGGCAACCCAGTCAGATGCGTGGGGTATAAATAATAAAATCATTAGTGTTATTATGATGGAATAGGACGCGGGTGGCGCTGTGGTCTAAACCACTGAGCCTAGGGCTTGCCGATCAGAAGGTCGGCGGTTCAAATCCCCGCGACTGGGTGAGCTCCTGTTGCTCAGTCCCAGCTCCTGCCAACCTAGCAGTTTAAAAGCACATCAAAGTGCAAGTAGATAAATAGGTAACGCTCCGTCGGGAAGGTAAACGGAGTTTCTGTGCGCTGTTCTGGTTCGCCAGAAGTGGCTTTGTCATGCTGGCCACATGACCTGGAAGCTGTCTGCGGATAAACGCCGGCTCCCTCTGTCTATAGAGCGAGATGAGCACCGCCACCCTAGAGTCGTCCGCTACTGGACCTAGCAGTCAGGGGTACCTTCCAGATGATACAGTATTTGACTCAAAATCCCATCAGCCCCAGACAGCAATGCCAATGGTGACAGAAGATGTGAGGAGTAATCCAACACAATATGGAAGACCAGGGGCGTAGCAAGGTAAATTGGTACCCAGGGGGGCAAAAAAAAAATTGTCACCCCTCCCCCCAGAGGCATGGGAAGGTCAGATGGTACCCGGTGCGGAAAATTTCTTGTCAACCCCCCCATTGATCCCCCCCCGCAAAAATGGTTTTACGTTATTTCATATTTTCTTACAAAGGAATAATAACAAGTAATAATTAAAAAAAACTTTTATTTATATCCCACCCTCCCTGGCCAAAGTCGGGCTCAGGGTGGCTAACATCAGATACATAACATTGGTATAAAATCAAACAATAATTAAATTACCTCCTAAAAACATCTCAAAATCAAATTAAAGTCTAATTAGATGGCTTTCCACAGGGTTAGGGTTGGGAACAGTAAGTGCTCCACTGAACTGAAATTTCAGCCTTCACGACATAGGAAAACAGCCAAGTGAACAGCTATTTTGGTGGAGGAGGGTCAAGATATTAACCGATATGCATGAAATTTCATATATAGCTATATAATCCCTAGTATAGTAAGATAAGACCTTCGGAGCAGGCATTTTCAAAAAAAATTCTTTTTAAAAAAAATTCAATTTTTTCCCCCAACATTTTTTTGTTCCTTGATAATTTGTCACCCCCTCCATTATGGAACATGGGGCCCCCCGCCCCCCTTGCTACGCCCCTGTGGAAGACACCATGCTAGGTTGCCCCTTGTGTAGTGAATTGGCCCTCCTGGCTTGCCATACTAGAAGAAGTCAGAACCGCTCTCTGGAACTGTGCTTTTAGTTCTGGTTCTGCATTATAATCCCTTCTCACAGCTATTTCCCTCTGAGCAAATCAGGAAGAATGTTCAGTAAACAGATTATCTGTAAGCCACCCGTAATTATTTGATGATGCAAGCCGGCGGTGACAAGGGATTATTACCTGAGGTGTGGATCATCCACAGAGCACCATAGAAGGTAACAGGCAACACCGCACGCCGCAAGTTATCTGTTTGTTATTTATTTATTTGGATGGCGTCTTGTTACGCCTCCTTCCGGCCACTCCTGCAGCCAAGCTGGGGCCAAACGTCTCGCTCTGCTTTTCTTTGGACCACATCAGTGACGCCGAGAGGGGAGGTCTTGTCGTCTGGGGGCAGCCCAGGACCTCCAAACACACCGGCCAGGATCTTGCTCCGGAGACGTCACTTGGGTGTTGCTAATACAGTGGTTTGACTTCGTGTCCCCCCCCCCACAGGTGCGCCTCATTGTCTCTGGAGACAGCCAGGTGCCAACCACCCCGCTGTTTAGCCAAAAAGGCTCCCAAAGTGACTTGCATAAAACCAGTTAAAACAAGACAGTCCTTGACCACAGGCTTACAGTTTAAAAATGACAACATGCAAGAGGAAAGGGACAGGGAAGGGAAGGGAAGGGAAGGGAAGAGGGGGATCAAACTCAAACCAATTTTCTTACACTGACCACCAGCTGGCCTGGCACAGTTCAAGGGTAAGAGGTGCCTGGTCTGTGGCATGGGACCTCTGCGTTCCATCTCTCTCACGGAGACAGTTTGCTGGGATAGCTGCTCGCTGAGGGAGAGGAGGATCTGATGGAGCTGGTCTGTCAGCAGTTAGGAGGAACCCAGGCTCAGTGATGCCCCACACAGATCCCACTTTGGAGAGATGTTTTCCTTTCACACGTGGCTTGTACTGAAAGGGTATTGTACGTAAAATACTAGCGTGCAGGTAACTTGCCTTGCGAAGGAAAATAGTCTTAATGGTCTGGCTAACTTGACTAATTTTATTAGCTTTAGAAGGAGAGAATCTTGCAATGCTTTCTCTTTTTTAAAAAAACTGGCAATACAGTGGTACCCCACAAGACGAATGCCTCGCACAACGAAAAACTCGCAAGACAAAAGGGTTTTGCGATTTTTTAGTTGACTCACAAGACGAATTTCTCTATGGCTGTGCTTCGCAAGACGAGGCATTCGTCTTGCGCGGTACCACTGTACTGTAAGAAGAACCCTCCCCGCTGGCCCTTGCCGCTCGCTCTCCCCCTCGGTGCAGGCGGCAGGAAGTCGGGGCCAGGCTCGGGCTTCCACTGGGCCCAAAGAAGCCGCTCCGTGCCGCCACCTCTTTCCCGCCCCTCACGCGCCTCGCTCGGGGTCTCTCGGCACCGCCAGGAAAGCCTTGGCGCGCACCTCCTCTCCCCACTCGCCCTCCCCGCTCGCTTGGTGCAGGCGGCAGGAGGCTCCGGCTGGGTCCAGCCAGGCCCAATCCCCCCCTGCTGCTGCCGGCAACAAGCCCCGACTTTTCCCCCCATAGGAACGCATTAATTAAATTTCAATGCATTCCTATGGGAAACCGTGCTTCGCAAGACGAAATTTCCGCAAAACGAAAAGACTTGCGGAACGAATTAATTTCGTCTTGCGAGGCACCACTGTACTTTATTGGCCCTTTCTCAACTGTAAATAAAAGATATACATTTAGGTAATAATAATAATAATAATAATAATAATAATAATAATTTATTATTTGTACCCCGCCCATCTGGCTGGGTCTCCCCAGCCACTCTGGGCGGCTTCCACCAAACATTAAAATACATTTAAAATATCACAGTTTAAAAACTTCCCTAAACAGGTAAGGTAAAAGGTAAAGGACCCCTGGATGGTTAAGTCCAGTCAAAGGTGACTATGGGGTGCGGCGCTCATCTCGCTTTCAGGCCGAGGGAGCCAGCATTTGTCCACAGACAGCTTTCCAGGTCATGTGGCCAGCAGGACTAAACCGCTTCTGGCACAACGAGACACTGTGATGGAAGCCAGACACATGGAAACACCGTTTACCTTCCCGCCACAGTAGTACCTATTTATCTACTTGCACTGGCGTGCTTTCGAACTGCTAGGTTAGCAGAAGCTGGGACAGAGCAACGGGAGCTCATCCCATTGCAGGGATTTGAACCGCCGACCTTCCGATCAGCAAGCCCAAGAGGCTCAGTGGTTTCAACCACAGTGCTACCCGCTCCCTAATACACATTTGACATGCTACGATATATAAAGGGTTGCTTTTTATGCTGGATGCTAAACACGAATGATTAATAAAGGACATTCATAAATATCTATCAAAAAGGCTTTTATTCTGTTGTTGCTATTTTTCACATTGCCATGGGCACAGATGTGGGTTGCAGCTGGATTTGTGCTGTCTGTTAAAAGAAGGAGAATCTGTGTCTCGGGTTTATTCTTTTAATCCGCTGTGGCCTCTCAAAAGACCTGGACCATGCAGTTTATGAGTGCAGGCAGGAATTATAAGTGAACAAGGAGGTTTGGGGCGGAGATCATGTGTTGTAATTTTTATGATCAGCATATTAAAAAACTGAGGCTATATGCCCGTCTCAATCTTTTGAAGAGGATCCTGGCTGGATGAGACCAAAGGCCGGTCTAGTCTATCATCCTGCTCTCTCAGTTGTCGGCCAGATATTTCTCTGTCCTTCCCATGGTGGTGCCGTAAATCAGCCGAGATCCGCAGGTAAACCAATTCCTCTTACTGGCAGAAAGGTTATGTGGTAGTCTACAACCAATGAGTCACGAAACTTGTTGGTGACCTTGGACCACTTGCTATCACTTAACAACCCTTGTGACAATAAACAGCGGTGCAGAGGAGCAGGGATGGAGGCGAGGGCAGCCGTGGGACTTTCTTATTTCCGCCACAGAAGCAGTGACGCCATTTACAGGAGTGTTATTCCCCCACTCCACCCCGCTCTGGAGGGTTGGGAGGGAAAGTTTTGTTGTACTCTGCTCTGGTCAGACCTTCACCTGGAATACTGTGTCCAGTTCTGGGCACCACAGTTCAAAGAAGGATACTGACAAGCTGGAACGTGTCCAGAGGAGGGCAACCAAAATGGTCAAAGGCCTGGAAACGATGCCTTATGAGGAACGGCTTAGGGAGCTGGGTATGTTTAGCCTGGAGAAGAGAAGGTTAAGGGGTGATATGATAGCCATGTTCAAATATATAAAAGGATGTCATATAGAGGAGGGAGAAAGGTTGTTTTCTGCTGCTCCAGAGAAGCGGACACGGAGCAATGGATTCAAACTACAAGAAAGAAGATTCCACCTAAACATTAGGAAGAACTTCCTGACAGTGAGAGCTGTTCGGCAGTGGAATTTGCTACCAAGGAGTGTGGTGGAGTCTCCTTCTTTGGAGGTCTTTAAGCAGAGGCTTGACAGCCATCTGTCAGGAATGCTTTGATGGTGTTTCCTGCTTGGCAGGGGGTTGGACTGGATGGCCCTTGTGGTCTCTTCCAACTCTAGGATTCTATACAAGGGGAAATCCTTGCATGAAAGGAGGAGAATTGGGTTGGATGCAACTCTTATGCCTTAGCCAGTGCTATTTTTATAGAAAAAAGAGGCACCAGAACTCACAATGAACACCTCCCTCATTCTCTTATAATGCCAATGGCGCCCACCTGAGAGGTGCCAGAACTGAGTTCCAGTGAGTTCCCTGGTCTCAGCCTAGTCTACGAATAATAAAATATTATTTTAAAATTCTGTCCTGCTTTACTCCCAAAGAAGAGTTCCTTAGAGGAATGGAGATTATTGCATAGAAATTCTTCTCTATGCAGAGCAAGGCAGCGTAAACATTGTCAATTTCTCCAGCTCCCATTGCTGACTTTTGGACCAGAGTGTCCAAATCTCAGGGTCGTGGGTTCGAGAGCTCCACACTGGGGGGGGGGAATTCCTACATTGCAGGGGGTTAGACTAGATGACCCCACACATCGAGAATTTGAAACCGGCGGGATCAGAAATTCTTGGAAGATTAAATATGCGAACTATTTGAAAACCAACTGTAATCAACTGACTACGCTTGTAGGACTGCAATAAGTTTTGTAAGGAGTTCCATATGAAATATTGCAGGGAAAATTTATGGGAATGGATTATTAGTTAAGGATCGTTAAAAGTAATAGCGAAAATAATGAAATGCAAGATTAAGTGATGAAGACTGAAAATCATTACACGTAGCTGATGGAAGTCCTAGGCTTATAGCCAAGATATTGTATAAGATAAGAGGAGATGTCATGTGGTGTTTGGAAAATATATGTAAAAAAAATCAAGATATTTCCTGCAGTCTTTGCACATAACATAATATGTATTTTATCAGAGTAATTGTTGAACTGCAATACAATTAAGAAGAAGTAATATTAGGGAGCAGGCTAGCAGGCGGGGCCCATTACTTACATCATAGGAGCCTACACAACACAAAACACTGTTGCTGTATGTAGGTTTTATTTTATTTGTTTTTTTATCTTATATTTTGGAAATGTACATCCAGTTTTTTTTTCCTTTAAATTTTTTGGGGGGCCCCCAAGAGAGTGGGGCCCTAAGCTATAGCTTGTTTAGCTTATACGTAAATCCGGCTCTGAGAGAGGCAATATTTCAATATGAGTAGGATAATAATAATAATAATAATAATAATAATAAGTTTTTATTTATACCCCGCCCTTCCCCGCCAAACCGGGCTCAGGGCGGCTAACACCAATAGAATCACAATAAAAACATAAAACAATTCATTAAAATACAGATAAAAATACAATTTAAAATGTAATTTAGACTGCAGCCTTAGAGTACCCCCTAAACATTTTTTTTTTAAGAAAAAGAAAAAAACACTGCTTTTGAATATTTTCATTTCCCCCTCCCCCCCTGATTCAGGGAGGGGGCTGCGCAGCTGCCACGCCCATCATGCACCCCCCCCCCTCTTTCCAATCCCATACTTCTAGGGCTCTAAGGAACTCCAGGCTTTTCCGTTTAGGGACGGGACTTTAGCCACGCTCCCCGGTCCGCCCCCGGCGCTTGCGAGGCTCGGGCTGCAGCGCCTGGCCGCGTCCGCCAGGGTTTTGCGCCGCGGCCCCTTCCCTGCTCAGCCGCCAGGGCCGCCCGAGTCCCGGGTGGATGTCGGGGGTTAGCAGAGGCTGTTCTCCGGCTTCTCCGCCCGCGGCACGGCGATAGCAGAGCGCGATGCCCCCTGGCCCGGTGCAATAGATCCCTCCCCTCCTCCCGCCTTCCATCCCAGGGCCAGATCTGTCCCCCCCCCCCCGCTTTTTGGAATCGACTCCGCGTGCGCTTTCTTTTCTTTTCTTTTTTCGTTTCCACCCGTCCGCAAAGCCTTTTGGATTTGCGGGCGCAAAGAAAGGAGAGGAGCGCGAGGAGGAAACCATCGCAGGCAGCCGCCAGCGGGCTTAACAAGGTAAGATGTGGATCGCTTTTTTGGAGGGGGGGGACGGGCGGGTTGCCCAACCCCTCCTCCCCCCCTTTCCACTTGGGATCGCTGAAGATCCTTGCACCGGAATGGAAGGAGAGAGATGGGGGGTAGGGGGTGGGGGGACGCGCGTGGAGGAGAAAGCTGCGCGTCTTGAATTGTGCAACAATGTGCGTGCGCGCAAACTTGGCGCGCCTCCCCCCCTTCTCTTGTTTGCAGCCGAAATGCAAGCCAGATCCCAGCTCGTTTCCCCAACGGGAAGCAAGTCCCACGGCTGCTCGGTGCTGTGTGTCTCTTTACTCCCGAGTAAGCGTTGGATGGAGGGGTGGGTGGGTGTTTAGTGGGGGGCAGGAGCGGCCGAATGTTCCCCCTTCCCCCATCCTCTCTCTCTCTGCATGTTTTTCACTCGGAGGTGACTTTGGAACTTACTCGCGAGGAGAGCGCGCAAAAACGCGCCCCTCTCCAATGGTGCAATTTTGATGGCCCGAGGGTTGGGCATTCCCGACCTCTTCCCCCCTCCCCTCCCAAGAGCTCGTGCTTTCTGTTCCCTTTTCCTACCCCCCCCTCCGCCCCCCTTCTCGGAGCGATTGCACGGTGGTTTGAATTAAGACCCTGTAGCAACAGCGACAACACCAACAACAACAAAAAGTTCTCTTTTTTTGCCTCGTTGCAGTCATGCGCTCGCCTCTTGCCTTTGGCGGGGAGGAGGGGGTTCGAGAAAGGGAAGTGCGCACGGAAGAAGGAATTGCGACTTAAAGCAGATCGATATTAGGGTTGCCAGGTGGTCTGCTTCCAAAAAATAGTGGACAAGCGCGGGGGGGGGCCCCTTTAAATTAAATTAAATTATATATTTTATTGCAAACATTGTAACACGTATTAAAATACCGTTTCATCATAAAGCTTTTGAATAAAAAAGTGTCCACTATTTTGTGGGGGGGAAATAGTGAACATAATGTGAAAAAAGTGGACTGTCTACTCAAATAGTGGACACCTGACAACCCTAATCGATATATGTGTGTGTTAAGAGAGGGGGGGGGGAGATCCTGCACTTGGTGATATTTGGGGGAAGGGGTGGAAATAGCAACGCCCGTTGTGGCTTTTGTTGTGCAACCCCATTCAACTGCTTGCCGCTTGGACTTTATTATTTTCTTTTTTTTTGCTGGGGGTGGGGGGAGAGACACACAACCCACATGCAGTTTAGTGACACAACCACATTCCAGCGAGTTGCAGTTAAGATTCCTCTCTCCTCCACTGGGGAAGCTGGAGATTTGTTGTCCGGGAGCTTTTCTGGGTCTTCTGTCAAACATCTGGATTTCCAGCCTCTCCCTTTATTGCATGTGGGGGTGGGGGGAGAAAAGTTTCCCTCGCTCTTCCTTCTCCGATTTTCCTTTTTAAAAAAAAACATTTTAAACAGCAGACACACTGAGGATGCAACAACCCCCCCCCTTTTCTTCCTGCACCTCATTCAAAGATTCCTAGCATTCTCTTAAAAAAAACCAACCCCAGGCACCCACAGAAACAAAGGGCATTTCTTTATATCCTATTGTTTACAAGTCAGATATCTGGAGATGAAGAGAGCAGAAGACCCTTTTTGGAAGCAACCGTTTTAAAAAGAACTAAAAACCCCTGAGGATGGTTAGTTTTGAAAAGCTATGCACTGAAACACATTCGGTAAGGAAGGGTAAAAGGAAAGTATACATATGGATTTGTACGGAGGCAAAATCCTAAGTGGCCAAGAGGGTTTCTCTGTGCTGTCTGTTTATTCCCCGCTTAAGGGATTTGCCGCCTGCTTTTAAGGGAGCTCTGATTTTGCTGCCTCGAGGGGGACTGGTTATTCCGGGTCTGCTACTTCCGAGTAGGTTGGATTTGTATTTATGGAGGGAGGCGAAAGCTGGAGAGGAAGGAAACACGGAGTGCCCCGCAAGGGTGTCTCTGTTATCTGACAAAAGGGCCGGGGAAGGTGGGCCTTTTCGCAACAGCTCTTAGCCCCCGTGGCCTCTGTGATGCCACATGGCGGGAATTTCAAAATGGAAGCCCCCTCCTTTCGTTTCCTCTGCGAGAGGGGGAAAGGGCGCAGAGCCAAAGCCCCGGGGATCGGTGACCTGTTTGTCACCTCCCGGCCAAAGCTCATTGCAAATGGAAGTGACACACGGTTATTATGTAAACTGGAGGCTGCAAGCGCACGGCTGAGCCGATCCCAGTCGCCCGTTTGCATGTCAGAAAAGCAGTCCAGGAGGCCGGTGCAGCTAGACGGGTTTCCGACCAAAGCCTGGGAAATGTGGAAGGCGAGTTGCCTTGCTGTTGTTGTTGTTCTTGCTGGGCAGGTCGTGGGGGCAGGCCACGTCCTTGTTTTTTTCCCCCAGCGAGGGCAAAACAAATAGGGCACCCGGGGGACCTCTCTGTAATCATGGGTGTCCAGTGGCAATTGCTTTTAATTGCGAAAAGGCTGAGTTGGAAAACGGGTGGTCATTACAGGCCTTTTAGAAGCCTACGCAGGAGCCTGTGTTTCTTCCAGAGCGGATGTGACAAGCTGTGTGGTAATGCAGTGTATACATTGCAGGTGTGCAGAGCTAATTAACCCATATTAGTTCTTTCGAAAACATCGCTTGGTGCCGTTGTTGTTGTTCGTTTGCTGCTGAGTAATCTCACCTCTCCCTGCGCCCCTCCAAACAAAAAAAAAAAAAAAACAGGGCCGAATGGAGATTTCAACCACCGCATTCAGTATTTGTAACCAACCAACCAAATCTTGACACCGATCCTGGACAGTGTTAGAAATTAGCCAGGCGCGTTTTGCAACTGGTGCGGGTCCGATGGCGACTGCTTGGGGAATCTCTGGATGCCAGGTTGGCGACCTGGGAAAGCAAAAATGTCACTTGGAGAAAGATCTGAACTATTTTCCTTGAAGCTTGACTTCCTTTTATTCCGAATTGTTTTATTGGATGGCGTTGTAAACTGCCTTGAGATTTGTTCTTTAAAATATAAAGTGTTGTTGAAATGGAAATAATAATAATAATAATAATAATAATAATAATAATAATAATAATTCATAGCAAAAAAAAGTTGCCTAGACATTGTTTTGTGGCAACTGTAACCTAGGTTTAAGGTGGCATTTGGTGATTAGATTTTATATCTGAGTTTCGAAGACTGCTTTTCCAGTATCTGTGCATGCTTCAGAAAGCAGTAATCCCACTGACCTTGCAGAGGAAGCCCAGTTACAGCTTTTTGGACAGGATCCACACAGCTCTGACAGCTGAGTTGGGCAGAGGAACCTCACACTTGCCCGCACAGTTCATTATCAAGCCTTCCACCAGCTTTGGCTGGTTGCCCAGCTGCACCCCTCTCTGGACCAGGGACAGCCTAACTACCGTTGTCTACACTTCGGTAACCTCGAGGTTAGATTACTGCAATGCGTTATATGTAGAACTTCCTCTGAAGACGAAACATCAGCTGGTGCAAAATTCAGCGGCCAGGTTGCTCACCGGATCAAGACGGTTTGAGCATATTACACCAATCCTGGTCCGACTGCAGGGTCTGCCAATTAGATTCCGGGCCCAATTCAAAGGGCTGGTTTTGACATATAAAGCCTTAAACGACTCAGGACCGCAGTGCCTCAAGGACCGCCTCTCTCCATATGAACCGACCCAGGACCTGCAATCATAATCTGAGGTCCTTCTTTGTGTGCCTCCTCCACGAGAGGCCCAGAGAACAGGGCCTTTCCTGCAGTGGCTCCCCATCTGTGGAATGTTCTCCCTTGGGAGGTTTGGCTGCCACCTTTCGGTGCCAGGCGAAAGCGTTCCTTTTCAGCCAGGCCTTGGGCTGATTAAATGTCTTGTGGGAGGGGAGTTTTTGCTCTTAGTCTTGCTTGTGTTGCACATTTTGTGTTTTTCTTTTTTTTTATCTTGTGTTTTTCTCTTGTGAACCTCCCTGAAATCAATGGATGGAAGGTGGCATACAAATTTAATAAATAACAATAAAGCTAGAATGTATGGGCCCAGAGTCCTTTCATTGCACCCACATTTGATGCAGAGTGTGTGCGTTGCCGACATTTTCTCCTGCTTTCAGTTGTGCCCATGGACCCCGAAAGGTTGGTGACCCTTGAGTTAGAAATTTGCTTCCGTGTTGACCCTAGCTGAATGTGGGAGTCTGTTTCTAAAACATGCCCTACTTAATTTTAGATGACACCTCCAAAATGAACCAGTCCATGGGGAAGGGATTTAGCTCAGCAGGCTCGATCCCTGCGCAGGGGGTGTGCCAAATTCAGAGGGCAGAAACGGGAGGAATCTGGATGAAATCCAGCCCTCAGAGAGATGCAGCTCGGTCGCTAGGCTGTGGATGGGAAAGTGATGTGATCCCAGCATCCCCGACTCTTATCCTCATGGTAGCCCTTCAGGAAAAGCATTTGCCTGTCCAATATTCTGGCGTGGTGTTGGGGAGAACCCCAGGACCGATAGCTCTGGTTGACTTCAGGATCCCATGCAGAGGCCGCCATTGGGGCATCACACGACTTTGTGTTCTCCATGGCAGCCGTGTGGCTGTCTCCAATATCCATCAGTCCCACCCTTCCTGCAGGGGATATGATGGGTGGACTGCAGGCTGGGGGGGTTGCTATGCCCTCCCTTGCCGGTTATACAAATTTAATAAATAATGATAATAAAATAATTCGACTGGTTTGGGCCAGAGTGTAGCCCACTGGATCTGATCAACTGGTGCCGCATAATGCTCGTTGTGTGTGTGTGTGTATTTGTGACACAACGTAAATTTAGAAACTCCTCGCCTATTGACATTAGGCAGGTGCCTTTTGCTGTTCTGTTTTGGGGCGCTTCCTTAAAACATTTTGGTTTGGGCAAGCCTATCCAGACAAGTAGATGTCGATTATGTTTTAAGCTCTTTTATTGCTGGTTTTAAGTATCTGTAAATGTTTTTAATTTTTGTCATTTTTTCAAAGGTAATTTTACTATTTCTCGTAAACTGCTTAGAGGTTCTATTTCAACCTAATGGTACGTAAAGGTAAAGGTAAAGGGACCCCTGACTGTTAGGTCCAGTCGCAGACAACTCTGGGGTTGCGGCGCTCATCACGCTTTACTGGCCGAGGGAGCCGGCGTACAGCTTCTGGGCATAACTGTCAACTTTTTCCTTTTTTTAAAGGGAAACTCCCTTATTCCGTATAGGATTCCTCGCAAGAAAAGGGAAAAGTTGACAGCTATGCTTCCGGGTCAGGTGGCCAGCATGACTAAGCCGCTTCTGGCGAACCAGAGCAGCACACGGAAACGCCATTTACCTTCCCGCTGGAGCGGTACCTATTTATCTACTTGCACTTTGACGTGCTTTCGAACTGTTAGGTGGGCAGGAGCAGGGACTGAGCAACGGGATCTCACCCCATTACGGGGATTTGAACCGCCAACCTTCTGATCAGCAAGGCCTACGCTCCGTGGTTTAGACCACAGCGCCACCCACGTCCCATCTAATGGTACGTACAGTTCGTTAAATAAACCAGGGATGTAGCACAGGGAGGTTGACCTCCAACTTTGGCACACAAGGGGGTCCAATTTGGTCCATAAGGCCGTTTCACAGGGCGATGGCCGCAGTGGGACGGTGTGTGCGGTTCGTTCCTGCTGATGAAGAAGACCTCTGAAGATGACCAGAGAGTTCAGTCCTTATGCATGCTGCTTCACCGGCAAGTTGTTGGTGGGCCATATTGAAACATATCGCTGTGATTCCCGGTGTCTCGTAGGAGATGGATCTATTAACCTGTTTTCTTCGCTTGGGATCGAAAAGTGCCCAAATTGCCTTTACCTTCTTCTTCAGCATCTTCTCTCCCACAACAGAACTCCACCCAGCTGTGAGTCATTCCAAAACTTAACAAATCCCTGATTTAGATTAGTTTTAAAAATGAAGCAAGCGTAGAATGAAATTATACTTCTCTGCTTCACCAAGTTTAAATTACAGGTTTAGTAAAACAGGTCGAGCTCTTTGATTGGAGCGAACCGTCAAAATACGAAATAACGCTGTGCGGTTCTACCGATCTGACGCGTTGTTGCAAAGCCGTATTAAGTTTAGACTGAAGGCAAATTGTGCGTTTGGCTAGATGTCTACTGGTTACAGAATTAAAGGGAAGAAAATCCCTGCAACGCCAGGACACTTACTGAACAATCTGGAACAAAACAAAGCCCTTGTGTTCTGTGGAGTTTACTCCCAGGTAAGTGCATAGGATTGCAGCTGCCTTTCTAAATTATGATTCCATTGTGCCTAGGGGATACCTGTTTTTCAACATTGTGGTATGTCGCCAGCTAAACATCGCGATACACCGATGTATCATATTGTCTGAAATAAGGATGGAGCTATGTAGAGCCATTGGATGGCTTCACAGTCTTTCCAGCATTGTGATTTTTGCATGTGAGACTCAGTTTAGCCAAGGATTCTTAAAGCGATGTGCATATTAGAAGTGCTATAGAAATGCTTAATGTCCGCACATAATTAATAAACAAATGGCGCAGAGGATTATTTGGTTGACCACCTCGTCTGCCTGGGTGTTTTTCTTTTGTTCATCTGTAAATGCAAACCTGGTGGAATTAGCAGCGGCAGCAAAAAATTAGAATTGGTGAAGCTGGTCACAGTTGTTGCTCCCTGAATGTTGTGGACACGGGTTTCAGTGTCTGTATCCCGTTGAGGTCACTTGAAACAAATCGATGAGCAAGGGCTTCTTTCACCTGTTCCCAGGGGGAAAGAAAAGGTGGGGGATTTTTTGCGTTAGTGCCGTTATTTCAGTGAATTAAGAATAAAGACCATACGGACACAGTGTTAGAAACTCAGATATATAAGCTGGGGCCAAATGGCTCCTTAAACCAAGGTTGCAGTTGCCAGAACGGAACGTCTAGTTGCCATTTTGGGGCCAGGCGGGCTGGAAAGTAGTATTTATCAATATGACTTTTTGGTTCCTGAAATTTGTTCTGATGGTGCAGATAAAATATAATGGAAAGAATTATACAGGGTACATTGCTAGTGTGTGAGGACAGTCCAGATCCAAGGATCCCCAGGCGTGCGACTCCAGATAGTGGAGACGTACGGCGCCATCCTGGTCGCAAGTGGCCGATGGCCAGGTGCAAAATGTGCCCAGCGCCTGGCAGATTTTGACCGCTGTAAGAACAGCTTTGCTTCTTGCTTCTAGTCAGCGTTCTCTGTCCTTAACTGGCCAGCCAGGTGCTCTCAGTATTCATAAGCGTGTAAAAGATGGCTTTTATAGCGAGAGACAGACAGACAAAGTAATAATTATATATACCGGTAAATAAGAATAAAAATGTGCACCCCAAGACCGGTGCTTTTTTCTGGTGGGGATGCATGGGTATGCATACCCCTAAACATTTTGTGAATCTTTGTACTTTCGTCCATTTACTGCATTTATTTCCCCCCAATTTGAACTGTAAAATGGTGATTTTCTTGAGTCAAAATGAGACTACCCCTAAACAGAAAAAAGCACTGACCGAGACCATTCCATTGTAACTATCCAGCCTCCCAATACTTCAACACCTCTTGCGGTGGTTTGACCCCTTTCCGTTTTAACGGTACAAATTCCACAAACAAATTCTGCTTGCCCCTTCCACTTCCTAATCGTAATTCGTGCAGCTGTGAGCCGGGAATTGCGTTCACATGTGGTGGGAGTGTAAATACGTGCAATTTTTCTGGCTAAGGGTGTTTAAGGAGATAACAGAAATCACTGGGTTAAAGCTGACCAAAAGTCCAGAGGTAGTGTTATTATCAATTTACAGTGGGGTGGAAGGTTTGCAGGCTTTGAAGGACTTGCTCACAGATTTTTTTAAAAAATAAATTCACAGGTAATTATAACAAGGCTAAAACTTAATGCTAATAAATGAGGGGCTGTTTCTCAGTGGTAGAGCACTTTCTTTTCACACACCTTCTTTCCCCAGGTTCAACCTCTGGCATCTTCAGCTGAGAATGCCCTCTACCCAAAAGCCACTGCCAACCAGTGTAGGCAAAATTGGATTTAATAGACCTCTGTTCCGACTCCCCTTTGTGTTCCTCAGGTTCCTGTGCTCCTGTGATCGCAGAATTGGAATTTCTCAGGGATTACTCTGTCCTGTCTTGAAAACCTCCCCTTCCCCCTTGACCCGTTTGCTGTTACTGAACGTATCTGACAAATCTTAAGTTGGACAAATATAAAAATAGAGGACTTCCAGGATATTTTATATAAGCTGTTCGTTGATTCGGCAGATCGGCTTCCTCCCTATCCTCATCTCTTACAACCAGCTTCTAGGAAGGTTGGAAGCTGCCTTACCCTGAGTCAGACCATTGGTCCATTTAGCTCAGTATTGCCTGCATTGATTGGCCGCGGCTTTCCAGAATAACAGACGGTGCTCTCTCCCAGAACCATGTTGAGATGCTGAGGATTGAACCCGGGAACCTTCTGTATGCGAATTAGATGCTCCGCCGCAAAGCTAGGTCATGAGACGCTCGAGTCTCTCACGTCTTACACTCCGTGTTATCTCTGAAGCCATCTATGGAAAGCTCAACTAAGGTGGACATTTGGACATCCCTTCAGTATAGAAGTGCTGGTGGTCTGCAGGAGCTAGGAGTGTGGTTTGAGAAGTCCTATTTGCAAGTACAGTGGTACCTTGGTTCTCCAACTTAATCCGTTCCGGAAGTCCGTTCCAAAACCAAAGCGTTCCAAAACCAAGGCGCGCTTTCCCATAGAAAGTAATGCAAAACGGATTAATCCGTTCCAGACTTCTAAAAACAACCCTTAAATCAGCAATTGAACATGGATTTTACTATGTAACGAGACCATTGATCCATAGCATGAAAGCAATAAACAATACTCGGACACACAATCAATCACTCTCTCACTAAATATAAGTGTCTGGTGACTTCTGTTTCCGTGTATCTGAAGAAGTGTGCATGCACACGAAAGCTCATACCTAGAACAAACTTAGTTGGTCTCTAAGGTGCTACTGGAAGGAATTTATTTATTTTATTTTTTGTTTTGACTATGGCAGACCAACACGGCTACCTACCTGTAACTGGAATCTACACAGTCACACACACACACACGAGCCACAAAAACACATAATAAATAGCAAAAACAGACCGACCTTAGCATAACACTCCAAACGGAAGTGTGGCACACAAATCAAAAGCGTAACACTGAAAACGGAGCATGTTGGGCTTCCGAAAAAAGTTCGCAAACCGGAACACTCACTTCTGGGATTGCAGTGTTTGGGTTCCAAGTTGCTTGAGTACCAATGCGTTTGAGAACCAAGGTATCACTGTATCTCCTTAGTCACAAGCAAGCTAGTTGGCCTTTGGGGTTCTCAACCCAATTCTCAATAAAAAGGTGATGCTGGTGTATCTCGACGAAGCTGTTACAAAAGTTATGGAAGATTTCCTCCTATGCCAAATTACAGCGGGGGGGGGGCGTTCTTCGGGGCCATGTCATGGGAGGAAAGGACTAAACCCAAACCTGTCTCAGGCCTCATAGCAACTGCATTTTACAGTTTAAAGAAAACGACAACTCCAAGCTATGCTTTTCATATCAGTTGTACAATGCTGCAACCCTGGTGTAAATTACGTGAAGTGCTTTGAACAATTGTTCTCTATAAATATCACATATTATCATCATATATATTTTAAACGATGCTTTGAAAAATGCCAAGAATAACACAGATACAAAACTTGATACTGTAAAGAACAGGAAACCGTACAGTAAATATGGTATATAGGACAGTGGAAAGATTTTTGAATTGTTGATTTTTTAAAAACACGATTTGAAAGATCCCAAGGGAAGTGATTTAGACTTTAGCCTTAAATCAGGTTTCCCATTTTGCAATTCGTATATTTGCTAGATAAGTACGCATGCCAACTGATTGCTTTCTGCATAATGGTTTGCAACTAAATACAGCCTTTAGTATAACCAAGGAGCTTAATCGTTAAACCTTTGCTCTTGCAACCGACATGCCTTTTGCAGAGCAGAATTAAGCCTGCTTAGGAAAAAGAGGCAGATTTGTTTGTGACGACACCCTGTTCACATGCGAGGAAACAACTTCCCATTTGATGGTTTGAGCCCCACAATGGGCAAAAGATTCCTGCATTGCAGGGGCTTGAACTAGATCAGGGGTAAGCAACCTGGGGGGGGGGGCGGGGCTGGATCTGGCCCAATGGCCTTCTAAATCTGTCCTGCGGACGGTCCGGGAATCAACATGTTTTTACATGAATAGAATGTGTCTTATTTAAAATGCATCTTTGGGTTATTTGTGGGGCATAGGAATTCATTCATATTTTCAAAATATAGTCTGGCCTTTTTCATTCCCCCCCCATATTGGCCCTTTTTCATTCCCCCCCCCAATATAGTCCAGCCCACCACATGGTCTAAGGGATGGTGGACCGGCCGACGGCTGAAAAAGGTTGCTGACCCCTGAACTAGATGACCCTGGTCGTCCACTCCAACTCTACAATTCTAGGATTCTAAGGCTAAGACCCCTCTCCAAACATGGTTGGATTTACTCTAAGCAAAATGCATTGGATTCGGCTGCAGGTGTTCAGAAACGTCCATAAGGAAGAGAAAGTAGCTATTGCCTTTTAAAATGTGGCACTTTTTTGGGTGGGGAGTGGGTGTTATTGAGTGGTTGTTTTTATTCTGATTATATATACCGTATTTTCCGGCGTATAAGACGACCCCCAACTTTTCCAGTTAAAATATAGAGTTTGAGATATACTCGACCACAGATTCTCCACCCGGCGTATAAGACGACCCCCAACTTTTGAGAATATTTTCCTGGATTAAAAAGTAGTCTTATACTCCAGAACATTCAGTATTGTGGGTTTTTATGTTGGATCTTTTCTGTGAACCGCCCTGAGACCTGCGGGTATAGGATGGTATATAAATTCAATCAATCAATCAAATAATGAAAAAAAAGGTAAATCAACAGTACCACATCCTAAATTGGTTAAAATGTATAAAAAAGGGGATCTAAAATGTGTTGGAAATGCCAAGAAACAGAGGGGACATTCATACATATGTGGTGGGGATGTAAGAAAGCTAAGGGATATTGGGAGAGGATGGAAAAGGATTTCTCTTTGCTCCTCTGTTTGAAGCAAAACTCCCCAGCTTGTCTCTGAGGGATCATGTCCAGATCAGTTAGACCAGTGAATCCTAACCTTTTTTTTTGGCCATGCCCCACCTAAGCATCTTTAAAATCTTCAAACCCTCCCCTCCCCCATGACATATAATTCTTCTTATTCAAAAAGTGAACTCCTATTCACACGGAAGAAGCCTAAAAGGCCATTAACTGTTAATAACTCGTTCTTGAATTTCCCCCCTTAAAAATCGAATTGCCCCCCCGTGGTGTGTGCGCCCAATGTTGGGAACCACGGATGTAGACGGTGTGAGTTGGAGCCCATGTCTTCTATGAATCTTTCAGAGCATCTGTTTACTCCTTATTTTTTTTAAAAAAAAAATGAGGTGGTTTGAGTGGAACTGTGTTGCCCTGAGTTGGTGGAAAGCGCATTCTCGCCCTGTGCATCAGCCAAGAAAACAAAGACTACTGGCTTGTGTGTGTACACGGTGTGTACTTAAAGGCAGGGAGGTCCACCTACTCTGTTTAGATGGCTCTGCGGATATTGGAACCTGAATTTGCTGCCTCTCCCTTTCCATTACTAACTTATTTTTTAATTACAGGTAGGTAGCCGTGCTGGTCTGCCATAGTCAAAACAAAATAAAATTTAAAAATTCCTTCCAGTAGCACCTTAGAGACCAACTAAGTTTGTTCTTGGTATGAAGAAGTGTGCATGCACACGAAAGCTCATACCAAGAACAAACTTAGTTGGTCTCTAAGGTGCTACTGGAAGGAATTTTTTATTTTATTTTATTTTTTAATAATAACAATCATTCCTAATGTGGTGTTTGATAGACACAATTTTAATTGTAGGCTTTAGCTCATTTGTTCTACATTCAGAATTTCACTTAAGACTCCATATGAGAGATACACTATAATATATTTTTGAAAACAAAATCTGTCTTAATTTTTTTTAAAGCTGATTTAAAATTACAGATTTTTATCTGTAATTAAACCCAAAAATTATTTGTTTTTTCTACACTAGTCTGGGATAGCTGTCAACTTTTTCCTTTTTTTAAGGGAAATTGCCTTATTCCAAATAGGATTCCTCGCAAGAAAAGGGAAAAGTTGACAGCTATGACCGTGACCTTTCATGTTGAAATGTACCCTACACATGAGTAGATACTCAGATTTAAGCGGAAGAAGGGAACCATACACGTTCAGGATACTGGGTGTGATTTTAATTATATGTTGCTAAGTTTTTAATTCCTTGTGCCCACCTGTAGATTAAAACTAGGTTTTCTTTAATCTTCACGCCGCGATATCTGATATACTATGCAATCATCAATTCACATTTTTTAAAATAAATAAATAAATGAACACAATTCCCATTGCTGTAAATGAGACTTCTTTAGCCTGTTTTTTTAGAGTGATGCTACAACCACTAGTTTCCAAAGAGCATACTTGAGGTTTTGGGGTGTTAATACGTCAATATAGGTTACCAGGAACTTCTGTTAATAGGTTACCTTTAAGATCCTTCCAACTTAATGGGATTCCAATTCATCCCGGTCGACCAGTTCTGGTCATTTCTGTGGGACTTCTCCGACAGAGTTCCCCTGTGTTTAGCATCGTATGAGAATATTCTTAACAAAAAATAATAACAATACAGAGTTCTCCTAACTTTAAGCCTTCTCCCTGCACTCCCCCAAGCTCCTACGCCAAGGTATATGGAAATATGACTTAAATAATATTACCTTACTCCTTGAGCTGGTTGAGAAGCTGGGTTATGAACAGAAAGCAGCCTTTCAGTTCTAAGTGGACCAGCTCCCAGGCGCAGCGACTCTGCTGTTTGACGGCTAGGAAACTGTTCATTCTTTGAAAGTACCGCTTTACTTTTATGGTTGAAGGAGATGGTACCCCATTGCGCCAGTTCTCCACCTTCCCCTCCTGCATCTTTTTGGCGCATGCCTCCAGCTGTTTGGTTTGCTGGTAGAGGTCGCTCTGCAGGGACTCGAGACACGTCGCGTTCCAGGCGTCCCAAGGGTGGTGGTCTTTGCCGAGAACGTTGAGGCTCTGCTGGAGAATCTCGCGGGTGACGACGGCCCCGTCGCTCTCCATAGTGTCGAGAGCTTTCAGAGGGAACCGGAAGTCCGTCGTCTCAGATATGCATTGCGGGGGGAATTGTCCAGCCGTCCTGCAGAGATGGTTCAAGTTGGTCTGGATCATTTGGTTCCACCGGGTGTGGAGCACAGGGCATTTGGGAAGAGGGCTGGATTGTGCGAGTTTGCCGGAGAGCACCAGCACGAGGCAGACGCTGAAGCCGTTCCCACCAGTTGCGAAGGCCATGATTGAACCAGCGGCTCTAACTGCCTTATCTTCCTGGAGTCTCTTTAAATATATTTCGGAAAACCTATAAAAATCTGCCATCCTGAATTCATTCGGCATGAGACATTTGTATTAATCATGATATGAATTTTTCCCCACATCAAGATTCCAAATGCCTTTGAGGAACATGATTTGGTTGCTTTCAGTTTCGTTCAATGAGTTTTAATTAAAATATGGGCTTTGTTTTTTTTTTACTACCTTCATACAGAAAACTTAGCAAAGTTTCAAGTGGACCATAGCCCTTCCTATGAGAGGAGAGAGAGAGAGTGCACATTTTCTTTTTCTCTTCTTTCTGCTTATAATATTTTTAAAAATTAATTTCCAGTGCGTTATTAGGATTGGAAAACAAACAAGAGTTCAGCGTTAGCTCTTATCTAAAATCTGAAGAGATTTCCCATCTCTTCATGTCTACATCCTTAAAAGGTCCTTATTTGTTTATTCGTTGTTTAGTGTATACTTTTATGATGCTGTTCTTCAGGCAAACTGTTCCCAGTTGACGAGAACACTCAAATAACAATAAAATTGAATCTTAAAATCACATTAAAGCGGTCAATAAGACAGCATGTTCGAATACAGCCCAGAAGTCTGGGAGAGTAGGGGACTATTTTCCTGGCACTAAAGAGAAGGCAAAATGGGAGCTTGATGGGCCTTTGTTGAGCAGGATTTGCAATAGATCACTAGCCTACTGCAAAGGGTTTTTCTCTGGTTACCTTAAAAGCCCTTGGATAGCTCATGTAAAAATGCCTCCATTTTTTATTTCTTCACATGGGGCAGACTGAGGTGGGAACAACTATTCCTTCAGGTACTGAGGTCTCAATTTCCTATTTTATTTTATTTTATTTTTAACACAACGTTTGGTCCTCAGCCAGTTAATAACTTCCGATTTCCTCGTCTTTGGCACCTGAGTTTTAAGAGACTGTCCTGTTTCTTCTACATGCATTTAGGTTATTATTGCATCACAGAGAAACCACTAAGGGAGCCCATTTGACTGTGAATTACCTCTGTTCTAGACTTAACTTTTCAGGTTTCTGTTACTGGTCCAAAAGTGAAAACTGCTTCATTTCCTATTGCATTGTCCCAGTTGCCTAACTGGTGGCAACTTAGAAACTCTTCAAACAGGAATTAGGGTGGGCATAATTTAATAAAACTTTGGAGGGCTTAATTTAAATCCCTGCCTGGACTGGTCTTTTCTCTGCTTATAGTTGCCTGTGCATTAATCTCAAGTGAGACTTCAGCTCAGTTAACTGGGATTTAACATAAAATCCCATATGTCTGGCTTAAGCATTGGTGAGGGACTTGTGACCCTCCAGAAGTTGTTACATTACAGCAGGGGTCAGCAAACTTTTTCAGCAGGGGGCTGGTCCAATGTCCCTCAGACCTTGTGGGGGGGGGGCTGGACCTATATTTTTTTGGGGGGGGAAATGAATGAATTCCTATGCCCCACAAATAACCCAGAGATGCATTTTAAATAAAAGGACACATTTTGCTCATGTAAAAACACCAGGGAGGTCCCACAAATAACCCAGAGATTCATTATAAATAAAAGGGCACATTCTACCCATGTAAAAACATGCTGATTCCCGGACTGTCAGCTGGCCGGATTTATAAGGCGATTGGGCCGGATCCGGCCCCCGGGCCTTAGTTTGCCTACCCATGCCCTACAGCACCCATAATCTCTGACCGTTGGCCATGCTGCCTGGGGCTAATGGGAGTTGGGAACTCAGCAGTGGCTTGCTGTAGATCCTTAGTAGGTTAATCTTACGGATTGATGCGCGCTTACTTGGAACTGGGGCCGGTGAAATTTACTTCCAAGTAGAACCTTTACTCAGCCATGAAGCTCAGTGGGCAAGATTGTGCTATTTATACTTTCTCAGCCTAACCCACCTCACGATTTTTGTTGTGAGGATAACATTGGGCGATGGGTTGATGGGTTGATGGGGGGATAACCATGTTACCTTGAGCACCTTGATGAAGGTAGAGAGAGAGAGAGAGAGAGAGAGAGAAAATAAAGATAGAAATAAGATAAAAGCAGCAGTTTCATATCAGCTCAAGTGGCCTGGCTTCCCCTAAAGAAGCTTGGGAATTCCAGTTTGGGGAGGGCGCTGAGAGTCCGTAGTCTGGCTTCATGGAAGTATAATCTTCAGAACTGGAGTTTGGAGAGACGAAATGGGTGTTGAAACAAGGGACTATAGCAGGCACCCCCAAACTCGGCCCTCCAGATGTTTTGGGACTACAACTCCCATCATCCCAAGCTAACAGGTGGCCAGGGATGATGGGAGTTGTAGTCCCAAAACAGCTGGAGGGCCGAGTTTGGGGATGTACGCCTGTGATTCCTCAGTCTATGCTAATATCCATTACTGTATATTCTGGCGTATAAGACTACTTTTTAATCCAGGAAAATCTTCTCAAAAGTCGGGGGTCGTCTTATATGCCGGGTGGAGAATCTGCGGTCGAGTATATCTCAAACTCTATATTTTAACTGGAAAAGTTGGGGGTCGTCTTATACGCCCAGTCGTCTTATACGCCGGGAAATACGGTAATCCTGAATTTAGACAAGAGGAGATGGGATTTAAAAGGAACATGAATGGCTCACTTTTTCTGTAGCTCCCTTGAATACAGTATGCTTTAATTTCGAAAGGGCTTGGCACTGGCTTGAAATGTGCAAGTGATAAAGAGTCATTGGTACAATGTGCAAGTTGTCCATCACAATCCTTCATCATGACCATTTTCTCTCTGTTTCTCCATACATGTTTTTCAAAGTATGCGCAGAGAAATGTAACGTCAGAAGCAACCGTCACCCTGTGATCATCATGATAATTTTCACATCAAGGGAAGTAATAGAACCACTCTATTCTGCTTTGGTCAGGCCACACCTGGAATACTGTGTCCATTTCTGTGCAGCATAATTTCAGAAGGATGTTGACAAGCTGGAAGGTGTGCAGAGGAGGGCACACCTTGGAATTTGCTGCCAAGGAGTGTGGTGGAGTCTCCTTCTTTGGAGGTCTTTAAGCGGAGGCTTGACAGCCATCTGTCAGGAATGCTTTGATGGTGTTTCCTGCTTGGCAGGGGGTTGGACTGGATGGCCCTTGTGGTCTCTTCCAACTCTAGGATTCTATGAACCTAGATGATCAAGGGTCTGGAAACCGAGCCTTAAGAGGAACGGTCGAAGGAGCTGGGTAGGTTTAGCCTGGAAAAGAGGAGGCTGAGAGGAGATAGGACAGCCATCTTCAAATATCTCAAGAGCTGTCACATGGAAGAGCGAACAAGCTTGTTTTCTCCTCCAGAAGGTAGGACCTAAACCTATGGATTCAAATTACAAGAAAGGAGATTCTGACTAAACATACAGAAGAGCTGTTCAACGGTGAAACAGTCTCACTCGGGAGGTTGTGGACCTTCCTTCCTTGGAGGTTTTCAAGCAGAGGTTGGATGGCCAGCTGTCATGGATGCTTCAGCTGAGATTCCTGCATTGCCAGGGGGTTGGACTTGATGGCCCTCAAGGTCCCTTCCAACTCAACAATACTATGATTTTAGTTATACCAGTGTTGTCATCAAATTGCTGCTTTAAAACATTTCGTTCCACAGTCTACAATACGTTGGGTAAATTCAACCAGCTCAGCAGCCTGGCGGAAAATAGGATTAGACGCACCGATTCACCAAATGTCTTCCTCCCCAAGCGGAAGGTAGTTCATTTTGTCCTTAGGAGCAGGAAACAAATCAATATTAAAGGGATTTATACAGATTCATGCTAAGTCCGTGTCTCCTCAAAACAGATGGACGAGAGCTCTGCAAGTGTGGTTTCACATTCTGAATTTGGCCCAGTGGAGCATTTAACTGGGGGGAGCCAGCTTTCTCAATTGGGCTGCTTGCAAACTGTGCTGATAGCCCCTTTTCCATTCCTCAAGTTCTCACTTACAGGTATGCTAGTTCCCTCCATTGCAAGCACATGCGCAGGTTGGAGGCCACCCAAGAGTGACATAATGACTTCATTATGTTTCATGATGACTGTGCACAGCTATATGGGTCAGGTGATTAAGAGCACGCTAAGCATTAGTAGATAACGAAGACATATACGAGACAGAATGACCCAGACAGCGCTCTTAATTGTGGTGCATCGCCTCCGGCATATGTGACGAGAATAATTACTGTTGTTTAAGTGAGAGTGTTTTTCTATCCAGAGTTATGACTAAAGGAGCCATCGTTTGAATTATTTGCGCTGTGCTTATATATATATATATATATATATATATATATATATATAAGGGAAGGAGAATTTTTTAAAAATTGTCCCGATCTATGATCTTCCTTAATGAGCAGAGGCTGTGAGTTTTACAAAGGATGTTCCTTGCTCCTCCTACCTGATTGCTTTAGGCTAAAATGCCAGGAATTGAACCTGGGACATTCTGAAGTTCCCGTCAATACATAATCCATGAAAACTTTCCTTGGCTTGTCTCCCCCATGCATATTTGTGTGTGTATTGTATAGACCAGGGGTCAGCAAACTTTTTCAGCAGAGGGCCGGTCCACTGTCCCTCAGACCTTTTTTGGGGGGGCCAGACTATATTTTGAAAAAAAATAATAATGAACGAATTCGTATAAACTCAAATGAAAACTGGGGGGAGGACCCCAGAAAACGTCCCAAATCTTCTTTTAAATGCCTGCTGAAATGGAAAGGCCTTTGCCAAGTGCTTGATGTTCAATGGGGAGGGGGGGGCTGTCTGATCTTGGCTGGGAGGGGAGGTTCTGCAGGTCCAGGACCAGAAGCACTGGATTGGTGGGTTCTGGTGGGTACAGCCTCTGTATCTGAGCCATGGGGGAACTCTTCAGAACATGTGGAGAACCTGCTGGATGAGGCCATTGGTCCATCCATCCCTGCATCCTGTTCTGACAATGGCCAACCAAGATGCCTGACGGGCAGGATTCACACAGGAGCACTCTGCCCTTTTGTGTTTTGATATAGCATCTCCTGTAAATTACGTTTCCCGAAATAATAATCACAGTAATAAGACTACGAAGCGTCTTTTGTACATCCCATCTGCTCATGTTTGACATTTATTCATTCCCGTGAATGTGTGTTGTGCTACAAGTTGAGTAACACCAACAGTTACGGGTCTCCCTTGTTAAATCCCAGAGCTCCTATTTCCAGAGCATCTTGCTGTCTGTTGGCTCAGAAAGATAACTAGGGCAAATGAAGCGACCAGCTGATTACTTAAGTATGTCGCTGCTGGGCCACATCACATCGTCCCAGGCATTAAAAGAGAGCAAAATGGGTCAGATCGTTAAAAAACCACAAACCACGATTTTAATGGCTAAATAGTTTTCAGGGAGGTTACTGTATATACTTGAGTATAAGCCTAGTTTTTCAGCACATTTTTTGTGCTGAAAAAGCTGCCCTCGGCTTATACTCGAGTGAGGCGGGCGGTGGGGGCGGCGAGAAAGAAGCCCTTTCTCTCCGCTCGTGCCGCCACCCGCTCTCCCCAGTCAACCATTCCTTAAGAAGCGTACAAGAACGGCGGTTCTTTACTCTCCCCAGGCAGCTTGTTCCATTCCTGAACTGCTCGCATAAATGCAAACTTGGCAAAGGAGGAAGAGGAAGGAGCAGCCCAAAGGGCTGCTTTCGGGCTGCTCGTTCCTCCTCCTCCTCCACAGCGGCAAAGGTGAACCGGCTTATACTCGAGTCAATAAGCTTTCCCAGGTTTTTGTGGGAAAATTAGGTGCCTCGGTTTATATTTGGGTCGGCTTATACTCGGGTATATATGGTACTCACCTAACAGAGGTCAGCTTGTGACCTTACTTGGAGCTTATAACCCTGGCTGTAATTGAAAAACAGTTGCTCCCAACCAGCTCATTGTCCACCTGGTGCATACAGGTGTCTGTAAAAGGTAAAGGTACCCCTGACCATTAGGTCCAGTCTCGGACGACTCTAGGGTTGCGGCGCTCATCTTGCTCTATAGGCCAAGGGAGCCGGCGTTTGTTCGCAGACAGCTTCTGGGTCATGTGGCCAGCATCACTAAGCCACTTCTGGCGAACCAGAGCAGCGCACGGAAACGCCGTTTACCTTCCCGCTGGAGTGGTACCTATTTATCTACTTGCACTTTGACGTGCTTTCGAACTGCTAGGTGGGCAGGAGCTGGGACCGAGCAACGGGAGCTCACCCCGTCGCGGGGATTCGAACTGCCAACCTTCTGATCGGCAAGCCCTAGGCTCTGTGGTTTAGACCACAGTGCCACCATATCGGCAACGCTGGCTCCAGGTTATTGGGCGGGGGTCCTGTGGTCCAACACCCTCAATGCCCCCCCCCCCGTAACCTAGACCAGAAAGGGCTTGCAAACTGGGAATTCTTTGAGGCTGGTCTGATCTTTGATACTCGGTGCAAAGTGGCAGTGGAAGGACTGTTGGGGCAGGAGCCCTCTGCAGGTTTGGGGGCCTTGGCAAATGTCCAGCTTTGCCATCCCCTGGGGGGGGGAGCCCTTGGGGGCGTGGCCTTACCATCTGGAAGCATGAGATAGCTGATTCCTGGGTGTCACAAAAGTGCCGAAAACCCATGATTTGATTTATTATCGCAATATATTATTTTCTGTCACAGAGAGGTGGCTTATGAGATTTGGTGTGTCAGGTCTTGACTGGTCTTGGATATTGACACCTTTGGTAAATATCCAAGATCAGTCAATACCAAAGGTGTCATGGGCTTTGAAGACGCTCGAACTCAGGACGCAAGGGAAAAATGTGCTAAGAGGAAGGCACGCTTGGCAAATCTACACTGTGATCAACGCCTGCCCGGAAACCAATGTCCCCACTGTGGAAGGATGTGTGAATCCAGAATTGGCCTCCACAGTCACTTACGGACTCATTGTTAAAACCGTGTTTATGGAAGACAATGTTAGTGGGCTACGAGTGATCGCCAAAGAAGAAGAAGAAGAAAAAGGTATTGGATATTCCTCACCTTGACTCGTGGGAAAAAGGGGAGACGTTTGCTATTCTGCTTCAGGCAGCAAAAATCTTGGGGTGGCCCTGCAAGTATACACGCCCCTTGGTCTGTGTGCAATCTGTTTATGGAAGTCCATTGATGGAGGCAAGAATGGGCTACCAAGTATCAGGGATTGTCGGCAGATTTTGTTCCCCATAATCGTAACGCTAAACTTTGCAAAATGGCGCTGAATCGTTATTGAGTCGTCTCTCGGTCATGCTGAAGTGTTTTGGGAAGTGGCTGTTCATCATTTAAGTTCAGTCGTATCTTGGAAGCTGAACGGAATCCGTTCTGGAAGTCCGTTCGACTTCCAAAACTTTGGGAAACCAAAGTGCGGCTTCTGATTGGCTGCAGGAAGCTCCTGCAGCCAATCGGAAGCCTCGTCAGACGTATTGCTTCCAAAAATAGTTCAGAAACCGGAACAGTCATTTCCGGGTTTGCGGCGTTCAGGAACCAAAATGTTCGACTTGCAAGGCGTTCGGGATCCAAGGTACGAATGTAATATGGAAGATATTTCAGATATTTATTATTAATAAAGCTTTGAGATGTGCTGTATTTTTCTGTGCATAAGTCACCCCCATGTATAAGATGCTCTCTATTTTGGGGGACTCCAAAACACCCCTTAGCACATACCCATGTATAAGACAAGTCCCAATTTTAAACCATTACTTTTTGTAAAAAAAACAACTAGTCTTATACACGAAAAAATACGTTATTTGGAAAACAAGTCTGCATTTTTTTTTTTTAAATGCATCTTAAATATAGCTTTAGAAACCTGGAAGAATCGGATACCCCCTTTGGGGAGAAGGTGTGGAATTGGACAAAATCCCGAATGCTTTTGCACAGGTGTGTGTTGCCGTATGTCTCGCCGCCCTTGGCTTGCGTTTTCCTGCCACCTGTTCGAGCACGTTGTAAATCGGTTGTCGCTAGGCAGCTGGTCTCACGTTGCCGTATCTGCAAAGTGGTCATCTTGGACTCCAATAAAATTAGCACTCAGCGGAGCTTATCGCAACATAACTGGAGAAGGGCTAGACATCTGTGTGGGATTGTAGATGCTCTGCTGTTTGCACCAATTAGCAGCATTGGACGGCAGTCTGTTTTCTTAAAACCTTCCAGCTGGGGAAGGTATTGGGGGAAGAGGAGTAGGAGAGGAAAAATAATAATAATCTAGTTATGATTATGTTGTATGTGCATGCCAAATATATATCCCTGAGAGGATACAGGCTCCCAACTGGGTACCTTATTAGATTATCAGTTTCCTAGCATGTTGTTCGCAGAGGATGAAAGATCAGAACACAAATAAACTCTTGCTATGTGCTTCTGTGCGCTGCAAATATGCAAAATGAAACACAGCCATCCTTTGAAATGCACACCTCTGAATTTTCCAGTGCAGTTGTCTAAGTAAATTAGGGAAAACAAAATTTAAAAAATTCCTTCCAGTAGCACCTTAGAGACCAACTAAGTTTGTTATTGGTATGAGCTTTCGTGTGCATGCACACTTCTTCAGATACACTGAAACAGAAGTAAATTAGGGTAAAGCATGCATACATAGGACGCGGGTGGCGCTGTGGGTTAAACCACTGAGCCTAGGGCTTGCCAATCAGAAGGTTGGCGGTTCGAATCCCCACAACGGGGTGAGCTCCCGTTGCTCAGTCCCTGCTCCTGCCCACCTAGCAGTTCGAAAGCACGTCAAAGTGCAAGTAGATAAATAGGTACCGCTCCAGCGGGAAGGTAAACGGTGTTTCCGTGCATTGCTCTGGTTCGCCAGAAGCGGCTTTTTCATGCTGGCCACATGACCCGGAAGCTGTACGCCCGCTCCCTCGGCCAGTAACGTGAGATGAGCGCCGCAACCTCAGAGTCGGACACGACTGGACCTAATGGTCAGAGGTCCCTTTACCTTTATGTGTCCTGGCTAGTGGCTACTTGAGTGGGTCAGCTGTTCATACAAGGAAGAAGGTTTGCATTGATTTGGCTAATAGGATCATGGGTGACCAAAACCCATAGGGACTGTTAGATTAGTTGTAGAACCCCAAGCACTGCGTGCAAAAATTCCCGGGTTCATTTGCTGGTTAATTCTTCTTGTTCTCAGGAGGGTGATTAAAACTTCTTTTCAATTGGCCAAATAGATATTTGGATAGCTGTGCTGACCTCCTCTGTTTGTTGTTGTTGTTGTGCGGTGCTCTGTGGAAGTGTGGAATATAAATTACTTTGAATAAATAGATGGGCAAACAGTTTGACTTGGTGTAAGGCACGTCCTCACGTCCCAAGAGAAAACATTCTTAAAAAGCCTTAAAACTTAAAACTGTCGGATAACTTATTAAATGTGGTCTTGGGCGTTAGAATGGAGACAAGAACTCCATAATTTTGTTCCCTGACCATTTTGGCTTCTAATGGTCAGTTCTGTTTTATATAACATGTAATGTAAAAGAGTTATTGCTGTTAGAAATTGACAACATCAGAAGGTCGGCGGTTCGAATCCCTGCAATGACGGGGTGAGCTCCCGTTGCTCATTCCCTGCTTCTGCCCACCTAGCAGTTCGAAAGCACATCAAAGCGCAAGTAGATAAATAGGTACCGCTCTGGCGGGAAGGTAAATGGCGTTTCTGTGCACTGCTCTGGTTCACCAGAAGCGGCTTAGTCATGCTGGCCACATGACCCGGAAGCTGTACACCGGCTCCCTCGGCCAATAAAGCGAGATGAGTGCCGCAACCCCAGAGTCGTTCGCGACTGGACCTAACGGTCAGGGGTCCCTTTACCTTTATTTACCGGTAATATAAAGCAATATGACATCTAAACACAGACTTCCCGGTAGATTGTATTGCCTAGTCCTCATACGTCAATCCCCCTTTATGGCTTTGTGGCAGGGTGGTGGTGGTGGATCGGAGCCTTTTATCCGTCAGGAATGTCGTTCCAAACTTCCAGGTGCAATAATTTCAAGCTACTATAGATACAGATGGGGCTCATCCACCTGGAAGAGTAGTCCATCTAGGAGATGGAAAACTCTGACCCTGAACTTTGCAGCTATACCGATTCATGAAGCTTCAGGAGTAAACCCTGAGGAAATACCTGTAACCGCTACCTTGCGGGGACATATTCGGGAGAAGAAAAGGTTAAGGAGTAAGCCCTACACAAAGTGGGAGTCCCTAAGACGGTTGGAGGGCGCTTTGTATGCCTCCTTCCGGCAACTCCTGCAGCCAAGCTGGTGCCAAACGTATTGCTCTGCTTTCCTCTGGACCACATCAGCGAGGCCGAGAGTGTGGGGTCTTGTTGTCTGGGCACCCCAGGACCTCCATACACGCTGCCTGGGCTTGCACCCCAGAAGGGTCACTTCAGTGCTACTGACGCAGCAAAAACAATGCAGGAGGCAGCCTTTACAAGTTCCTGATCTTCGCAACCACAGCTGGCGCTGTGATTCCCCAGCGGTTTGGCTTCACCCCCCCCAAGGCTCACTCCATTGTCTCCTGAGCCAGACGGATACCAACTGTAGTTTGAAACAGCCTTACTGTTAAATTAGCGAAGAGCGTGTGCGTTTTACATGTTGATTCTTTAAAATCTTTTTTTAAAAAAAAATTGTTGCCTTAAGCACCGTACACTTGGGAAGGCATCTAAAAATGTCACAGACAGGTAACGTTTCTGAAGCTAAGACATGTATATTAAAATTAAGGAACAGTAAATGCAGGGCTGTCGCCACTTACGTTGGTCCCAGTGATATTTACACGGGTTGTTAGCCCTTGGTAATTGGCACACAAACACACACACACACACGGCTTTTGTTGATGAAGGAACTGGTTGGAAGTTGGCTGCAGAATAAGGAAGTGATTCAAGACAGTTTTGTGGCATTGGAATGGGATGTGCGACAACAGCGGAGCGTGGGGTGGAAAGCTGCACCTGCAGCTAGTGACACATGGGAATCAAACTGCACATTATGCCTAACGATGATAATTGCATAAATTAAAAACCAGAAGGTAAAATAAATTGCGTGTTATGTTCCATGTCAAGCGTGGCTTCACATCTCTTGTTGCTTTTAAAATCGCAGCCTCTGTGCTGTTAATGGGATTGTAAAGGTAAAGGACCCCTGGACGGTTAAGTCCAGTCAAAGGCGACTATGGGGTTGCGGCGCTCATCTCACTTTCAGGCCGAGGGAGCCGGCGTTTGTCCACAGACAGCTTTCCGGGTCATGTGGCCAGCATGACTAAACCGCTTCTGGTGCAACGGGACACCGTGACGGAAACCAGAGTGCACGGAAACACCATTTACCTTCCTGCCACAGTGGTACCTATTTATCTACTTGCACTGGCGTGTTTTTGAACTGCTAGGTTGGCAGGAGCTGGAACAGAGCAACGGGAGCTCACTCCGTTGCGGGGATTCGAACCGCCAACCTTCCGAGCACCCAAGGAAGATAGGTTCATTTTATCACCCCTGGGCAGTGTTCGAAATTCCCCGGGTGCCAGGTTCGCTTTGCAACCAGGTGACGATGCCCGGCTCAAGATTTTCATCTGAACTAGCCAGAGGTTCAAGTGAGAATCAATCAGTCCAACATTTGAAAAATAAAACCTTAGAGCCGTCTCGCCCCTAAATGGCAACGAGGCAGCTGCAACCTTTGTTTAAGGAGCCATTTGGCGCCTAGGTTAGATACCTGAGTTTTCTAACACTTCCAGAGAGGTGTTGTCAGTCAATATATTGAGCTGGATGGATTGGGTCCCTGACATAGCATAAGGCAGGGTCAGTTGTTGCAATATTGTATGTTCATAAAGCTGGCCTGAAGTGGATGTATTCAGTGCGATGCTTTCGACCGCGGTGGTTTGTTTGCAGCGGTTTGTGTCCTTTTAAGATTTGGGTCTAGTTTAAGGTTAGCAGATTTTTTTCAATGAATCCGGGGACACTTTTCAACTTCAGTGGATTTTGTATGAGGACTGATTTGTAAATCCGGGAAACGGGGATGTCTGGTAACCTTAGTCTAGTTTGAGTCTCTCTGTGCCCTCCGGTGTAAAATTCATATGCTCTTGGTCTATAGGTTTTGACTCATCCCGAAGGAAAGGCATTGTTTGTGCCAAATAAGCAAGAAAGAGCTGCAAGGTATTCAGGTGTGCCTGCTTCCATCTTCAGACGCCGATGATTCACACCCAGATAGTCTGCAGGTAGCTGCTGCCAGCTTTGGGCAAAGACAGTGCAACATTAAAACAAGAGGCTCCTTGCATGTTTCTCAGTCATGCTACAAGCTCACGTTTGCAAATGAGACAAGCATACCAGCACGATGAATGCTGCTGGTTGAGGCTCACAGTCTTGTCTGGTAATGGGGCTTATGTTTTTATTTCATGAAACGTATACACCACTGATTAAAAAACAACAATCAGCTAAACGTTTTGCAGCTTTTTTTGCAAAGGGAAAAGCCCTGGTTTTTTGAGGATCAGCTAAAAGTTTTGCAGCTTTTTTGCAAAGGGAAAAACCCTGTTTTTTTGAGGATCAGCTAAAAGTTTTGCAGCTTTTTTTGCAAAGGGGGAAAAGCAAAGCTCCTTTTGCAAAGGGGGAAAAGCAAAGAGGAAAAGCCCCGTTTTTATGGGGTTCAACTCACATTTCTGCAGCTTCTAAAGGAAAGGGAGCCTTTTCTACAGTTTCCAGACAGATAATCTAATCAGCCAGTCACATGTCGCTGGGGAAACAAACAACCTCCCTCTGCAGCACATTCAACAATGGAGGCCTGGGCAAGAGGGCGGGGCTGAAAGGGAGCCGGGGACTCTTATCTCTCTCCCGATCTCTTGCTGATCAGCTGCTGAGCGGGGTCCTTTCAACACCCCCTTTTCTCTTTGTAAAATAAAAAGCATGATCCTCTTTTGGCCCCTGGGCAATTCAGCTCCAGGGACCACCATTCGCTCCATAAGACACACAGAACATTTCCCCTTACTTTTTAGGAGGAAGAAAGTGCGTCTTATGGAGCAAAAAATACGGTAACCATAAAATTGAAAAAGATTCAAAACCATACAGTATTATTATACAGTCATACCTTGGGTTACAACAGCTTCAGGTTGCATTTTTTCAAGTTAAGAACGCGGCAAACTACTTCTGGGTTTTGCTGCGCACACATGCGCAGAATAGGCGCTCTAGTTTCGGACTTTTCGGGATGCGAATGGCACCCTGAATCGGATTAAGTCCACAACTGTAAATTATTATTAGCGCTCTCCTTTTGGAATGCCCTCCCATCAGATGTCGAGGAGTTTAAGAGCTGCGCAACTTTTATAAGACATCTGAAGGCAGCCCTGTGTTGGGAAGTTTTTAACGTTTTATTAAGTTTTTAAATTCCGCTGGAAGCCGCCCAGAGTGGCTGGGGAAAGCAAACCAGATGGGTTGGGTATGAATATAACAACAACAACAACATCAACAACAACTTCACAACGTACAAAAGTTAAAAGTACCAAGACAGATGTTTATTTCACTGCTAGGTCTATTTCGGGAAAGTTAGCAAAAATGCCCTCTAGCCAGATGTCTGACACAGAAGCCTTCCAGCATCCTTCCATCTCAAGCAACGAGGCGCTATCCTCAGCCAGAGGAGGAATGAGAGGCAAGAACCAGTGGGAACATAGGTGCCAACACTAAGGGGCTCAGGTCCCTTCGCCCCCCCCATAAAATATTTGCCCCACCCCCAACCCAATGTTGAGAACAATTTGGGGGCAGAGGAGGCCAAGTGCGGAGCTGAGCAGGGTGTGGATTCAGTGGCCGGTGGTTTGTCCTGCTCCTGCCGCGGAGGGGAAGGAGCGGGGCAGCTGCCCTGGGCCGGTGGCGGCGGCAGGGGAAGGATGAGGTTGACCACGGAGCCGAGTGTGGCGCAGCGGCAGTGGCTGGTGGCTTCCTCTGGTTAAGAGCAGTAGACTTGTAATCTGGGGAACCGGGTTTGTGTCTCCGCTCCTCCACATGCAGCTGCTGGGTGACCTTGGGCTAGTCACACTTCTCTGAAGTCTCTCAGCCCCACTCACCTCACAGAGTGTTTGTTGTGGGGGAGGAAGGGAAAGGAGATTGTTAGCCGCTTTGAGACTCCTTTGGGTAGGAAGGCAGATCCTGAAGTTGAGGCTCCAGTACTTTGGCCACCTCATGAGAAGAGAAGACTCCCTGGAAAAGACCCTGATGTTGGGAAAGATGGAGGGCACAAGGAGAAGGGGACGACCGAGGATGAGATGGTTGGACAGTGTTCTCAAAGCGTGGAGGATAGGGGTGCCTGGCGTGCTCTGGTCCATGGGGTCACGAAGAGTTGGACATGACTGAACGACTGAACAACGACAACAAAGTGGGATATCAAATCCAAACCCTCCTCCTCCTCCTCCTCCTTCTTCTTCTTCCTACTCCTGCCACGGAGGGGGAGGAGAGGGGAAGCAGTCCTGCGGTAGGAGGAGGAGGAGGTGTCTGAGCACCGGAGAGGAGCAGCCACCAGCCATTGAAGCCACGCCCCTTGGCTCTTCCTGGTGTCCCCTTGTCACACACACACACACACACACACACACACATGCGTCATGTGCGTGTAATAGGGTCACACACACACACCACAAATCTTCTGCTCGTGTTGGTGAGTGTGAAGAAGAGGCGTGGCCATCTTGAGCCAAGGTTCGTTTGCTTTGCTTTGAGGAATATATGGAAAAACACTGCTCTAAAAAGAATATGTTGATGTGCATGGATTAAGTATGTATAAAGTACAAGCAAGAACAATAATTGGAAATGGCTACAAGAGATGTATTATCCAAAGAATGCAATGAGAGTATTTAAATTTGCCGTGTCGGTTGTACGTGGATTTTCTTTAGTTAAATTTTGTGTTATTTTGTTTGTTTTATTTCAATTTTCTGTATCATTTATTAAGAAATAATAATTAAAAAGAAGAATAAGAAGAGGCCAGGGTTTGTTGGGTTTGCATGTTCATCTGACGGCTCGGGAAGGCGAAAGTGTGCCATTTATTCTTTCATGTAGCTGCTTTGGACAAAAGCCGTGGCAGCGTGTACGTTGTGAACGTTGAAAGCTGTGCCTTCTCCTTTAAAAGAAAGGGTAGCCGCCCCTTGGCGTCTCCTGCGCTTGTTATCATCTGCTGTGCAGGATAATATAGCAGCTGGCCTGTAAAGCTGAGCTAACCTTATAAAACCAAGCTAACCTTAAACCTCTCCAGTAAAGGAGATGGGTCCATCCTGGGAAGGACATTCGCATTGTTTCCTTCCTTGCACTGGCATTGTGATCCCACCGCAATTAAGGCTGATGGAGTTAAAATGCCATGGGAGATAGTGAAGTTAAAAAAAGAAGAAGGCAGTGTTTCTAAGTTAGCAGGTGGAATTGCCGGTTTCTTCCTTCCTTATGGAGTCGGTGGGAGGAGATAGGGAATTTAAACCATAAATGATTGCTTCGTTGCTGCAATTCTCACCGACGAGGCCTTTGCCCTTAATTTTCAGTCTGAAACATTTTACATGCTAAGTTGTACAGTTGAAAAGTCTTACTTTGTATATATATATATACAGTGGTGCCCCGCTAGACAAAAATAATTCGTTCTACGAGTGTCTTCGTAGAGCGAATTTTTCGTCTAGCGAAGCGGCAATGCAGCGCGGAGGTTTTCGCGCCGAAATTTTTTTTTTTCGTCTTGCGAGGCAGCCCCATTGACTTTTTCGTCTTGCGGGGCAGCCTTCCGCTAGCGAATGCCGTTCGTCTAGCGAGTTTTTCGTCTAGCGAGGCATTCGTCTAGCGGGGCACCACTGTATTTAGAAAGAGAGAGGGGTGGGATTAAGAGGTCTGTCCCCGTCCTTCAAAAAATTAAGCATGCATGGAGCTGTTTGGAGATCAGACGTGCTGATTCTGCATGTGCAGTTACTCTGAACCATGGGTAGGCAATCTAAGGTCCGGGGGCTGGATCCAGCCCAATCGCCTTCTCAATCCAGCCCGCGGACGGTCCGGGAATCAGCATGTTTTTACATGAGTAGAATGTGTCCTTTTATTTAAAATGCATCTCTGGGTTATTTGTGGGGCATAGGAATTTCATTCATTCCCCCCCAAAAAAAATATAGTCCGGCCCCCCACAAGGTCAGAGGGACAGTGGACCGGCCCCCTGCTGAAAAAGTTTGCTGACCCCTAAACCTTCGCTCTGAACTCAAACCTGTTTTGCATCTTGACAGTTTCAGAGCTGATACCATCCAAATGACTGTAGTCCCACAGTTTCTGGTGTGCTTCTGGGTTAGTGTAGTGCCTGTTCCCAAACCAAAATGTTAGATTTTGAAATCTGCTGCTAATACAGTAACAAGACCTTGGTCAGCATTTGACTTCTATGCTCCCCATGGTTCTATTTTCATCTGTAACCATTGCCAGGTTTATTATTTATTACCATTATTATAATTATTATTATTATATATTACAAGGCAGCTTACAGATAAAACCAATAATCACTATAAACACAGAAAAAAACATCGTTAAAAACAATTAAACATTAACAGAATTATAACTACATACATATATTAAAATGTCTTGTTTCAAACATACAAATAATTACAATAAAAACAGCATGGCGCCATTAGAACAGTGTTTTTCAACCTTTTTTGGGCAAAGGCACACTTGTTTCATGAAAAAAATCACGAGGCACACCACCATTAGAAAATGTTTAAAAAATTTAACTCTGTGCCTATATTGACTATATATAAAGTAATTTTCCCACGGCACACCAGGCAACATCTCGCGGCACACTAGTGTGCCGCGGAACAGTGGTTGAAAAACACTGCATTAGAAGCCATCAATTCTCAAAACAGTTGATCCGCAGGTCTTTTTAGGAAATGTGCTGCAAGTGTATTTGGACAAATGTGATTTAGGTTGCATTTGCTGCGAAGATCAAACTCGGTAGGAATTTCTTTTAAATAAACATTTATAGGATTATACCTTCAAACTGCACCCCTGAACGCTTTTTACTACATATTAAGTTCTGTTGAAGGAAGTGTCAGATTATGTAAATGTGTAGGATTACAGTGTCGTTTATATTTACATTTTACTCTTGACAGCTTTTTAATTATCATACCGTGCTCGGGAGCAGCCCATAAATTTCCCACCTGTGATTGCAGTGTTTGTGCAGAACAGTCACTGGGAATAAAATATCATTTGAGGAATCGGTTCTCTGGGCTTCCACCCATGGGCACCCACCCATTGAAGTTATCACCTGTCCCCCACTTGTTGATGTCGCCCCTTGACCTGATACTGACATTTTATTTAGGCCCACAAAGCTTGATTTCCCTTCCTAGCCAAGCCAGATCCTTGCGGTTGGCAAGACCCAACCTGCCTCCTGGCACGTGACATCTGCGTCTGCACGAGATCTGGGACAATCTCCAGCTCCACATTCTGGATCTTGAAATTATCTGAAGAAGAGGAGGAGTTTGGATTCGATATCCTGCTTTATCACTACCCGAAGGAGTCTCAAAGCGGCTCACATTCTCCTTTCCCTTCCTCCCCCACAACAAACACTCTGTGAGGTGAGTGGGGCTGAGAGACTTCAAAGAAGTGTGACTAGCCCAAGGTCACCCAGCAGCTGCATGTGGAGGAGGGGAGATGCGAACCCGGTTCACCAGATTACGAGACTACTGCTCTTAACCACTATACCACACTGGCTCTGTGTGGATTGTACCAACAGTGGAGCCAGGAACAACGAACAGAGGCGATTCCTGCTCTCTTACATGGCGGAGCGTGAGACTCTTAATCTCAGGGGTTGTGGGTTGGAACCCCACGTGGGGTGAAAGATTCCCACATTGCAGGGGGTTGGACTAGATCAGGGGTCGCCAACTCCCAAGAGATTGTGATCTACTCACAGAGTTAAAACCTGGCAGTGATCAGTGAGCTTTTTTTTTAGGGTAACCAAAGTTGGGGGGAGCCAGTGATCTACCACAGATGTCCAGTGATCTACTGGTGGATTATGATTAACCTGTTGAATATGCCTGGACTAGATGAATCCTCGTGATCCCTTCCAACTCTACGATTCCAAGATTCTCCATAGGGTTGCTTGGGTGCCTTAGGTGTTGAGGCACTCCAAATACCCAAATTGCAGGCCCCCGTTTTTCTCTCCAGCTTGCAGTGCATCCTATATTTGGGAACATACATTAGGAACCTAGGAAACTGCTATTCTCCATCAAGCTGATTATTGTCTACACTAATTGGCAGAGATCTCCCATGATTTCAGAGGTGGGTCTTTCCTAGCCCTACCTGGAGAGGCTAGGAATTGAACTTGGAAAGCAGCCGCCCTGTCACTAAGCTGTGTCCGCAAGCTGAGGAGGAAAGCTAAGGCTCACCATGAGCCAGTGGAATTGTGGGCTGCTGCTAAAGACTACAGCAGGTGGCGCTGTGGTCCAAACCACTGAGGCTCTTGGGCTTGCCGATCAGAAGGTTGGCGGTTCGAATCCCAGCGACGGGGTGAGCTCCCGTTGCTCTATCCCATCTCCTGCCAACCTAGCAGTTCGAAAGCACACCAGTGCAAGTAGATAAATAGGGACCGCTGTGGCGGAAAGGTAAACGGTGTTTCCATGCGCTCTGGCTTCCGTCACAGTGTCTGGTTGTGCCAGAAGCGGTTTAGTCCTGCTGGCCACATGACCTGGAAAGCTGTCTGTATACAAACGCCGGCTCCCTCGGCCTGAAAGCGAGATGAGCGCTGCAACCCCATAGTCGTCTTTGACTGAACCATCCAGGGGTCCTTTACCTTTTTACCTTAAAGACTACAGAAATCTATTATGGGTTGGAACTGTTACTTTATAAACTGGCGAGCATTGGAAGGCGGCTCTTGGGAGTCAGAGTGCATTGCTTGTAACCCGTGTAGTTAGTTGGAGTAAATATTCTCCTTCTGCAGTACCCAGTACAGGCAGACTGGTAATTAACTGGCTCCTCAATCCCATTAGGGTCGAACCCCTTGCTGTCCACATAATGAATGGAATGAATGGATGGATGGATGGATGGATGGATGGATGGATGGATAGATAGATAAATAAATAAATAAATAAATAAATCTTTAATACGGTCAAAGACCAGCGAGAAAATTGTACAGTCCAATTCATAGAATTGGTATCCACTTAATAAAATTACAATTAAAATTTTGCAGATTTTTAAAAGTTTTACAGAATTTTTATGGATGGATCTTAACCACCTGTCGACATTCCTGCAATAGCCCTACGGTAGTTCGACTAGGGTACCCAGCCACTGGTATTTGCTGTCATCACAGCGCGTCTTATTCTTGTCGCTATGTAGCAAAATTTTGCAACAATCCTAGTGGTCTCTATGTCTTTGTCAGCTAAAAGGTATCTGGTGTAGGCTTCCTCTGATCGGCCGGGCTGTTTCTCCAAGAGCGGTTCTTTCCTTGAGTCGCGATACAGTGGGCAATATAAAAGGACGCGCCCAGTGGATTCGATCTCATTGCCATCACAAGGGCATAGTCTTTGGTCAATCGGGGTCTTGTTGTATCTGCCCACCAAGAGAACTGAGGGGAATGTTTTTTAAAAAAAATAAAATAAAAGCCCAATGCCGAAAGCAGCAAGTTAGCTTAATTAGTTCCACAAATGTAAGCTTTCCTCGCCGATTGATTTTTGCTTTGCAGGTGATGCTCTTGGCTTGAGTTCAAGTGGTCTGCTCTGTTCCTGCCTTTCCCCTTTGGGAGCCTCGTATAACTTCAAGGAGGTGCCTTTCCGAGATCAAATCCAGAGACCTAGCTTCAGGGGGGGGGGATCTAATTAGAGTGGAACACGGCTATGCACTTTAGGGCTGTACAAAAGCCCAATTAAACAACATTCTTTCTTTTATCGGGTTGGGCAGGGTGGTTTTGGGTGATTGATGTGAAAAGCAATACTTCTTTTAGTTCTTTAAAAGTGCGCTGGTTTTTTAAAAAACCATTTCAGGAGCAGGTGATAAGCTCCTAGATGGTTTTTTTGTCTATAGCTAAGTGAAAAAGCCATAAAGTGCCTTTCCCCCCTTAAAAATTAAACCCTAAAAGGCCAATAAATGATAGGGAAAAATGCGAGAAATGGAGACTTGGAGCAAAGGTCTTCTCTTAATCCTTTTACATTTATGTGAGTCTGGGGTTCCCAAGCTGCTCTTTTACCAAGGCTAATTCTAAGCACTCTTACTGTAAGGATTTTTTTATTTTTTATTTTGTTTTGACTATGGCAGACCAACACGGCTACCTACCTGTAACTGGGAAGATGCTACAAGCAGGTAGCCGTGTTGGTCTGCCATAGTCAAAACAAAATAAAATTAAAAATTCCTTCCAGTAGGGAAGATGCTGTTTGGAAAAATCCTAGCTACCTCTCCAACTGGCTAAATGGTATTCGGACAATCACAATGGTTATGTGACAGATTTCCCCACAAAGTCATCCTTCAGTTTGTTGTTGTTTAGTCGTGTCCGACTCTTCGTGACCCCATGGACCAGAGCACGCCAGGCACCTATCCTTCACTGCCTCTCGCAGTTTGGCCAAACTCATGTTGGTAGCTTCGAGAACACTGTCCAACCATCTCATCCTCTGTCGTCCCCTTCTCCTTGTGCCCTCCATCTTTCCCAACATCAGGGTCTTTTCCAGGGAGTCTTCTCTTCTCATGAGGTGGCCAAAGTCTTGGAGCCTCAGCTTCAGGATCTGTCCTTCCAGTGAGCACTCAGGGCTGATTTCCTTAAGGATGGATAGGTTTGATCTTCTTGCAGAATGAGACTTTCTGTTAAATATATATATGATTTAAATCAAGTCTTACTGACTAGTTGTGATTTAATCGTGATTTAAATTGATTTGAATTAAATCAAATCCACCCTGGACACTACATGAAATGGGAAACTCGGTCCAAGTTGCCAGGCCCCCATTTCCTTACTCTCTTGTAAGTTCTTGGGGATGGTTCTGTGTAACCAGGGCTTTTTTTCAGCTGGAACTCAGTTCCGGCACCTCTCAGGTGGGCACTATTGCCTTGCTAAGAGAATGAGGGAGGTGTTCATGATGAGTTCCAGCACCCATTTTTCTAGGAAAAATAGCATTTCTTTGCGCCTCTCCCAACCACTCTTGCGAGTGGCGGTGGAGGGACAAGCAGTCCGAAAGGAGTCCTCAATAGAATTTTAAGTTCTGTACTGTTTACAAAATGTGCACATTATCCAAACTTCTCTACGTGTCCTTGCCTTGTGTAATTTATTACCTTTGGAACAAATTAATTGGCAACTTCTCTTCACCCCCCTCAACCGAGAGAGGGGTTGGATCCTGCAACCATTTCATGCATATTTTCAGGTTTGCCTTCTTAAGCGCTGCACTTAAAACACACACACACACCTTATTTGGATTTCTGTATGGATTTTGAGCACTATTTCTACACCCATATGCCACAATCACAACGTTTATTATTATGCTCTTGCAGACGAGAGATTAAGTGCCACTCCTTGGCTTCCCTCCTGCCTCCTGCCTCATGCAGATGACTGGTGATTTTTAGATAACTGTCCAAACCATGGCCAGGTCATCAAATGGCTAGCGGCATAGGCTACAGGTGAAACTCGAAAAATTAGAATATCGTTGAAAAGTCCATTTATGTAAGCAATTGTTTTCATTAGCTACTGGAGTTTAATATATGAGATAGACTCATGACATGCAAAGCGAGATATGTCAAGCCTTTGCTTGTTATAATTGTGATGATTATGGCGTGCAGCTGATGAAAACCCCAAAGTTGAAATTGTTAATTTGGGGTTCTCATCAGCTGTACGCCATAATCATCACAATTATAACAAATAAAGGCTTGACATATCTCGCTTTGCATGTCATATATTAGTTTCACCTTTTAAGTTGAGTTACAGGTGGGTAGCCGTGTTGGTTTGCCATAGTCAAAACAAAATAAAAAATTCTTTCCAGTAGCACCTTAGAGACCAACTAAGTTTGTTCTTGGTATGAGCTTTCATGTGCATGCACACTTCTTCAGATACTTCTGGTATCTGAAGAAGTGTGCATGCACACGAAAGCTCATACCAAGAACTAACTTAGTTGGTCTCTAAGGTGGTACTGGAAAGAAATTTTTTTATTTTCTTTTAAGTTGAATTGCTGAAATAAGTGAACCTTTCCACAATATTCTAATTTTTCGAGTTTCACCTGTAAAGCAGGCTAGTAAAATTTAGATGCACCAAACTGACAGCCTAATTTATAGAGGCTCAACTTCCTTGAATAGATGTGGCCTCTGTTGCAGACTGCATGTGCACCGTTTATTGGCAATATCGTTTGCAAAGCCATGGCTGTTTCCCTCTGGATCTAGCCCAGTTGTTGCAAAATCTGTTTGGGACTATTGAGGAGACAACAAGGCAAACCAGGGTAATCCAATAGCACGGCCGCCATAACAAAATCATCTCCCAGATGCAGCGTCCTCATTCGAAGCAGCAAATTCGTTTGGCAACAAGTTTGCCAGCATGCCAATATTCGGATATGATCCTTGTTAATCGTACCCACAGGTATCATTTTCCTCCTTGCGGTTGATGTAGACGTTGGCAGGAACAGTGCCAGCAGTCATTAACCACTGTCTGGTCTTGTTGGCAATATCAGAGAGGCTGGTAGAGATGGTGGCTGAATCAAGTTTCGGCGAAGGCAAGTAAGAAGCAACATTTATAAAATTTATAAAATTATTAAAAAGTTTTTTCTCCCTCCCTCACTAATGTAGAACTCGTGGACATCCAGTAAACTGCTCTGTGTAAGGAACAGAGGAATCATATTAATATTAATCAAGACGAGGATGAGGTTTTCCAGCCCAGTTATTGAGCCGAAAGGCCTAGAAATTTGACTCGGAAGTTTCATTTCCATTCACTTCCTTTATATTAAATTCTAAAGGCTACTTAAGAGTGCAAAAGGGCTTTGAAAAACCAATATATAATATAACAACATACACATACACTTCTATGAAGTGAGAGTAACGTATGCTATTAAATACGGTGTTTTATATTTTAGGGAGTTGCACCCAGTCCTTCAATAAAATTCCCAGGGCGGCTGACAAAATTTTAAAACACAATAAAATAAATGCAAAACATCCAAATTAACACTAATAATAATAATAATATTGGAGACCAGTTCTCCCAGATTTCCAATGGTAACTAGCAATCTTGAAGGTCGGGTGTGTTTTTTTTTCCAGATGGCTTGGAAAAACAAATGAAATCCTTGCAATGGATTCTGGAGAATATAATAATAATAATAATAATAATTATTATTATTATTATTATTATTATTATTATTATTATTATTATTATTATTTGTACCCCGCCCATCTGGCTGGATTTCCCCAGCCACTCTGGGCGGCTTCCAACAAAAATCAAATACATTAAAATATCACACATTAAAAGCTTCCCTAAACAGGGCTGCCTTCAGATGTCCTCTAAATGTCTGGTAGTTGTTTATCTCTTTGACATCTGAAGGGAGGGCGTTCCACAGGGCGGGTGCCACTACTGAGAAGGCCCTCTGCCTGGTTCCCTGTAACTTGGCTTCTCGCAGTGAGGGAACCGCCAGAAGGCCCTCGGCACTGGATCTCAGTGTCCGGGCAGAATGATGGGGGTGGAGACGCTCCTTCAGGTATACAGGACCAAGGCCGTTTAGGCTTCTTAAGGAATGCCAGGTTGTTCTGTACAGTACTCTGGGGTTTTTTTAGAAGCTGCTGGAGAACCCAGCCTTTTTTTTACTGGAAGTGCTTAGTTTAGAATTGCTTCCAGCTAATTATTAAACTTAAAGGATTGTGTCACCAGCTGCTGCTTTTTCTGGGATTGCAGCGTTGATCTCCGCAGAAATTCGTCACTGTTTTATAATGTTCTTGTTGCATACAAACCCTCTGTTCTGTTTACGAAGAAAGTTGTGTGCGTGTGTTTTGTGTCACCCATGCTTCCGGGCATCCTTGTTAAAGCCTGATGCACAATGTACTGTTTTTAATGATCCGAGATAAGCTTCCACTTAGACATGCCAGGATTTTTAGATTAGTGCAGGGACAGCAGGAATAGGCAATTGTTTGGGAGGAACGCAACTTGCTGAAAGCTGCTTTCAGATAACATGCCCCTTAACATGCCCTGGGGATTTTTTAACCATTTTAGAATTCACCTGTGGATAAAATAGCCCATTGGCTTTCAAATGCGCAGTGCAAATATTATCTCCACGTTGAACCTCAGCTGTGGGGAATCTCCGAGGGCCGAGATGGGAGAACCTTTGGCCCTACAGATGCCAATGCATAATACGGTAATTATCATCCTGCCTGAACTGAGTGAGGCCTCAAAACATGCCCCCACCCCACTCTCCTGTGCCTGTTTATTGTGAGGAGAGATCAACGGTGGTGAATCGGGCAATATCTGGTTTTCAACATTGCAATGTATCACCAGCTAAACGATGCAATATGCCGATTTATCACGATGTCTGAAATAAGGATGGATATGAAACGTACTATGAGAAATTAAAGTCCAGCAGATTGATCAGGAAATACAGTCTATTCAGTTTTTATAGTGGCAGTATCCACAGTGTGGAATTCTTATATCAATCGTGAAGATGCTTTTAAGGATTCGAGCGTTCCTTGTATGCAGGTATCAGACGAAGAACTTGGAAGAATGGCACATGCAGAAAATAAGACAAGGATTCCAGGATAATTGTATTTCCTGATCAATCTGCTGGACTTTAATCTCTCATAGTACGTTTCGTTTACATGTTAAGTTGGTCTATAGAACCATATATTTTGATATGATACGTTGAATCACATTTAAAAAGAATTTATATATAGTTACATACAGCCTGTTACGTTGTTTGTGTTGTTATCAGTTTTTTATTTATGTGACAGGGTCTGGTAGTGTTTTGAATGTGCCCCAGGGATAGGGCTTCCCTTTAGCTCATCAGAAAGAATTTATATGGTCACATACAGCCCGTTAGGTGGCTTGTGTTGCTATCCCTGGATTAGGCAAGGCTTCTCGCTTGGTATCGGTGTCGACATGCGATAGCGTTCTGGAAACCAAACCCTTGTCACAGTTTAAGAAGATGACAACTTGAATGCTTGCATCGGTATTTTTCATGCCCCGGCGGTGTGAAGCTGCTTCATTTCATCTTCCCATTAATAGGAGAATTAGTGCGGTGAAGCTGGCAGGGGGATGTGGCGGATCAAAACCAAGCAGGTAGGGTTACTTATTACCCGTCGGTGATCTTGTGTTGAAATCTCCTTGCTCATTTCTCAATATTGTTCTGGGCCTATCGAAGGACGCGGCGTGCAGGTCTGCAGAAGCCCAGAGCCAGGACATCCTATCTGTGCCGCACAAGGCCTGGTATCCAATAGTTGTTTCCAACTTCTCCGCCTCTCAGATTTCTCGTTTCGGGGAAGTCTTCCGAGATCTAAGTCCCGTGCAGTTTTATTGCCTCTTTGTGTATGCACAGTCTAACGGCAATTGTGTTGTTTGAGGCACATTGCAACTGAGAGCAGCACTGTGCCGGTTTCAGGACTGGGGAGAAAAGGTGCCTGCTGGGGTAGAGAGCTTATGGCTGCCACTTCTGGGAATCTCCCCCCCCCCCCGTCATAAATATGCCGTCATAAATACGTTACTTGTCCCTGTGTGAGGAGTCCCAGCGTGCAGTCTTGCACATGGAAGTGTGGGAGTTGGGGAACGGCATAAGCACCAAGCGACTCTGCACACTGCGACCGTGCATGTGTTAAAAGAGAAAGGAAGTGTGGAATAATCCAGACACAAATGGGGTAGATCTTGCCATGTGATGATTGCAGAGGATAAAAGGACGATGTGGCTGATTAATAAGCTATATAACTGAATCATCCTCTAAGTTATTAGTCACATACTCTGGAATGTGGTGATAAACAAGGATGAAAGGAATTGGTTTGTGTGAGATCAGGTATTCTAAGTCTGTATTGTTGCACAGGTTTATTTGATTGTGGGTTTCTTTAGGGGGGTTATTTGAACTTGAATGGGCTTTTCTTTCTTTTTTTAATTAATCTATTTGAGTGGACTACACTTGTTTCATTATACGGATTTAAGAGTCTATGTTTGTAAACACAAGTTGTACATCTGGGAAGGCTAGCAACCGAAAGTGCCATATTTTTCGCTCCATAAGACGCACCTGACCATAAGACGCACCAAGTTTTTTTGAGGAGGAAAGGGGGAAAGCCCCCCTTTTTGAGGATCAGTTCAAAGTTGTGCATCTTCTTTTGGAAGAAGAAAAGCCCCATTTGCAAAAGGATCAGCTCAAAGTTGTTGTGCTGCTGCTTTTGCAAAGGAGAAAAGACCCATTTGCAAAAGGAGCAGCTCAAAGCCCTTTCTACAGTTTCCAGACAGATAATCTAATCAGCCAGTCACATGTCGCTGGGGAAACCAACAGCCTCCTCTGCAGAAAGGGAGCCAGCCACCTTATCTCTCTCCCCGATCTCTTGCTGATCAGCTGTAAAGCGGCAGCCTTTCAACACCCCCTTCTCTCTTTGTAAAAGAAAAAGCTCGATCTTCTTTTGGTCCCTGGGCAATTCAGCTCCAGGGACCATGCATTCGCTCCATAAGACGCACAGACATTTCCCCTTACTTTTTAGGAGGAAAAAGTGCGTCTTATGGAGCGAAAAATACGGTAGCCCACCTCCGTATTGGAACGCCAGATTACCAGGGGTAAGCAATTATATTACCATGCTGGTGAAATCCGGGTTTCACAAAGCATGGCACTTTGAATGACTGTAATAAATTTATTAGAAGCTCAGAACAGATGGCTTTGGTTGGTAGAGTATAAAGCTAGTTAATTGGTGAGGGCTATTTTTTAATGGGCAAAGGTAAATGTTGCTCAGCCGTGCTGAGTAACATTTTGGAGGCTGTTCTCAGTGCCGGCCCTATCTTTAGGCAGGGTGAAGCAACTGCCCGCAAACCAATTGCTCTGCTGGAGAATGGAGATGTTTGCGTGTCGAGACCCTGCAACCACCCCCTCAAAGATGAATAAAGACACCACGACACAGAATATATGGTTAATGTTACTGGGCAAATTTTGGCCACAACTTCATTGGTTACAGAATGTGAGCGGTAATTGGCTTAGGCATTGGATAGACCAGACTAGATCTGACTCCTGCCCACTGCACAGGAAATCTGGTAAGGGAAAACCACCGGTAAGGGGAGCCCTGTCAACGCAGACCAACTCGAGCTCCCCCTGGGTTTCCAAAGGGGTCGTGGCATGGCCCTAGCCCAGCCCCGGGCTTCGGACGAGCTCCACACCACCAGATTCCTTTAATGGAATATCCTTAAGCTTGGAGGGGCAGGCGATGGCCGGGCCTCCCCTCCCCGAACATGAGGTCACCCAACGCCTAACCGCAAACCTTACAAAGTTGTGACGATTGCTATGAGGTAGGCGAAAACCAAATGGCTAAGCCAATCTGCCAAGTGGAAAAAAAAACTCCTACCAGGCCCCTGACACAAGACAGGCGACCAACCTTTCATCAGGGGCAGCTGAGGACATCGTACTTTCCCCAGCGCTGAAGGAAGAGTCAGCTGCCATTTGGTTTTCCATATGGATTTGTAACGGGAAGGAGAGCCATCTTGGGGCCCACCCTGGCTATTCTGGTTCTGGCTTGATAACTATAACCATAACAGGCAGTTGAAGAGAAAGCATTTCTTTTCAACAATACGTGGTTTGTTAAGTTAACCTTGCGCTACCTTGCGCCCTCTTTCCCACGCCAAGCGACCTCCTTTTACAAAGCCGCTTGTTCAAATTTAAGTTTGCATCGTGTCAGATTCCACCGGAAACCTCACCCCCCCCCAAAAAAGGTATTGTGTCGAGGCGGTTTAGGGACTGCCCAGTCCGATGCCGTGTTTTACATCCGTGTTGTGGGAAGTGGATATATTTAGGTTATTTTCTCCCAACTTAATAGTAGGTTACGCCGGCAAAAATGACAAGCCTGTACACAGCTAAATTGTAGGCTAGCGCTCCGAAGTGGGTTTTGGGAGAATTTCGTTGGGGAAACTGAACGTTGAGCAAACCGTATTGGAAACTGGATTCATTGCAGCGTCTCGTTCTGTGCGTTGCCACAGTGCCGTCCTTCCAAACGTTACAGGTCACGGGGTCTATGAGCACTTGAGAAACATTCGCTCACTGCAATGATGGTCGCCAGGATTTGAGACGAACCCTATCCCCGTGGGAACTGCCGGGGAGCTCGTTTTTGTGAAGTGCAGGATTACGGCAGCCAACAGCTCCTGCCAGTTATGACACTGCAGCCCCTGGAGAGTAACCCAGGCATGGAGGACAGAAAGTATTTTAAGATACTCCCTCAGGGGAACCAGCACTGTTCTCAATCCAGACTCGAGCTGTAAAAGCTTAAGAGGGATTCCTTTGAACTTTGAGATACCATTTCTCTTTGACAAAAGCTGTCAGAGGAAGCGTTGAACCAGCAGAGTGTTCCTTTCTGCACTTTCGCTCTCTCTCAAAAGTTTCTTTAATGAGTGCTGCCTCCATCTATTGCAGATTTGCAGCACCTCCATCTTATAAAGGATGATTTCGAGGTGGGATTTTACCGCATGCCAGCAAATCCAGGTTTTGCAATCCGAGCAGATTTGGAGCTTTTGCCCGACAAATCTGGTTCCCCAAAATAGCAATTTCCCAATAGGGAAATTAGCAGGAACGTGCAGTGGAAAGTGTGGGATAATGGTTTGACAGAATGATGTCTAACCTCCCTACAAACAAATCAGGATGGATGTTCAATGAAAAGGTCCTTTGGAAGCATCCAGACTCCCTTGTGCGAAATCCAGGATACGGAGTTACATTTTGGGGTGTGAAAAGGAGGCAGAAAGGGAGCCCTTTGGCCAAGACAGGTGGGAATTGAGAGTAGCAAAGGCTCATCTATTTGGGGAAATGGGACACTGTTCCATAAGGGAGGGCAGTGGTGGCAAAATTAAAACCGGTTGTTTTTGCATGGGAGAAAGTGCCGGAACTCACTGCCTCAAGTCGCCAACCCAGACACCGACGCCATCTTGAAACCAAAATCACGTTCCGAGATGCCGGGTTACGCCATCTTATAGGGAGATTCAGTGCCTTCGGTCCTTAGCGGGGAGCAAGATGCACACATACTGTTCCTTTCCTTCGCCTGTTCTTCTCCACCTTCGGTCGTACAAGGCGCTCAGATCGGTGTGTCGCAAATAGTTTGAGCAACACAGCAAGCGCAACCCTTCCGGGACGGTTGTGTTGCCCACACTTGCCTATTGGCTGGCTGCTTCCTTTTTTTATTGGCTCCGGAGCCCCCTACCCACCCTAAATGCCCACCTCTTGCTGTTTCTTCTTTTTTCTTTTAAAAATATTTTTATTAAAGATTTTCTTGATTTACAAAGGTAGTGACTCTCTCTCTCGCATTTTTCCATATAACATTTTTACAAATCAGTTTTTGTTGTTGAGACATTAGGAAGAAAAGGGTGGGATGGGGAGATAGGTGGGGTGGGTGATGTTTCTATTTTACTTAATATGAGTAGGGTTTGGTGTCAGCGTTGTTTGTGTAGGTTCTCTGTTGTTCGCTTGTGCTCCTTTGGCGGTGAGAGAGGTCGGGGTTGTAGGGTGTGATTGTTCATTTGTGGTTGGCTGTGGTGATCTTTGGTTTCCTGTGTGAGTGGGGTGGGTGGGTGTTTTGGATCAGGTTAGCCATATTGATTTGTATGCTGTCGGTAGATTTTTGTCATTGTCTTGTTGGGCTGTGTGTGTGATGAAGGGGAACCATACCGGGGTGAAGATGTCTTCTTCTGTTTGTCCCCGTGTCAATTTCAGGTTACTGGTTAGTTTTTCTAGTAGGGCTGTTTCCCATACCTCTTGCTGTTTCTGATTGGTAAGACCATCCCACTTTCCTTGTCGATTTTTCCTGCAGCTCGTTGCCTTTTTTGGGTTGGCTCAGAAGACCCTTCCATCCTCTACTGGGCACCCGTGCCTGATCTGGCAGTGATAATTTTGCCCTATTCATTTTTTACATGCATGGGCAGCCTAGCAACATCAACTTATCTTGCCATGTCTTGCGGTGCTGGCATCATCAACCCTTCTCACCATGCTCTGGGGTGCGTACACTCAAGGCAGGTGTGGTGGTGGCACAAGATGGCGGCACAAGGCAGGTGCCAGAACTGTCCTGGCACATTCCGGCAGGAAAAAAGCACCGGCTTTTCCTGTCATTGTCTCTGGCTCTTTCTACTGTTGGCCTCCTTGCCTTGCATCCTGCTAGTCCAAATAGTCACTAGTCACATCTGACTGTGAGTTCACCTGAGCCCCACCTCAATATACTCTCTAGACCCCTTGCAATTTAGAAGTGGCTTATCACAGACTTCCGTTAGGTTAAGCTGTTGCATTTAATAGCCCAGATCTATCCTCCTTTGCCAGTTTATATCATAGCTGTCAACCCTCCCTGCTGTTTCCCAATGCTACAATAAGGGAATTTCCCGCCAAAAATGGGAAAGGTTGACAGCTATGGTTTATATCCATTGCGGAAATGATCTATCTATAATGGACGAATGCTCTTTTGGCTCTGTAAAAACCCAAAAAACCCGAACTAGGATTTGCTAAACGTCTGGGTAAAATCAGCTCAGCTCTTGTAGAAATCAGAGTTTCTGGCCTCCTATCCAGTATTTTATTTTTTTAGCATTTAGCCTCAGTGCCAGTGAATGGAACATTTCAAATATCATGTCTATTTAAACTAGTGGAGATCGAATTGCCGTTCTGCAGACGGATTAAAAAAGCAGACCTTCTCCTGTATCTGTAATAAATAATTGGCAGAGTGCAGCAAATGTTTGCTAAGAGTGAGTTTTCTTAACATGGGTTCATCTTCACTTTGGAGATGAGCATGGATTCTCTCATTTTATACATTCTGGTCAGCTTTGGAGTGCTCATTATGTGTTGCCTGTGCCATTGCGGTGCCTTCCATCTGCATTTTCCAAAACTTCAAGGCAAGGAGAAACCTTCCATCTCATCTGGTTTTAAACGGGAGGCAAAGTGGGCTATATGAACAAAGGGTTAAGAAGCAAACATTACTTTGGCAAGAAATTCTTATCTGTCAAGCGGGGAGGGATGGGGTGGGGTGTTGTTGGCTGAATTTGTCTCCTCTGTTCCACCCCTCCTAATGGAAGGTTGAACGAGGCTTAAACGTCTAGTATAAAAGGTATTAATTTATCCCTCTCAAAACTGACTCAAGCTCGTTCTCTGGGCAATGCACGTGCCACCACAATAGCTGTCTTTTATTGCTGGAGGAAGGAGGTGCCAGGTCGTACATGGTTTGTTTGAATAATGGCATATATTGTTTTACAGTTTCTGCAGCTTGGCATAATTTTTGCGCCTGTTCCTCTAGCATGTTCACTGAGCTATGAGGGAGCACTTCTGAATCACCAGTGATGGTAGAGTGGGCATGTCTAAAGCCCGTTTCGGGGGTCTAATCCGGCCCGCAGGTTGGTTTAATCTGGCTTCCGTGGCAACGTCCCGTGGGGCTACCTTTGAAGGTGACCCGGAAACTGCAATTAATCCAGAATGCGGCAGCTAGACTGGTGACTGGGAGTGGCCGCCGGGACCACATAACACCGGTCCTGAGAGATCTACATTGGCTCCCAGTACGTTTCCGAGCACAATTCAAAGTGTTGGTGCTGACCTTTAAAGCCCTAAACGGCCTCGGTCCAGTATACCTGAAGGAGCGTCTCCACCCCATCGTTCTGCCCGGACATTGAGGTCCAACACTGAGGGCCTTCTGGCGGTTCCCTCCTGCGAGAAGCGAACACAGGGTACCAGGCAGAGGGCCTTCTCGGTAGTGGCACTCGCCCTGTGGAACGCCCTCCCATCTCATGTCAAAGAGATAAACAACTACCTTACATTCAGAAGACATCTGAAGGCAGCCCTGTTCAGGGAAGTTTTTAATCTGTGACTTATGTATTAATATCTTGGGAAGCCGCCCATGGCTGGGGACAATAATAATTATTATTATTATTATTATTATTATTATTATTATTAAAAGGTCAACAACTTTGGTCGGCCCTCACGGCCCTTCACTTCATCAGATCTCGCCATCTTTGAAAAAAATTTGGCCACCACTGTGTTAGAGGAAAGGTAGAAAAGCCTATACAGTGGTACCTTGGTTTAAGAACAGCTTAGTTTATGAGCAACTTGGATTAAGAATGCTGCAAACCTGGAAGTAGGTGTTTTGGTTTGTGAACTTTGCCTTGGAAGCAGAACATGTTCCGCTTCCTGTTGAGTGTGTTCCATTTGTAAATTGAGTCCCCCGCTGCTATGGGAAAGCATACCTTGGTTTAAGAACGCTTTGGTTTAAGAACGGACCTCTGGAACCGATTAAGTTCGTAAACCAAGGTACCACTGTACTGTATAATGTCAGTATGAATGAATATACTTTATTCGGTCACAGACCAGCATAAAACAACGTATTTACATTTATAAAAACAATGTAAAAACAATGTAAAAATATATATTTAAATGGGTACTCATTACATGATGAGGGCATATTCAACATATCCAGCCCTACATAATCCATGTCCTTAAAATCATTGATTAAACATAGATATAACTAATAAAATTTAGACTCGGGTATCGGTTCTATGAGATAGGCTACTAAAATATAGATCCAACAATATTTTAGGCCACTATTTAAAGTTGATTTACATCACAGACCATCTTTCGACGTATATCTATCAAGGCTGCACAGAATCTGGCGACAGCGTAAGTGATTTCTGGGCTTTCATCCTGTAATAGCATGAGATATTATGTTGTTCTGAAAGCCCAGGAGACTTATCTAAAATGGGTTGGATAAACCTTGCTCGGACGTCCGTATAATACTTGCAGTAGAAGAAGACATGTTCTAATGTTTCCTGCTGCCCCGCACCACAAGGGCATTTCCTTTCTTCATGGGGTATCTTCCCATAACGGCCTTCTTGCATTGCTGAAGGTAATGCCCGACATCGGGCCAAAGTGAATGCCCTTCGCTGCTTTGGAATTTCAAGATTAGCTACATATGGCATTTGGGTGGTCAAATATCGTCTATTTTCACTAATCAGAAATCTTGGGTGAGTGTCTACCACTCGCTGTTTAATAGTGTTTCTTGCTCCTTCATACCCCATGGCAAGCAGGGTTTGTGGATTAAATCCCAGGGTTGCTATTATTTTCCCCACTGCTCCTTTCCATGTTGTTTGGAAGTCATCTTTGATGGTCAACGGAGCCAGGCCACTCGGGAAGAAGACTAGTCTCAGCCAGTAATTTAAAATGGCCAGCCACACTCTCGCCTCGATTCTTAGAACTCCAGTCTCGAGGCGTATGGTGGCATTGGAGACATATCTGGGTACTTGTAAAGCAGATCTTAGGAATTTGGATTGCACCACTTCTAAAGGGGCATAGTTGGTAAATGGGCCTAATTGAGCACCATATAGCAATTGTGCAATTGACTTGGCCTCAAACAACTTTAAGGCTGCTGGTATGTAATTCCCACCTTTAGACCTGAGGTACCTGAGGATAGCATTGGCACTTCTCTGGGCATTCCCTGCAATGTACATGCCATGGGTTTTCCTACTTCCTGATGAGTGCAGGGCTATACCTAGATATTTAAAACAGGTAACCTGTTCAATCTTATGCCCGTCTATAGACCACACATATGTTTTGGGCCTCTTTGCGAAGACCATAATTTTAGTTTTTTGATAATTGAGCTCTAATTTGCTCTCTGTGCAATATGCAGCGAGTGTTTTCATGGCTCTTTTAAGGCCAATCGGTGTTCTAGAGAGGATTGCAGCGTCATCTGCATAGAGCAGTACTGAAACCTGATTTCCTGCAAGTTTCGGAGGATGGAAATTTATACTAGAAAGATGAGGGATCATATCATTTATGTAATAATTAAACAGGGATGGGGCCAATATACATCCCTGCTTAACTCCCTTCTCTGTTTCTATTGCGTTGGATACATGGCCCTGGGAGGTATAACACACTTTTAATGACGTCCCTTCATATAGCATGCGTATTAGATATAACAGATGTCAGTAAAGCTGGGATGAGGTAACCCTTTTTGCACCCAAGGACCACATAGAATGGCGGGTGGTGGGTTGGGGAATGGTTACATCTAGGTGATGGATGAGGCTCACAGTGGGTATGGCCTGGTTCCAACCATGTTCCCAACCATGCACAGCCCTCCCCTTGACACAAAACGCACGCACAGAGCCTCTCCTTGCCACGGACAGCCTTCCCCGGTCATGCAAAAATGGGTATAGCCATTGCATGCCTTCCTTGCTCTCTGCTGCCCAATGGATCAGCTCTCAGAACGGTTGAGGAACATTCCTCTCAGACCGCTTCTCACCTGTTCCTAGTGCTGATCACCTGTGTAGCAAGGGGAGCAGCGATAAGCATTTGTTATTTATTTATTATTAAATTTGTATACCACCTTCATCCGTTGATCTGTTCACAGCATAAAAACCGCAAGTTAAAAACACAGAGTACAGTGGTTTTTGGACGTCTCCGTTGCCGAACGTTTCGGTTTTCGAACACCAAAAACCCAGAAGTAAATGCTTCCTTTTTCGAATGCGTCTCGGAAGTCGAACGGCTTCCGCTGCATGTATCTGTTGTTTTTCACAGTATTCACTATCGAATTGGCAGACTGCCCTTTGTGCCTCGGTTTTCGAACGTTTCAGAAGTTGAACGGTCTTCCAGGATGAATTACGTTCGAAAACCAAAGTACTGCTGTACATAATAAAAACAAGAACACAAACACATTCAAATGGATGTTAAATCAGCCAAACGCATTCAAACCAGCCCAAGGCATGGTTGCAGAGAAACATTTCCACCTAGTGTCTTAAGCTATATAATGAAGGCACCAGGCAGACTCCCCTAGGGAGAGCATTCCACAAACGGGGAGCCACCACAGAAAAGGCCCCGTTCTTGTGTTGCCACCCTCCGGGCCTTTCACGGAGGAGACGCACAAAGAAGGACCTCAGAGGATGATTTCAGGGTCTGGGTAGGTTCATATGTGGAGAGGCAGGCCTTGAGGCATTGCAATCCTGAGCTGTTTTAAGGCTTTACAGGTCAGGACCAGCACTCTGAATTGGGCTCCAAAACTAATTGGCAGCCAGTGCAGTCGAGCCAGGATTGGCATTATATGCTCAAACTGCCTTGCCCTGGTGATCAACCTGTCCACTGAATTCTGCACCAGCTTAAAGTGTCCGAATCGTATTCAGAGGCAACCCCACATATAACACATTGCAGTAATCTAACTTATAGGTCACCAGAACATAGACAACAATGGCTAGGCTCTCCCTGTCCAGATAGGGGAGAAGCTGGGCTGTCAGAGGACCACTCCGTTGAGCCTCAGGCATGGACTTGGTGCAGACCTTGGCTACCATCTGAGAGACATTGAGGCAAAGCTGTCATGCAAGCAAGGAAGAGGTGACTGATACCAACATCATTAGGTCCTGTAGGCTGGCCGTAAGGTTCTGGATAGATCAGGAAGAATGTTTGTGCTGGAACAAGGCAAGAATTCTTGGCATATCTTTTTTTTTTTTAATAAGAATTTATTGGATTTTAACAATAAAAATACACAAATTACACACACTACAAAAAAACTACAAAACAAAAACTTACACACACTTATTTACCTATCCTTATCCTCTTTAAAATCATTATTTTGGGACTTCCTCACGTCCTCTCTTCTGCGTTCATTTCTAATCTTTAGTAATTTTGTATCATTGTAAAATCTTTTTTCTCACAACTAATCTTACTCTTACAATTCGAATCATCTTATACCTAAAATCTTAATCCTAATAAAATAAACATTACATAACTCCAACTTCTTCTATCCTCCCTTAATTTAACTTCTGATTGCTCTAGCCTAAATCTCTTCTGATTCCAATTTCAAATTTTTATTAATCACATCCTTTCGAATAATTATAGTATATATTTCTTCCAATTCTCTTACACCGTTTTCCCCCTCTGGTTTCGGAATTTCGTGGTCAGCTATTTAAATTTCCCCTTTAAAAATCTACCTTCACCCCATACCTTTCCTAGCCATTCTAACCCAGAATTATTGGCATATCAGACAGGCGGGAGCATGCAAACCCCACAACCTTCCTCTGGTTGTAAATACTAAGATTATACCAGCAAGAATGAGTCTTTCTGTAAAAAATATATATGATTTAAATCAAGTCTTGCCGACTAGTGATTTAAATCGATTTGATTTAAATCAAATCCACCCTGATTGTACTGTTGATATGCAAGCCACCTTTCGGCATCCTTGGGATGCAGTGAGGTAGGATATAGGGGACGAAAATACCGGCAGCCCTCAAGCAGGTAAAGGACCCATGACAGTTGCCGGTAAGTCCAGTCGCGAACAACTCTGGGGTTGCGGCGCTCATCTCGCTTTAATGGCCAAGGGAGCCGCCATTTGTCCACAGACAGTTTTTCCGGGTCATGTGGCTAGCATGACTAAGCTGCTTCTGGCGCAGCAGAACACCAAAACCAGAGCAGCGCATGGAAACGCCGTTTACCTTCCCGCCGGAGCGTTACCTATTTATCTACTTGCACTTTGATGTGCTTTCGAACTGCTAGGTGGGCAGGAGCTGGGACCGAGCAACGGGAGCTCATTCCGTTGTGGGGATTCGAACCGCCAACCTTCTGATCGGCAAGCCCAAGGCTCAGTGGTTTAGAACACAGCGCCACCAGTGTCCCTATGCCCTCAAGTAGAGCTGAGTTTAATTGAAGGGGTGGGGGGAAGAAGAGACTGAAGCTTGTCCGGCTTCTTGACATGGATGCAACTCTGCACAAACCTATTAAGTAACAACACTTTTACCCCAGTATAATCATAGGTAAAAGTAAAAACAAACAAAAAGCAAATGAGCGGATGTCAAATTTACCACCAACCTGCAGGTTTTATTCATTCACGTTTTCTCTCTGAACTTTCAGGACCATGAAGTCTCCCGGGAGAATTTTCAACAGGAAGAGCTAGTGGACCAAAGGACCTGCTGCCGCTGTTGAGACCCATTTTTACCTTGGATATACCAGGGTATTCTAGTGCCTGATTGTTTGCTGTAAGGAAACTTGAAGACTGTAAGACATGTCCATTGCACTCAAACAAGTTTTTAACAAGGACAAGACGTTCCGCCCCAAACGGAAATTTGAACCCGGGACCCAGAGATTTGAGCTCCACAAACGAGCGCAGGCCTCGCTGAACTCTGGGGTGGACCTGAAAGCAGCTGTGCAGCTGCCTGGTGGAGAGGATCTAAATGACTGGGTAGCAGTTCACGTGGTGGACTTTTTCAACAGGATCAACTTGATCTATGGAACTATCTGTGAGTTCTGCACAGAGAGGACCTGCCCTGTGATGTCGGGGGGTCCAAAATACGAATATCGGTGGCAGGACGATCTGAAGTACAAGAAACCGACGGCATTGCCAGCACCCCAGTATATGAATCTTTTGATGGACTGGATTGAGGTGCAAATCAACAACGAGGACATATTCCCTACTAGTGTAGGTAAGTTTACACTTGTGTCTTAAGAATCGCATGCCAAAGGTTCCTCTAAAGACTTGTCGGATATGATGTTTAGCTAAACCATTGGGCCTACTCTTCAAAATCCCTTGCACATCTCTTATTTGAATCTCCGTTGGGTTTCCAAGTCTCCCCACACCTTGCAAAGCCTACCCAGCGGTGGTCTTTTCAATCGGCAATTTGGGGGTTGGAACAATAACCGTGTGGTGGGGTTTGCAAGGCCTACTGAAGCATGGAAAGCCGGCTTCGAAGGAGAGGCATGTGAGGGATTTCGATGGTGGGGGGTGGCAACACACCTGTTGGTCATGTGATGTCACTGTGACACCACACGAGCGACAGGTGGGTTGCCGGAAGACCTGTCACAGTTGTTCCAAAATGGTTTCCCCATAGCTGGTGTAAGGTCTTGGTTAATAAAGAAGTATGGAGAACTCGAACGTTTGCCATGCCTTGGGGGATATTCTGACTTGTCTCAATACAGGCATTGTCCAACTGTGGGTTTTGGAGTTTCATGGACCAACACAGCTACGCTTCCTTTGTAAGTACTTTTAAAGTTTAGTTTTGCGATTTACATGGATATACAGGTGACCCTCAACTTACACCGGGATTACCATCTGTGAATGGTGCCGAAAGCCACTGTTAGAAATCAGCCAGGCCCTAATTTTAAACTAATGTCTTTGTAACTTGGCAGAGTGAAGTGTAACTGTACTGAGATTTATCAGAAATATGTTATAGTGTGTTTGGGAGAAGGACGACTCACAGGTGGGATGTTTATACCCTTGTGGCTTTTTGGATGGATTTGTTAGGAGACACTTGTAGACAGCAGAAGCTACAAGGAAATGCCATAAAAGTTTTATTTGTTTGGATTAACAGGTCGAAGCTGTTTCCCAGTGATTGCTCTGTTTCTTTTTGTTGTGCATTGATGGGAAAGGCAACAAACTCCATTGGTAGAAATTAGCCAGGCGCGTTTTGCGACTGGTACCGGTCCAATGGCGACCATTTGTGGATCTCTGTATTACCAGGTTGGTGACCGGGGAAAGCAAACCGTCACTTGTAGAAGGATTTTCCTTGAAGCTTGAATTTCTTTTATTTGGGATTGTTTCATTTGATGTTTTAATGTGTTTGCAAACTGCTTTGAGATTTGTTCTTTAAAAATACAAAGCAGTATAAAAATGACATATAAATGACTTGGGCAAAAAAAATGAAAGGCACAAATACAGGATGGGTGACACCTGGCTTGAGAGCAGTACATGTGAAAAGGATCTAGGAGTCTTGGTAGACCATAAACTTGACATGAGTCAACAGTGTGATGCAGCAGCTAAAAAAGCCAATGCAATCTGGATGGCCCTTTTGGTCTCTTCCAACTATGATTCTATGATATGAATAATAATGATAAATTCCACAGCCAAAAAAAAAAGGCTCCTAGACATTCCATTGTGACGACCGTATCCTGGGCTTAAAACGCCATTTGGCAATTAGATAATATATCTGAGTTTCTAATGCTACTTTTGGAAGTATCCGTTATTTGCCTTACTTAAGATGCTCAAGATAAGCAGGTGTGCATCTCTCTGTGCAAGGAGGAACATTTTCTGGAATATTATTTGCGGTCTCCATAAGCAATTGCCTGCTTCATTTTGTTCCTAAATCCCTATAGTGTCCTTGTGAGAGATTGATTCCTTGCTGTACCTTTCAGAACGAGTAGCTTCAAGGAACTGTATCTTTCCCAGCCTGCTCCGTCTTGTTCCAGGACAAAAGCCAAGAACAAAGAAATCAATACATGATCTCCTGCCAGCTTCCTCTTCTCTAGAGTCTGTTTCATCTCTGAAGGCGGCAGTAACAGCTGGGGGGGGGGGAAGGGGTCCTGCATCAGCCTTGGGCAAGCAGGAACAAGAGTGCCACTATATTAAAAGACATGTCTGTAGCATGGCCCAGCCAGGATTTATGTTTGGGGGTGGGCAGGGCACCCACCTGTCATCATCCTCTAGTCTGGCTCTGCTGAGCAGATTCGGAATGAAACGTCCCAACAACAGCTGCTTTTAATTACTTTCTTTTGACTCCCAAGTTGGCTCAGAAATACCTGTGAAAATCTTCCGTCATTTGAAAACTAGGAAGTTAAATGAGCATCAGGCAGGAGAATCATAGAACCATAGAGTTAGAAGAGACCACAAGGGCCATCCAGTCCAACCCCCTGCCAAGCAGGAAACACCATCAAAGCATTCCTGACAGATGGCTGTCAAGCCTCCGCTTAAAGACCTCCAAAGAAGGAGACTCCACCACACTCCTTGGTAGCAAATTCCACTGTCAACAGCTCTCACTGTCAGGAAGTTCTTCCTAATGTTTAGGTGAAGTCTGACCAGAGCAGAATATAGTGGTACTATTACTTCCCTTGATCTAGACGCTATACTCCTATTGATGCAGCCCAGAATTGCATTGGCTTTTTTAGCTGCTGCATCACACTGTTGACTCAGTACCTCAGTTAATGAGTATATTTTGCAAAATCACAAAGAACACGCCTTTTCCCCGGCCCGAGTGTCAACCCCCCAGGGCGCTAACCGGGGCAGCACACCCCCCACCTCCCTTGCTCCACCCCTGCCTGTCCCTGAGGATAGCAGTGCCAGTTTGCTTCACTTGTCCCTGTTCCGCTTTTCATGGATGTGGCAGCTCCTTTGTCTCTGGAAAGGGACTTCCCCCACCCACCCCGCTGCTGCGGCAGATGGTGTGAGAGGCAAGGACTCCCCCAGACTGTGTATCACAAATGGGTCAAAATGGTGACTTTTAAGGATCTAGTTGTATTGCTGAGCTCCTCGTTGTTAACGGTGGATTGCGATTTGATGCTGCGCGGTGTTTCAGTGCAACCTTCCCTAATTCGATTCCTTTAGGGAAGCACGTGGTTTGTGTCTGTTTGCTGGATTTGTGCTCCATTAGCGAATGGACTTTGCAGAAGAAAAGTCGGCGTGGAATTCACAGAAGCCGTAGATGTTTTCTGGGTTAATCTTATTAAATCCACCCTCTTTAATTTTGCATGCATCCACCATGCACGGTATTTGGAGGAGGATTTCAAGAAAGGCAGTTAAGTAGGGCTTTCGTTAAAGACTCTGTTGCAAAGGGGTGGGACACAATTTCAGGGCCTGATTGGACAAATAGCTTCCCCCCCCTTCCCATTCTTCTGTGCCTTATGATGGATAGTATTATGGGATTGGGTGATCTGGGGGGGGATTACCCCTGTTAAGTTGCAACCTGGAAAAGAAGACAATTAAAATGGACAAACCATTTTCTTTCTTTAGGTAAACAGCCAGGTCTATTAAGTGCCTCCGTTGTTATGTGAACTAGGGGTAATATGTTGCCCCAGGAACTAAATATCTGGAGGCAAGGTGATTGCCAGCAGGATAAAGAGGGCCTGTCTTTCTTCCTCCCTCCCTTTCCTTGGCTGGAGTTAAAACAAAACAAAATAAAAAAAATCTTTCCAGTAGCACCTTAGAGACCAACTAAGTTTGTTCTTGGTATGAGCTTTCGTGTGCATGCACACGAAAGCTCATACCAAGAACAAACTTAGTTGGTCTCTAAGGTGCTACTGGAATTTTTTATTTTGTTTTGTTTTGACTATGGCAGACCAACACGGCTACCCACCTGTAACTTGGCTGGAGTTGATACCATGGAAGTGGGTTTCTTGTGCAGAAGGGTAGTAAAGATCAAACCTATCCATTCTGAAGGAAATCAGCCCTGAGTGCTCACTGGAAGGACAGATCCTGAAGCTGAGGCTCCAAGTACTTTGGCCACCTCATGAGAAGAGAAGACTCCCTGGAAAAGACCCTGATGTTGGGAAAGATGGAGGGCACAAGGAGAAGGGGACGACAGAGGATGAGATGGTTGGACGGTGTTCTCGAGGCTACCAACATGAGTCTGACCAAACTGCGGGAGGTAGTGGAAGACAGGAGTGCCTAGTGTGCTCTGGTCCATGGGGTCACAAAGAGTCGGACACGACTGAACGGCTGAACAACAACAACCCCCTTACATATCTTGAGTTTCTAAAACTGTTGCCCCCAAGGGGGTGGGGAAAGCACAGGATAACAGTCTTTTCCATCCAATGTTGTTCTTGCTTAACTGAGTACATTTCATGTGATTTTATTTTTAAACTTTCAGTGCACTATACAGTTGTACCTCTGGTTACGTACATAATTCATTCCAGAGGTCTGTTCTTAACCTGAAACTGTTCATAACCTGAAGCACCACTTTAGCTGCGCCACCAGAGCACGACTTCTGTTCTTAATCCTGAAGCAAAGTTCTTAACCTGAAGCGTTATTTCTGGGTTAGCGGAGTCTGCAACCTGAAGCGTCTGTAACCTGAGGTACCACTGTATTTGAAATGCAACCACACCCGAAACTCTGTCCTTCCATCTCTCAATAGAAGGAAAGGCTTTTAGAAAAAAAGTCAGGCTCAATTAGTATTCCTTACTTTGGGGGTCAGCTAGCAGTTTCATTTTAGTCTGAGGGCTTTATTTATTCCTGTTAAGCTAAGATCCTGACCTGCTGTGCATGTGCTGAACGAAGAATTTGTGCCATTCAGAACAAGGTGGGTGGCCTCGAGGACCTGAATATTCATGGAGCATTAATTCACGGTCTCTCCATAGGGACCGGTTTCTCTTTTACCCTGTTCTATCACCCTTTTGTAATATGACTGGTTAGGTTAGTTTAAACTGTGGATGTTTTCTCCCCTTTGGTTTGTTGTTTTCTTTGGATTCCATATCAAAGATTCCAAGTTGCACTTTGCAGAGAGTCCAAAGACAACACAAAACACCCCCGTGGGACAAGATGTTAAAAGTTTTGCCCCGACACCCTCTCTCAATCCATCTTGTTTGATGATCATCTGTCTGACTGATGGATTGCTTATTGAATTACCGTACTTTTCCTTGGATAAGACGAGGTCTCTCTTTTTTAATCACAAGGGGGGAGTCTTATACATGGGGGCAGTCTCCCCCCATTTTCTTAATTCTGGAAACCCCCCCCCAATAAGGGGCGTCTTATACACGGAAAAATACAGTAAATCAAATCCACCCTGATACCCCCCCCCCGGAGGGTAATCGTAAGGAATGCCATCTTCTTGCTGGTGGGGAGAAGGAGTCTGTTTTTCTTGGAGATTCCTTACAGCTGTTTGTCTCCTCTTGTTCCCTTGATCAAGGATGGTATTCATGACAGTCCAACCCTCACGCTGTCTTTGGGCTCACCAGTCAACACTGAAGCTCTTGTGCATTTCGATAGCTAATGAGGCCGGTTTGGTGGGGAAGGGCAGGGTATAAATAAAATTATTATTATTATTATTATTATTATTATTATTATTATTATTATTATTACCAGGTTGCATTCTCTTGTCCCTTAAGCAGTTTCTATCAGCCCCTTATATTTGCGAGGAGCCTGTTGCGAAGAATCAAGAGAAAAACCTTATATCTCCCTCTCATTGTACGCAAGTTCCATATTCCCTGTCTTGGAACAAGAAGTTATATCCTCTCATCCTAACCCCCACCCCACCCAATTTCTGTTACATGAAGAAAGCCAGAGTATTCGTTAAGGCCAGATGTCGCTCACTATTTAATCATTCTGTCTAATTACAGTTAACTTCCCCCAGCAGCTTCCCGTGAGCTGTCTGGATTTAGTGGGCCAAATTTTACTTTGCTAAACTGAAAATATAGGGGTGTGTGTGTGTCTGTGTGTGTTATCAATGTGCGCGTGGCTTTTTGCAAATGCTACACCTTGACTTTTGCCAGTGATTCACACCTGCTGCATGGCAGCTGTTCTGGCACATGCAAACGGTTTTCCCGTATGAAAAACAACAACAACACAATGGGTCCCTCCCTCTTCATGCAGTGATCATAGCTATTTTTCTAGAAAAAGTGTTGCTGGAACACACCATGAAGTGCTACGCTTTTAACATTTTGGGGAGGGAAGGTGACGGAATTGCACGTCCTTGGGTACCCCCAGGGAAACCCGCTGACAGGAAACCACCTGAGAGGTGCCGGAACTGAGTTCCCCTTAAAAAGCCCTGCTGTTGACCATCAAACATGTGTGTTGATGCAGAATTTGGATGCTCATTGTTCAACCAAACAATCTGCTATACACTGCGTGGTGGTACATAGCTCTTAAAAAAATACCGATGGAGAAAATGAGAAAAAGAAAAAAAATAAACTAAAAACCCCTGCCCCCTCATATTTAAGGCAAACCTTTTGTTGCTGTTGCCCTCCAAGTCTCCAAATGTTTGCCCCTCTCCCCTTAGGTATAGGGTGAATTTTGTCCCACAAAATTGGGGAGTGGATATTTGGCCCAACACGAGACAAGCCGCCATGGTAATTCAGAGAAGGCTCTGAAACTATTAAAATCATTTGACACCTAAACAAAACACCCCAAAACCTGCTGCATGAAGGAAGAAAGGAATGGCTGGAGATCTTCTGCTGCTAAACCCCCAGCGTGGGAATTGGGTCAGCCTTTGCAACGAACTCCGTAAGGAAAAATAGAGGAGACAGGGTGAGGAAGGCATATGTGCAATGGGGGGTTGCAAAGAAACGGCTCACTCTTGCTGAACCAGTTTGCCTGCTATTTCCTTGCGCCTCGGGATTACTTCTGCCAGACCTATGTAAATTTAATGGGCGCTTGTCTCAGCTGACAATTGAGTGCCTGCTGGAAGAGGAACAAGATAGCGCAGCTCGGCAGATGCCAGAGGTTAAAAACACGAGAGTTGGAGCTACAGCAGAAGAGCTAATTTCAGCAGCCCAGCCGACTGCTTTCTTCCACGTCCCACCATCTGGCAAATGGCAAACACACACCCCCCCTTCATTTTATATCGCGTCACCCTTTCGTGTTTAATTGGTGCTCTAGCCTTGCACACATGAATTCCATAATCTGCAGGCAGCGCTTTAGACAAGACTCGCTTCTTGCAAACTCGGTGGGCATCAGGAAACATAGGAACGTAGGGAAACACAGAGCTACAAGGTACAGAGGCACGAGGCTTTCTGGGGTCCCTGATATCACCCCCATTTTCTTCAGTGTTTAGCCCATGTACAGAGGCAATGCACACCCGTAGTATGAGTCGCTTTTAAGCACTGGCTTTTGCTGTAGCACCTCAGAAGTCATTCTTCTTTTACGCCATAGCTGTGGGAAACATGTGCAAGCCACAAATGGGTAGAGTGGTGCCTTGGTTCTTGAGTTACGACTCCCGAAACGGTTCGAAAACCAAGGTGCCGCTTCCGATCGGCTGCAGGAGCTTCAGACCTTCGGCTTCCAAAAACCATTTGCAAACCAGAACACTCACTTCCGGGTTTGCGGCGTTTGGTAGCCGATTTGTTTGGTAGCCAAGCCGTTCGACTCCCAATGTACCACTGTATTTCTGAATTGAGGACAGGGTGGATTTTCACTTGGAATAATTCTGACACCTACTGCTGAGTAGCTCTGGGCATGTGTGAAGTGCCTTTCCTTGCAAAGAATACAATTTATTTTCCTTGCCTGTCCAGATGTGTTGTGCAAACCAGTATCCTATGCCTCAGCCAGCAAAATTGCCCCACAAGAGAGGTAACAGTGGGGTCCAGTGGCAGGCAGCTCCTTGTTGAAGAGGTTCTTCTCTGGGCTGGCAAACTCGCAGCCGAGGGTCTAACACAGAGAGGTATCCTTTCACTTGCTATCTATCTATCTATCATCGATCTATCTGTCTATCTATTTATTTATTCAAGATTTTCTTGATTTACAAAAGTGTGTGCAATGTCTCTCATATTTTTCCCATGTAACATTTTTACAAATCATTTTTGGTTGTTGAGATATTAGGGAGAGAAGGGAGAAGGAGGTGGGTGGGATGGGGGAATGGGTTTGGTGGGGTGACGATGTTTCCATTATTTTCCTTAATATATGTAGGGTTTAGTGTCAGCGTTGTTTGTGTAGGTTCTCTGTTGCTCGCTTGTGCTCCTTTGGCGGTGAGAGAGGTCGGGGTTGGCGTGGGATGTGATTGTTCATTTGTGGTTGGCTGTGGTGGTCTTTGGTTTCCTGTGTGAGTGGGGTGGGTGAGTGTTTTTGATCAGGTTAGCCATATTGATTTGTATGCTGTCGGTAGATTTTTGTCATTGTCTTGTTGGGCTGTGTGTGTGATGAAGGGGAACCATACTGGGGTGAAGGTGTCTTCTTCTGTTTGTCCCCATGTCAGTTTCAGGTTACTGGTTAGTTTTTCTAGTAGGGCTGTTTCCCATACTACTTGGTACCATTGGTCCATGCTTACTCCTGACAGGTCTTTCCAGTGTCTGGTTATGATGTTTCTGGCTGGTTTTGTTTTGTTTTTGTTTTTCGTTTTTGGCAACTGGCGCAGTGCGAACCCAGAGCCAAGCACCAAGCAGTTGCTAGAAAATGCTCCAATTGGCGTGCCGGATTCGCCTGATTAGCAGGCCGTTGCGTCACGTGCCATTTTGGCCGCCCAGGGTTTGTGGATAGCGGCACATGGCAAACGAACTTGGAACCATCCTCCTTCCAAATGGAAGACCACAAGAGTTAGAAGTCCGCAAGGAATGTTTGCAAGCTTTTGCCTGCCAGCAGATATCTGTTAGTCACATATGCCACATCGACAGCCAGAGAAAGAAAGAAAGAGAGAAAAGAAAGAAAGACCGTAGCAATTTACTTCCAGTACGTAGAAAGTACTGGCTGCAAAATTGCCCCATTTTATATGGTTACCAGTTCTGGATCTGTCAGAGTCTTTTCCTTTTAGAATTGCGTCAAAGGCCCAGCTTTGCCAAACGCACCTTTTCCTTGTCACTTCTAAATTTATGAAAGAACCCTCACCTGGAAAAATTCCCTTCCCTCCACCCCAGCCTTGTGCCTCGAGCCTTCTAATATTGGAAGCCAGGAACACTTCTGTGTCAGCATAAGTTTTTCCATTAAAGACAATTAACCTGCGTGCATTTTATTTAGGGCATTTTCAGGACAGCTGGGAGTTTTAAAACAGAACAGGGCAGTCACCTATAGCATCCTTGTCTTGTCAAGAATGTGCTTTGGGTTCTTCTGGTTCACATCCAGGCCATTGCTGACTGCAGAGCCAACTCTTCCTTACATCCCAGTGTTCCTTGCAGTCTAAAAAAGAAGAAGCAAGGGTTGGATCTAACCTCATTGCGCCCCAACCCATTTCCTTGGATACAATTATTAGGTGTGTGGTTTAAAAAAAAACAACCCACAATTTCAATTATGAAGAAATAAAGTGATACATTAAAAATAAAGAAAGAAATTCAAAAATACAATGTAATATATTCTCATAAATTCTCATATAAATATACAGTGGTACCTCTGGTTACTTACGGTACAGTACTTAATTTGTTCCGGAGGTCCGTTCTTAACCTGAAGCACCACTTTAGCTGCCACTGCGCCGCCAGAGCACAATTTCTGTTCTTATCCTGAAGCAAAGTTCTTAACCTGAAGCGTTATTTCTGGGTTAGCGGAGTCTGTAACCTGAAGCGTATGCAACCTGGAGCGTATGTAACCCGAGGTTCCATTGTATAATTAAAAAGAATATTTTCTGCTGGAAGTTTTAACTTTCTCTGTAGAATCATACAGCCCAGCAATTTCTCCCAACACTTAGTAAGTATAGAACATTGCACAAGCATTTGTTTCAAAGGGTCAGTTTCCTTGCCCCATCTCCAGTGGAAAGTTATCTTAGATAGTCCTTTTTTATACAAACGTAAAGGAGTCCAATAAATTCTGAACTTTATTTTTTTTTTTGGTAGTATAAGCCATGCTTTTTCTGGGGGGGGGGGGAAGGTGGAGGAACTCGCCACAAAGCGGTTTATGCCCAATTGCAGTGCCAATGCCCCCGGGGCTAAATGTAAGATGTGATTAAGAAACTCAAGCAGATGGTGATCTGTTTTAGAAATGGCCACAACTTTATTGGATTACAGATATAGATGGATTTTTCGCTCAAGCATTGGGTGTATATTTGGGGGGGGGAATCAATTATTTAATTTAAAAGATAGGTAAGGGAACTCAGTTCCTGTGAGTTCCTGCTAAAATAATAATAATAATAATAATAATAATAATAATAATAATAATTTATACCTTGGCCAAAACCGGGCTCAGAGCAGCTAACATCACATGTATAACACATTAACATAAAATCAGGTAATCAAATAAATTACAGTAAATCCTAAAATTTTTAGTTTAAGGTCCATTGATACCTTTGATATTGAGGCTAAAACACTTTCTCACTGTCTAGGAAATATTGAAAGTTCTGATTCTTAGTTCTCATGGGTGACCAAGAGAGAGAAAGAGGCTCTTTGCAAACTAGACCAGATGTTGGGGGCAAACTTGGGGTAGCCACCCCCATTTTGCATGGTCACCTGCAAAGCTGGAGACCATAGAGCAGGCCTGGCCAGACTTGGCCCTCCAGCTGTTTTGGGACTACAACTCCCATCATCCCTAGCTAACAGGACCAGTGGTCAGGGATGATGGGAATTGTAGTCCCAAAACAGCTGGAGGGCCAAATTTGGCCATGCCTTCCTTAGAGGATCTTGCGCCTGTTGGTACTGGAGAAACAGGAAGCTGCAGGACGATCCCTCAAATCCTTGAATCAGTTTTAGGGCCTACTTGCTCACGACTGGCTGGGCCCTTTCTAAAACAACGGGGAGAACCCATCTCTTACGGTACGCCATCCATTTGTTTCACATAAATACAGACCCAAAACCCCACACGGCTACTTAAAATAAGCTGTCACACCAGGAAACCCAAAAGAATGCTTTGATACCGAAGGCACTTTCATAAGTTAAAAGAATCAGCTTCTTCCAAACTTCTAAACATCCGTGGGAGTTTTGGAAAGCGCATTTTTGTTGATAAGAATGGATTCCTTTCGATGCTGGGATGGGGAACCTCTTGCCCCCGAGATGTTGCTGAACTACAAACCCCACCCATCTCACAACCCATGCTGTTTGGGAGCTGATAGAAGTTTTTGTTGTTCAGTCGTTCAGTCGTGTCCGACTCTTCGTGACCCCATGGACCAGAGCACGCCAGGCACGCCTATCCTTCCACTGCCTCCCGCAGTTTGGCCAAACTCATGTTAGTCGCTTCGAGAACACTGTCCAACCATCTCGTCCTCTGTCGTCCCCTTCTCCTTGTGCCCTCCATCTTTCCCAACATCAGGGTCTTTTCCAGGGAGTCTTCTCTTCTCATGAGGTGGCCAAAGTATTGGAGCCTCAACTTCAGGATCTGCCCTTCCAGTGAGCACTCAGGGCTGATTTCTTTAAGGATGGATAAGTTTGATCTTTTTGCAGTCCATGGGACTCTCAAGAGTCTCCTCCAGCACCATAATTCAAAAGGCATCAAATCTTTGGCGATCAGTCTTCTTTATGGTCAGAGGTTGGACACCCACAACATCTGGGGGGGGGGCTGCAGATTCCCCATCCCTGTTTCAGTGTGTGTCAGAGTGGATTTGATTTAAATGAAATCAAATTAAATCACAATTGAAATCACAAGTCAGTAAGGCTTGATTTAAATCATCATTATTTTTTTACAGAAAGACTCATTCTTGCTGGTATAATCTTAATATTTACAACCAGAGGAAGGTTTCATTTTTGGAATAATAAATTTTCAGAGTAGTTTTTACAGTTATATCAAAAATTACTGATTTGGTTATACTATTAGAAATACATAGATAATTATGAAATTATTGTGAGGTTTAATAAGTTAACTGTTTATATTTGGACAACTTTTCTGCTGTACTTTATTGGAAGGAGAAAAATAATCATTTGTAACAATTTAAACAATTTATTTAACTAAAACAATAACATTATAGCATATGTATCCATGTTTGTTAACTGATGTGGTTAAACGTTGTTGTTGTTTTTTTAAAAAAACTTAGACTGAGTTTTAGCACACATGAAAAACTTAAAACAAATCCTTATTTCCTGATGAATAGCCTTTGGACTATAATGTAACTTAACTAGAAAACTGTATTTAGAAAGATTTTTTCTCCAAAAGCATTTTATTTTAAAAATCCGATTTAAATTTAAAAAAGAATCTGATTTTTTTGATATCAGGAATCACAATAAAGAGAAACCAGTAGGAGAACACTTCAGTCACCCAGGAAATTCTATACAAGATCTCAAAGTAGCTGTCTTACTACAAAGGAATTTCAAAAATAGACTGGAAAGAGAAGTTGCTGAATTGCAACTCATTACCAAACTTAAAACCATGGAGAGACCTGGTCTGAACAAAGACATTGGATTCTTATCTCATTATACATGACAAAGCTATTTTTAGCCATCTCACCCCTTGCTTTTTCCTGTAAGACCAATTGCAGTCGTTAACAGTCATCAACAGGTTTTCCACACCTATCAGCCAATCACCCATTCCCACCACCCTTCTGAGTAATACCCCTCCCCACTCTCACTATATATAAGGGTCTGGTGACTTCTGTTTCAGTGTATCTGAAGAAGTGTGCATGCACACGAAAGCTCATACCAAGAACAAACTTAGTTGGTCTCTAAGGTGCTACTGGAAGGGATTTTTTTCCCCCGACTACGGCAGACCAACACGGCTACCTACCTGTAACTGAAATCACGAGGTGATTCCTTGAGGACTGTTGAGAGTGACCCGGAAAGTTAAATGGGTAAAAAAGAAAAGCAGTCAATTTAGAAGAAATGCTTTGCATATCTTAGGGAATGAAGTGAATCAGATACACCTCACCACTGACGCATGCTGCTTCATCTTCCCTACTCACGAGTTGAGTTCACATGGCCACTTCATCGCACAGCGGCTGCTCAGACACGTTCAGAACTTGAAATTCTGCCTCTTCTAGTGAATCTACACTAACCACACAACATGAGAGGTCCGGTCTTGCACGCTGTTCTGGCAACAGCTGCAGAGAGCAACTTTAAAGGTGGTGAGATTTCATGTGCTTCTTTCCAAGCGTTCGTCTTCCCAGAGGGTCAGTAATGTTGACCCGGGAAGGACCTGTATCCAGTCTGCAGAACGACATGGACTTGACTCACGAAGAACAGGTGGTGGCTTTGGAGAGATGCTCAGACTTAAGTTACTAGAAACTGCCATGCTACCTGAAACATTCACATGTCTGCATCTGTCCAACAGATCTCCTTGGAGCTCTCTGATGTGTTTAGAGTTACTTGCTTTTAAAAGCGTGGCTGGCCCAAGGACTAACAGCGAGCTTCAAGGTGGAGTCAGGATTTGAACTCCAGTATGCCTGCTACCCTGCACAACTTAAATGAAACTAAATGACAACAATTATTTTATTATTTTATTTTATTTTATTTTATTTTATTTTATTTTATTAATTATACCCTATTCATCTGGGTGGATTGCATCCAACACATATAAAAACAAAATAAAACACCAAACGTTAAAAACTTCCCGAAACAGGACTGCCTTCAGATGGCTTCTATCTAAAAGTTGCATGGTTATTTCCTTGAGGTCCAAAGGGAGGGCATTCCACAGGTCAGGTGCCACCACCGAGAAGGCCCTCTCCCTGGTTCCCTGTATCCTCACTTCTCGCATGGAGGGAACAGCCAGAAGGCCCTCGGCGCTGGACCTCTGTGTTGGATGATGGGGGTGGAGACGCTCCTTCAGGTATACTGGACCAAGGCCATTTAGGGCTTTAAAGGTCAGCACCAACACTTTGAATTGTGCTCGGAAACGTACTGGGAGCCAATGTAGGTCTTTCAGGACCGGTGTTATGTGGTCTTGGCGGCCGCTCCCAGTCACCAGTCTAGCTGCCGCATTCTGGATTAATTGCAGTTTCCGAGTCACCTTCAAAGGTAGCCCCATGTAGAGCGCATTGCAGTAGTCCAAGCGGGAGATAACCTAGAGCATGCACCACTCTGGCGAGACAGTCCGTGCGGGCAGGTAGGGTCTTAGTCTGTGTACCAGATGGAGCTGGTAGACAGCTGCCCTGGACACAGAATTGCGCCTCCATGGATATTTGTGAGTCCAAAATGACTCCCAGGCTGCGCAGCTGTTCCTTCGGGGGCACAGCTTGAAAGTGTAGAGCCGCACAGAGTGGCTTTTAAACGAAAGCTTTAAAGCTAAACACGTTAAAAAAAAAAACAACTACAGCTGTTTTATAAGACTCTGTATCAGCTGAATATTTTATCATGAAACCAGTCTTGGCATGATATCAGCTTGAAAAGAAGACGACTGGAAACTGTCTAAATTGCAGCTATTTTGTTAGTGATTTCTGTGCAGTTTGACCTCATCATGGCATGGCATTTGGCTGCTCCTCTGAATTGCTAATAACGATGCATTGTTTTGAGCTCTGAGCTTCATTAGGCTTCCTCCGTCATTGCTGGTCGCAACTCTAGGCAACTTAAGAAGATTAGCACCAATCCCGTCTGGGTAGCGTCTCTTGACAGGGTTATATGACAGCGTTTTGACAGGGTTATATGAGCTTTTTAAAGGAACTCGTAAAACGGGAGTGGGATGTGTGGAGCCCCCCAAGCAGCTGTGCATTGGCAACAGATGTTAGATATTGGGGGTCTCGGACAGGGAGCTTGGCTTCTGCAGTGATGGCTTGGAGCTCCACTGCTTTGCCATACCCATAACAGTAGCTCCCCCCACCCCGGGTCGGGAATCCCTTGAAACGAGGAGAGAGTGCAGGGGTCGCCCAAGCACATGTGGCATTTTGAGATAGTGTCAAGGGCACCTGCCACAAAATGGTTGCCTCGGGAGCATGTGGCATAACCCAAAATGTCTTCCGCATCTGAAAAAGGAGACAGAGCCATCAAACTCTGTGGACACCCCCTTCGCCCAAATCAATGGATGCCGCTGCATGTTTACTTATACAGTGAGAAGCTCTTTGTTCAGGGAGGGAGGGAAGGGTGTCCAGTCCTGGTATCCAGTGAAATGTGGGCATGTTTAATATGGGACAGGATAAGGGCAGATCTACACTTCTGTTTGCCCCACTGCTTTCCCCCTGGGAAAACCTGTAGTTTGGCACCAGATCGGAACAAATGGCAACTGGATTGTCTGCAGATGGTTGCTTGTTCCAATACAGTGGTAAAGGGAAAGGGAAAGGTACCCCTGACCATTAGGTCCAGTTGCGGACAACTCTGGGGTTGCGGCGCTCATCTCGCTTTACTGGCCGAGGGAGCCGGCATTTGTCCGCAGACAGCTTCCGGGTCATGTGGCCAGCATGACAAAGCCGCTTCTGGCGAAACCAGAGCAGCGCACGGAAACGCCGTTTACCTTCCCACCAGAGCGGTACCTATTTATCTACTTGCACTTTGACGTGCTTTTGAACTGCTAGGTTGGCAGGAGCTGGGACCGAGCAACAGGAGCTCACCCCATCGCAGGGATTCGAACCGCCAACCTTCTGATCGGCAAGCCCTAGACTCTGTGGTTTAGACCACAGTGCCACCCGGCTGAATTAATACAGTGGTACCTTGGATTAAGAACTTAATTCGTTCTGGAGGTCCGTTCTTAACCTGAAACTGTTCTTAACCTGAGCTACCACTTTGGCTAACGGGGCCTCCTGCCGTCGCTGTGTGATTTCTGTTCTCATCCAGAAGCAAAGTTCTTAACCCGAGGTACTATTTCTGGGTTAGCAGAGTCTGTAACCCTAAGCGTCTGTAACCCGAGGTACGACTGTATTTAATCCAAAGAGCCGTTTTTTCCAGGGAAAAGGGGCAGGACAGAGGCAAGCCCACTTGGACCTATACCTAAAAAGTGTGGGGCAAGTGGGAAACCACTCAAACCCATGCTTTCTCGGCATGGAACAAGTGGACGAGCCCTAAGCTGATGCAAACAGGAGCTGAGCAGGAGGCAGAAACAGTATTGCGTGCATTTTTGCGGGTTTTTGACTGGGTGTCCTGATCCCCTGGCCTACCTGGCGGCAAGTCAGTATGTCATGTCCCAAGTTGGCAGGCAGTCTGACGTCAAGGCCCATAAACGCGGTCCGAAGTCCACAGGTCGGGAAACAACAGTCCAGAGTCAAACCCGAAGCACAGTTCCGTAGAAGCATCCAAGCCAAAGTCCACCAATATGAGCAATTGAGCAGATACGGCATCTTAGGTCTGCTTCCCTTTAATACCTTGCATAAAAGCTGAGGAGTCACACTCCTCCTCCAAGGCCCTTGCCTGGCCTCAGCCTCCTAGAGCATGGGTAGGCAAACTAAGGGCCGCGGGCCGGATCAGGCCCAATTGCCTTCGGGATTCGGCCCACGGACGGTCCGGGAATCGCTGCGTAGATTGTCAGGAGGCACGTTCTTTCCCCTTCCCTCACACAGTGTTGGTGCCTCCTCCCTCCTGGCTTCTCCCCGCCCTGCCTAGAGGAGGAAGGGGGCCGAAAACCCGGAAGCAAGTGCCTCAGTTTTCGAACGAGCCTCAGAAGTCGAACAAGAAATGCTGCTTCCGTTTTGAGTTTTCTGTATTGAGGCTCGTGTTTTGAGATTTTTGGTTTTCGAACGTTTCGGAACTTGGAGCAGACTTCCGGAATGGATTATGTTGAAAACTGAGGTACCACTGTACAGTGGAATATTGTGCAAGTTTAGCACCCATTTCCATATTGCTTCCCACCCCCACCCCCCAGAAGCAAATAACACAGATATGAGCACTGAGCTTCCACTATTGTATCACCTGGAAGCTCAGATATAACATGGAACTGAACTATTAAGGGAAAGTCACGGAAACGGAATGAACTACCATGTCAGGGCAGCCAAAGGAGCAAGATGGGAATTAGAAGGGGGGGGGGAATCCATGCAGATAAGCTCTACATGGAAATTTTCAGAAAGTCTCAACTTTACTGTTCCACTGTATTAAAAACAACAACCCACTGCATATAGGAAACTAGATATTACACAGAAAGGCTCTCACGTTGGCCTTCCCTAGTGTTTTCTGTGTATTGTGAAGTCTGTTTTCCCAGGAGGGAATGTTCAGACATGCAACCTCCTCCCTGTCTCTGATGCAGTCCAAAAACAGCTTGATCGCCTTCCCAAATGTTGGTTTTAGATCAAGCCAGAGGTATAAAGGGAAATGTCTGCCACGAGTTGGTACCTAGCTTTTCTCCTTTTTGCAAGTTACTACTTGTCTTAAATTCTTTTAAATTGTGTGTGTGTGTGTGTGTGTGTGTGTGTGTGTCTGTGTGTGTTTGGGGTGGGGGAGAGATGATGATGTTTTAATTGTTTTCTCTACATCTAACAGGGAAAGGGAAAGGCACCCGTGTTAAAAAAAAAAATCTGACAGCCAGCAATCGGTTATTTGAATGAACCCTATATTTACTAGCAATTTTGGCAGTGGCATTGCTCAGATACTGATCTGGCTTCTCACTTTGAAGCAGCAGCTGTTACTTCCATACACACTTGAGCTGGAAACATTAAAATAAGTGATGGTGCATTTGTAAATAAAAAAAAAACCAGGATGGGTAGGAAGTGGGTGGGAATCTTCCTTTAGAATGTGGAAATGAAGGCTTTACTTGTTATCTTTTCTTTTCATGCCTGCTTCCCCTGTGATTATGAGAACTCAGCAGTGAATACACACGCTGTCAACCTCCTTCCATTCATTTTATATAGGCAGATCCTGCATGTTTGTGTGTGTTGAAGAAGGAAAAGAAGATTTTCTTTTTCTTTTCTGAGCAAAAAGTGACCAGTGTGGTAATAACCTTGAGGATTTGAACAAGGGCTTATCATTTAGAAAGTTAAGATATAGATGAGGGAAGATCTTGTAGTTCCTTTTTTCTGTTCATTCTTTACTTCCTTTCTTTTCTTTATTTCTTGCACATTACCAGTAGTTTGCTTCTTTTACTGCATTGGGAAAAGAAGAAGCAATTTAGAACAGGGTGCCTAATTGCTTGCTTGTTTTGTTTTCTGCTCGCCTGACAGCTTCTTGTGCTGCCTCACCAGCAGCGCAAACCTACTCATGTTTACTCGAAAGTAAATTCCACGGCCTTCAATGCAGCTTACTCACTGGCGAGCGTGTTTTCGGATTGCAGCCGAAGAGTGTTGGTTTATTGATGAGAACGTTAGATATTGGAATAAATATTTATGGGATGGGAGGCAGCAGAGGGAACAGCACAAATTACATTGGCAGTCAGTTGATACAGATGAACAAACCTTCCTTGAAGCCGAGTCGGTTTATGAATTTGATTTTCTATATGCTGAAACACAGATATTTTGTGTGTTTGAGGTGTCTTTAGTTATTTTCCCGTGTCACTTTGTATATTTGCTGTTGACATGAGTCAACAGTGTGATGCAGCAGCTAAAAAAGCCAACGCAATTCTGGGCTGCATCAATAGGAGTATAGCATCTAGATCAAGGGAAGTAATAGTACCACTGTATTCCGCTCTGGTCAGACCTCACCTGGAATACTGTGTCCAGTTCTGGGCACCACAGTTCAAGAAGGATACTGACAAGCTGGAACGTGTCCAGAGAGGGCAACCAAAATGGTCAAAGGCCTGGAAACGATGCCTTATGAGGAACGGCTTAGGGAGCTGGGTATGTTTAGCCTGGAGAAGAGAAGGTTAAGGGGTGATATGATAGCCATGTTCAAATATATAAAAGGATGTCATATAGAGGAGGGAGAAAGGTTGTTTTCTGCTGCTCCAGAGAAGCGGACACGGGCAATGGATTCAAACTACAAGAAAGAAGATTCCACCTAAACATTAGGAAGAACTTCCTGACAGTAAGAGCTGTTGGACAGTGGAATTTGCTGCCAAGGAGTGTGGTGGAGTCTCCTTCTTTGGAGGTCTTTAAGCGGAGGCTTGACAGCCATCTGTCAGGAATGCTTTGATGGTGTTTCCTGCTTGGCAGGGGGTTGGACTGGATGGCCCTTGTGGTCTCTTCCAACTCTAGGATTCTATGATTCTTGGTTCTGTTTCTTCCCTTAGAGACCATTTCTTCTTCTCATACTGTCTGTGAACACAATTAGATGGCTTTTGTTTAAACTTTGGTTTTAATAATTCAGCCCTGACCATGGGTCCTGCTGGCTAGGGCTGATGGGAGTTGCAGTCCAAAAACAACTGGAGACCTCTAAGTTTGGGAAACCCTGGTCTAGTCCGGCCCCGTGCAATGCAGGAATCTCAGCTAAAGCACCCATGACAGATGGCCACCCAACCTCTGCTTAAAAACCTCCCAGGAAGGAGAGTCCACAACCTCCCAGGGGAAACAGCTCTTACTGTCAGAAAGTTCTTTCGTATGTTTAGTTAGAATCTGCTTTCTTGTAACTTGAAGCCATGGGTTCGAGTCCTGCCCTCCGGAGCGGGAGAAAACAAGCTTGCTCCCTCTTCCATGTGACAGATATTTGAAGATGCCTATCATATCTCTGCTCACTCTCCTCTTTTCCTGGCTAAACATATGCAGCTCCTTCAACCATTCCTCATAAGGCATAGTTTATCTATTTGCTTTTTTAAAAAAATTAAATGATGTTTTATGTTGTTGTTCAGTCGTTCAGTCGTGTCCGACTCTTCGTGACCCCATGGACCAGAGCACGCCAGGCACGCCTATCCTTCACTGCCTCTCGCAGTTTGGCCAAACTCATGTTAGTAGCTTCGAGAACACTGTCCAACCATCTCATCCTCTGTCGTCCCCTTCTCCTTGTGCCCTCCATCTTTCCCAACATCAGGGTCTTTTCTAGGGAGTCTTCTCTTCTCATGAGGTGGCCAAAGTACTGGAGCCTCAACTTCAGGATCTGTCCTTCTAGTGAGCACTCAGGGCTGATTTCTTTAAGGATGGAGTTTGATCTTTTGCAGTCCATGGGACTCTCAAGAGTCTCCTCCAGCACCATAATTCAAAAGCATCAATTCTTCAGCGATCAGCCTTCTTTATGGTCCAGCTATAGTGTGATGCATTTTACGATATGTCACTATAGGAATGCTTTTATTAATAAATAAAAGAAATACAGAGGGGTACGGTAATCGTCTTCACTTCAGCCAAATTTGTGAAGCAGAAATAAATCTTCCAAGCTCTCTCAAGAGGAAATATAAAGCGCAGAACTTCAGTTCAACTAGCTGAAATGAGCTAGTTGAAATCCAAGCACTTAATTAATTACCTCTTTGGGCAAATAATGTCATACTTGCATTCCTTCTGCTGATGCCACAGGGCAGAGTTTTTCCAGCATGCCCAAGAATCACCTGTTCACTCCTAATTGTCTTCCAACTCTAGCAAGATTACGATTAGCGGCCCTTTCCCCAAGGATGCCGTTTAAAGTCGGTGTCGAGGATCACCTTGACTATAAGGAGAGAGAACACAGCATGGCGTGCTCAGGCTCTGAATAACATTCGCCCACAGATACATGCTGTTCTAGGCAATTACAGTTTTATGTGAATATTTATTTGCAATTCCGGCAATGGTTTAATTCCTCCCAGGTAATTCCTGCCGAGATTGCAGGGGGTTGGACTAGATGACCCTTGGGATCCCTTCCAACTCTATGATTCAGAACACTTTCATGCATTGAATTCAGTAAGTTGTTTAAGAGGACTTCAGATTCTGGCTGCAGATGCTTTTGGCGTTGCTCACCTTTTCACGGGCAGAGAGTTGACTTCCATCTATCTACACGTCGGTTCAGCCCTTCCTTTCTACCTGCTTCTTTCATGCAAAGAGACTGCTAACATTTTTGTGCTGTGCTGCGGTTCCTCCCCAGGGCAGAGGAGTTCACAATTCATAAAGACAACGTTTAGCTTTTCTTTCTGAGTCGTATGATGGCTTAGCATGCTCTACCCTTGGGTAGGGTTGTCATATTTCAAAGAGTGAAAGTCCGGATGCAAAAATTGTTGGGTATTTTGGGGCGAAGTTGTTGGGCTTTTCTTTTCTTCTCTTTTTTGCAAAATCTGAACAAAGGAAGGAAGAAGTAGTTTTTGAGCTATTTTAAAGTAAATTCCCCAGAATCCACACTTCTGACACAGGTTGCCATTTTCCCGGACATTTAATTCCACGTGTATGACTGGGTGGAATTGGAAGTCCTTGACAAGACTTTCTTGAATAGTTTTCATATCTAATGATTATTATGATTATCATTATTATTATCCTCCGTACATTGCTTTAACCTTACCTTAAGCTCCTTCCGCTACAGGGAAGTGACCCATATCTCAGTGGTGGAGCATATATTTTTATTTCTGGTTAAAAAGCATTGGGTAGCCATAACTGGACAAATAATATGAATGACTTAGCCGACGGAAGTTCTCTTGTGTTAGAGTCGTAGAATTGTACAGTTGGAAGGGACCACAAAGGGCATCTAGTCCAACCGCCGCAGTGCGGGCGCACTCCTCCCGAGACAGACGGATGCCAACAGATGCTTTGCCCAACGTGGGGCTTGAACTCACGACCCTGAGATTAAGAGTCTCACGCTTTACGGACTGAGCTGACTGCTCCTTCGATGGAATATATATATATATATATATAGAAAATATATATATATTTGCATAATGCAAAACCAGTTTTCGTTAGCTAAAGTGATATTTGCAATTTGTTCCTTCTACAAACGGGCTACGTAAAAATGTGGGGTATGTATGTGGAGGTGAAGATTTTGGGGATGTGGTCAAGGACTGGCATGTGTGTGGAGAGGCCATTTCCTGTTAGGTCTATATACATTCTTCATCAGTTTGTGAATATTACATGTGGTTCCTGTGGTCTAAATTGAAAGTGTCATACCCTTATAGGTCTTGTTTCTTTGCAACCAGACCCCACTGCTGTTAATAGATAAGATGGGTAAAGGTAAAGGTACCCCTGACTATTAGGTCCAGTCGTGGACAAATCTGGGGTTGCGGTGCTCATCTCACTCTATAGGCCGAGGGAGCCGGCGTTTGTCCACAGACAGCTTCCGGGTCATGTGGCCAGCATGACTAAGCCGCTTCTGGCAAACCAGAGCAGCGCACGGAAACGCCGTTTACCTTCCCTCCAGAGTGGTACCTATTTATCTACTTGCACTTTGACGTGCTTTCGAACTGCTAGGTTGGCAGGAGCTGGGACCGAGCAACGGGAGCTCACCCCATCACAGGGATTCGAACCGCCGACCTTCTGATCGGCAAGCCCTAGGCTCTGTGGTTTAGACCACAGCGCCACCCGCGTCCCAATAGATAAGATAGTTCCATGCAATAGTTTTTTCCTCCAGTCCCAGCAAACGTCCCTGGGATTATGTTGGAAAATGCAGACTATATTTTGAAAAATAGGCACCACAAATCATTCAAAATAGAGCCCTGCAGGATAAAGGTGGCCAGTGACCCAACTCCTCCTTCTAAACTGCTTCAATCGCTTTTGCACCCATATTTTCCACATACATTCAAATGCATTTAATTTTGAAGCATTTGCTTTAGCTGTTTTGTCGAGGAGGGCCAGAGCATTGGATCCTTTCCAGGTTTAGCTACCGTTTTGTTATCCTTTCGATGGAGTCTTCTGAACTGATTACAGTGATGTCTTTTTTAAGTATCGATGCTATTTTGCAAGCGTGGCAATTCTGGAGGTTGACCTATAGCCAATCACAGTTTTATGGCATGTTACCATAAGAAGGGCCAAGAAGAATTTTTAAAGAAAAGCAGGGAGCGGGGAGCAATTAAATAAATTGCAATGGGGACAGACCACTGCGAGATCAATGCATAGTAATCACATATTTCACCTGGGCTCGGCAAAGTTGATCGCAAATCATTGCAGCTGTCGGCGACCGCCTTGTGATTCCAATTATTCTTACACGGTAGACATCAGGGGTAGGAAATTTCTGCAGTGAAGCAAGTCTAAAAGGAAGCCAGCAGAATCATGGCCCAAAACATTTGGAACAGTGGTATGTTTCAGTGCGATAGACTATAAGGTGGCATGCAAAGACTATCATCCTCGAAATCCTTTGGTTGAATTCTGCCAACAGGCTGTAGCAGATGTGTTTTGCTTGTTTTAGCACCTAGCTGGCAAAGTGCTGCTTCCCCTCCCCTAATCTCAAGGATAAACACCAAGCTGCAAAATGGTCTTAAGGGTACTAGGTAAAGGTAAAGGGACACCTGACTATTAGGTCCAGTCGTCACAGTCTATAAAAACGACTCTGGGGTTGTGGCGCTCATCTCGCGTTACTGGCCGAGGGAGCCGGCGTACAGCTTCCGGGTCATGTGGCCAGCATGACTAAGCCGCTTCTGGCGAACCAGAGCAGTGCATGGAAACGCTGTTTACCTTCCCGCCAGAGTGGTACCTATTTATCTACTTGCACTTTGACGTGCTTTCGAACTGCTAGGTTGGCAGGAGCAGGGACCGAGCAATGGGAGCTCACCCCGTCGCGGGGATTCGAACCACCGACCTTCTGATCAGCAAGCCCTAGGCTCTGTGGTTTAACCCACAGCGGCACCCGCGTCCCTTAGAGACCAATTAAGTTTGTTCTGGGTATAAGCTTTCATGCGCATGCACACTTCTTCAGAACTTCTAGGTTGTGAGTGCGAAGGGTATTTCTTACAGGCTTCCCATAGACATCTGGTTTCCCCCATGTGAGAACAGGGTGCTAGGCCTTTGCCTCGATCCAGCATGGTTTTTCTTTCATTTCTCTGGAACTTTGTGCATAAAACAGTAAATCTGCAGAGAGCCCAGCTTGGGACAGTTACTCATCCTCAAAACATCTGTGAAGGAGACAGGTCAGTGTGATTGGCAGGGTGCCACCAATGTTTCATGGTTCAGGAAATGGGTGGGGCTTCAGCATTGCTGTGAACTTTTCCCTTTTCTTGCGAGGAATCCTATTCGGAATAAGGGAATTTCCCTTTAAAAAAAGAGGGAAAGTTGACAGCTATGGGCTTCACTGCTAATGCCAAACTTCCCACGAGGAAGGAAGTGAAATTGGTGCAAACTAGGAACATCATTATTCCTCACCTCTGGGGAGCAAAATACTTTCTTTCAAACATTCCCCCAGGTGTGAATGAGAAGACGTCATTGGTGGATGATAGTGCATCTTTGTGGCTTAGGGAGCTTATGTATGTTTTGTGCAATTAATGACAGTCTAGACAGGATCCAAGCGAAGCTATTGTGAGGCTTTGAAAAAGAATTAAAACACTGTTGGGTTATTGGCATTTTTTTGTATTCAGATTGTATTCCTTCCAGCTAGGAAGCAGAAAGATTTTCAACCATTCATAGCACATGATACAAATAACCCCATAAATATGTAGATATTCATAATGTGCTGTTCTGTTGCTTCAGTGCAATCCCACTTTTTAAAAAAGTATTTTTTATTATAGGTTTTCTTGATTTACAAAGGTAGTGCAATGTCTCTCTCGTATCTTTTCCATATAACATTTTTACAAATCAATTTAATGCAATCCCACTTTTATGAGTTACTGTGTTTGCTGTAAAATGCCTACATATTTGCGACATCCCAATTATTTATTGCATTTTAAAAATAGGTTTTGCAAAAAGAAACCTCTGTGGCAGGGGAACCAGGAAGGGAAAAAAAGCAGTGTTGTTTTCCATGGGACTTCCTTAGGAACTGTACTGCACAGTAAATGTGCTCAGAATCACAATCTCGGTTGGTTTGCTGTTTAGGCTGAGGGACCCATTTCTGTTTCCCCGAGAATTCAAAATCGCCTAAAGGAAATGGGCGTCAGGTTGGTCTCTTTATTGTCAGGAAGCAATAAGGACACTTTGGCAGATAAAAATGCAAACATTTGGGAAAGCAGAGGCTTTAAAGGCCTTTGGTTTGTAATTACCCAGCAGTAAAAGACTGTTGCAATTAGATTTGGAAATGACAGAGTAAGGTTTCTCCCCCCCCCTCCAGCACATGCTTTCCTTCCATGTTTTGGTTCCACTGGACTTCATTTCTGCTTCTAAATGTACAGGAAAGAGATTGGTTGCCTGGGTCTTTCCTTTGCCTTTGCAAATTAAAGTCTGCTGACAGCTATCTCTGCAACGAAACATTAATTCAAGGGGAAAACGTGTTAATTGCATGCAGAGAATGTGCATTTATTGTACAGGAAACGGACCGTGTGGGAAGATCCCATGCAATATTAAGGCACTGTTGCATAATCTGTAAGAGTCCCCTATGATATTGGCCAAGTAAACATGGCATGCAAAATATAGGGTATGATACAGGTATATCAGGTCCATTAATTTAAATGGGCCCCCACTGGATGCAATCACTCAGGCTGAGGGTATTTTCTTTGCAGGAATACATTTGAGCCACTACAACTTTGTCCATATTTTCAAAGTGAGGGGTGATTCCAAAAAAAGGACCCTTGGTCTGTCGGGTCAAACAGTAGGCTATCGGGCAGTACAACTCATGGAGGAAAAATTCCAGGAATAGAAAAGCAGTCCAAAAGGTCCTTTTCTATCCATGGTCTGCTTGCAGCCAAGAAAAGCAAATTTGAAAATATCCAATAGAACAAAATCCAGTTAAGTCGCTGAAATGTAACAGTATAACATACAGGTGAAACTCGAAAAATTAGAATATCGTGGAAAAGTCCATTTATGTAAGCAATTGTTTTCATTAGCTACTGGAGTTTAATATATGAGATAGACTCATGACATGCAAAGCGAGATATGTCAAGCCTTTGCTTGTTATAATTGTGATGATTATGGCACACAGCTGATGAAAACCCCAAAGTTGAAATTGTTAATTTGGGGTTCTCATCAGCTGTACGCCATAATCATCACAATTATAACAAATAAAGGCTTGACATATCTCGCTTTGCATGTCATGAGTCTATCTCATATATTAGTTTCACCTTTTAAGTTGAATTACTGAAAGAAACGAACCTTTCCACAATATTCTAATTTTTCGAGTTTCACCTGTACAAACAATTACTGAGGTTTCAGAAACCATATGAAAAGTTCCCAGAATCAGAGAAGGCTTTCCTTTCTCTTTAACAGATTATTTCCCCATTCCTCACCTCCTGAAGATGTTTCTTGCTTTGCTAGCCATAAATTCTCTAGGCATTATCTAGAAAAGTGAGTGTTTTAAAATAGCACAGGTGATTTTAAAGAAAAAATGTTTGTGGTTTGAGCTTGTAGCTTTTCAGGTGCTATGGACTAGCTAGAAATAATTTTAAATGACTTCTGCTTGCATGATTATCTCCCCCCCCCTTTATTGATAAGGCATGGTAAAAGAGGGAAAGGAAATTGCAGAGAAGTTGAACACCTTCACTTCAGAAAATGTAGGACAGACCTCTGTCACTTCCTGAAAAGGGGGAATCTGGGGAACTGAGGCAAATAGTGGGAATTGAGACCAAGTTCGAGGCAATAGGGACAACTTTAAAGCCAACAAATCGCTGGGTTCCAAGAGTCCTTAAATAACTCAAATGTGAAATTGCCGATCTCCTAACCCCCCAAAAATGCATCTGTTCCCTTAGGTGAGTGTCTGTACCTGAGGACTAGGAAGCAGCCCATGTAACGCCAATATTTTTCAAAGGGATTTAGGCAGATCCGAGAAATCGTGTCCTCCTCCCAGGGAACACGTGTTGCGGTGAGATCACCGAGAGTGACCTCACTGCTTTTGTGGGTGGGAGCGATTGGATAGCCACAACCACCCGAATGGGGGTCCCACGGTTGCTGGGGTAAATCTGGCCAATGGGATCGTTTCATGCATTAACCGAGGGACACATATATACTGCTGAACGTTGCGTTGAGCTTCCTCTTTTTTGCCTCGTGCACCGGATCACCCGCCCACACCCCCTATATTTAGGGTCTTGCTATCACCTTACTAGAGACATGGGTGGTGCTGTGGGTTAAACCACAGAGCCTAGGGCTTGCCAATCAGAAGGTCGGCGGTTCAAATCCCCGCGACGGGGTGAGCTCCCGTTGCTCGGTCCCAGCTCCTGCCCACCTAGCAGTTCGAAAGCACGTCAAAGTGCAAGTAGATAAATAGGTACCGCTCCGGCGGGAAGGTAAACGGCGTTTCCGTGCACTGCTCTGGTTTGCCAGAAGCGGCTTAGTCATGCTGGCCACATGACCCGGAAGCTGTACGCCGGCTCCCTCGGCCAGTAAAGCGAGATGAGCGCCGCAACCCCAGAGTCAGACATGACTGGACTTAATGGTCAGGGGTCCCTTTACCTTATGACCTTGTTATGCCATCTTGGGTCATCTGTTCTTGGGACAGGGGCCTGGTAGGAATTTTCCCATTTGGCTGATTGGCTGGTGCCACTTGGGTTTTGCCTGCCGCATAGCAAATTGCCACAACTTTGTAAGGATATGCCTGCCCCTCCAATGCTAGGGTACTCCGTTAAAGGATTCCAGGGGCTCGCCTTGTTTTTGCCCGATCCCCTTCCAGGGCTTAGGGCCACGCCAGAGCCCCTGGGAGCATTTGGGGTGAGCTTGAGCCTGAGCCTGGTCCAGTGCTCCCCCAGGATGTTTTTTCCCTTACTGACATCTGCCTAAGCAAACAACTCACAATCTGTAATCAGTAAAGTTGTGGCCAAAATTATGCCAATAACCTTAAACTAAATTCCATGTCAATTGTGTCTTTCTTTATTGGGAGAGGTCTTGGGTTCTTAACATGCAAATTACAGTCCAGTGTGGACTGGAGGAACAAAATGGAAATTATAGTGAAATCACGTGCCCATCTCACAATAAGTATAACGGAGACCATCAGCTGTAAATGAACATGTAATGGATTGGACTTCCAGCATTTTCACCCTTGGCCTGAAAATGGAGATGAGCGCCGCACCCTGTAGTCAAATTTAGCTAGACTTTAGCGTCCCGGAGTCCTTTACACCTTTTACCTCTTTTTCTTCCTGCTGCCTCTGTAGACATACTACAGTGGTACCTTGGTTCTCAAACTTAATCCGTTCCGGAAGTCCGTTCCAAAACCAAAGCGTTCCAAAACCAAGGCACGCTTTCCCATAGAAAGTAATGCAAAACAGATTAATCCGTTCCAGACTTTTAAAAACAACCCCTAAAACAGCAATTTAACATGAATTTTACTATCTAACGAGACCATTGATCCATAAAATGAAAGCAATAAACAATGTACTGCAGTCACACAATCAATCAATCAGTAGCTGAACTGGGTTCCACACAGTCACAAAAACAAAACAAAAAGAGCCGCAAAAACGCAAAATAAATAGCAAAAACAGACAGACCTCAGCATAACACTCAAAACGGAAGTGTGGCACTCAAATCAGAAGTGTCACACCCAAAACGGAGCACGTTCGGCTTCCGAGAATAGTTCGCAAACTGGAATGCTTTCTTCCGGGTTTGCAGTGTTTGGGTTCCAAGCTGTTTGAATACCAAGGCGTTTGAGAACCAAGGTACCGCTATACTGAGAAACAAATGAAACGAGCCATTTGCACATCTGCTGCTCTGCTCCAGATGTCAAGCTTGGCCCCAAGGGGCAACATACATCTGCGTTAACTGGGAAACATGTACGAATCGCCTTGTGAAAATCTGGTTTGAAAGGGGGCTTTTCAAGAGAGATGTGGGCAGTCAAAATGAAGGATGGCTCCACGAGTTCTGACAGCGGCTCTCTGTGCTTTAAGGCCATTAGAGCTGCTTTTCACAGTCCTTTGCCGAGACGGTGTTTATATCCCAGCTGACGGCATCTCATTTCTCCATTAGAGGTGAGGGCGCTCTGTGATTTGGTAAAGAAACTGAGCGCACACAGCGAATGAAACACCCTTCTCCATAACTGAAAAAACATTGGATGGATCAGGATAATAATCCATACCAAAAAAATAATGTAAGGAGTCCTCAGGGTGTCTTCAGAAGTAGATCTCAATTTATGCTAACTTCACAACATCAGCTTTTCTTGGGTTGTTGTTTCAATTTTGATTATATATTTTGTGGTTTTATATTTTGGTTTTGTTCTGTGAACCACCCTGAGATCTCTGGGTATTATGAATATAAAATAATAATAATAATAATAATAATAATAATAATAATAATAATAATAATAATATCATGAATTCCTATGCCCCACAAATAACCCAGAGATGCATTTTAAATAAAAGTACACATTCTACACATGTAAAAACACACTGATTCCTGGACCATCTGCAGGCTGGATTTGGAAGGCGATTGGGCCGAATCCGTCCCCCGGTCCTTAGTTTGCCTACCCATGCTCTAGGTTGTTGTCCATCCTAGACAAGGTCCGGACTTGTACAAACGCATGCATACACGTGCGCAACTCAGTACAGGAGTTATTGTGGCAGCATGAATGGGATCCAGCTTGCATAAGCTCTCCTGCCGTAGGGCTGGGAGTTGAATCAGATCAGCTTCAGGTTCTTTCCAGGCCTGCCACCGCGTCTGCGAGGATGGTATTTTAGGAGCCTGAAGTGCGTGGCTGGAAAGCTCGCAAATATGTTGTGTAATAACTTGGCAATTTGTGGAGGGAGTGGGGGGGGCGTAATGTAGCTGGAGCCCCCCAGGATTGTAAAATCCAGGTTAACCGAATCTTTCTGTCATTCTCCTTTGTTCAGAGACTGGATCTTGGCTGAGTCAGTAGGGCTGCTTGAACTAGAGCCAGTAAACTCATCCAGGAGAAAATTCTTTTCTTCTATTTCAGCAAGTAGCTGCTAGCTCAGAAATTCCACCAAGCATCATTTCTTCTCCTTTTAATAATGACAGCAGCTCAGCGATCTAATTTAATGTCTTTATCCTTCTTTGTCTGCCCACTGTGTGTGCTTTTGTTAAAACTGATCTCCGCTGTTGGAGATTATTGTATAAGTTTTCTTCTTCTTCTTCTTCCTCTTCTTCTTCTTCTTCTTCTTCTTCTTCTTCTTCTTCTTCTTCAGCAACTTTTAAGTCTTTTTAAAATCATGATTATTATTTTGCAACAATGAGCCAGGAATTATTAAGTGCATACGGGCTATTTGCCAGCGTGGATTTTTAACAATGGGAAGAATGGAGCCATTATGTTGTGAGATCTGCGGGCACAGGGGGGAAGGTATACAAATTTAAATAACAACAACAGCAATAAGCAATAAGCGACTTAAATAAGTGGGGGAAGGTAAATGACTCAAATATAAATTGTTTTGCTTTACTCATTTACTTGTCTTTATCTTGTATTTTATTCTGTGAACCACACTGAGATCTTACGATGAAGGGCACTATGGAAATCTAATAAATAAATAGACTGGAATCAAATCAATATATGTGGGCTGTTCTGGAGAACTGGTTATGCTTCGCAGTTGATTTACTTCTGAAGGAGCACTGTCGCCTTTGTTATAGAAGCAGTGTTCGAAACTAGCCAGGAGCCAGGCGCATTTTGCGACTGGTGCGGGTCCAGTTGCGACCGCGTGGAGATCTCTGGGTGCCCGGTTGGCAACTGGCATCTCCACATGGCTGGCCCCTCCAGCTTTCTTAAGCAGGTAAGGAGAAGAGCTTCTTTGCTGCATTGGTCTCACATCTTTCCCTCCAAGGAGTACAGTGGTACCTTGGGATATATACGCTTCAGGTTACATACTCCGCTAATCCAGAAATCATGCTTCAGGTTAAGAACTTGGCTTCAGGATAAGAACAGAAATCGTGCTCTGGTGCTTCAGGTTAAGAACGGACCTCCATAATGAATTAAGTACTTAACCCAAGGTACCACTGTACATGGTTCACCCCCCTCCTCATTTAATCCCTACATCGACCCTGCGAGGGAGGTTAAGAGGCTGTGACTGACTCCAAGGTCACCCAGTGAGCAGGGGCGTAGCAAGGGGGGTGGGGGGCCCCGGTAGCGCCCTGGGGTGGTGATACTCGGGACGGTGCCCCGCCCCCCGCAATCCCTGCCTCCAGCCAGCGGCGAAAAAAGCCGCTGAAAGAGGGGGTTTTCCCCCCTTTCAGCGGCTTTTTTCGCCACTCCGCTCCCTGAGGCGCGGGAAATGGAGAGGGGCGGGCCAGCGAGGAGGGGTGTCACCCCCTCTCTGGCCCAACCCCTCTCCATGCCCCGGGACGGCTCCGCTTAGGGAGCGCAGCAGCAGAAAAACCCGCTGCGCTCCCTGAGCGGAGCCCGCGGGGAAAGGAGAGGGGCGGGCCAGCTGGCCCGGGCGGAGGCGTCGCTCCGTGCGCATGCGTCATGACGTCATGCGCACGGAGCGACGCCCCGCCCCCAGGGGTGCCGCTTGGCTTGCCGCCCCCGGCAGCCTGAGCGGCTAGCTACGCCCCTGCCAGTGAGATCATGACTGAGGGGGGATTTGAACCCTGGTCTCCCATGTCCTGTTCTAGCTTATATATCTGAGTTTCTAACACTATATAGAAGCCTAAGTGTCATCAACCAGACACCAGGTAGTGTCGCTGGGCTCCAGCTATGAAACACTCTTCCAGCAGAGATTTGTCAGGCATCCTCATTTTTTACTCTCCTGAAGGCAATGAAAGATGGGGTTGAGGCTCAAGTCTACAGAAGAACTCCTTTGTAGTACGTTCACCCATCTCAAGAAAGGAAATTCTGAAATGGCCCCTGCCAACGTGCACTAAATAAACAGGGGGCAACCAAAGTGATGGCGCCCAGTCCTGGTTTTCCCCTCTTGCTTCAACAACCGCCATCGTGACAGGGTGGGAGATCTCAACCTCCTCTCCTTTTCCGTTCCCAGGCGTGCCGTTCCCAAAGAACTTCCTTCAGATCTGCAAGAAGATCTTGTGCCGGCTCTTCCGGGTGTTTGTCCACGTCTACATCCACCACTTTGACCGCATTATCATCATGGGGGCCGAGGCCCACGTCAACACCTGCTACAAGCACTTTTATTATTTCGTGACGGAGCTCGCCCTCATAGACCGCAAGGAACTGGAGCCTTTGGTAAGCGTTTCATGCTTTATTTATTAGCCGCGGAGGGAAATGCAAAGCCAACTCCTTCCCTGGTCAAGGGTTTCGGTCAGGCCGGTCTTCCACTCAATGTGGACCTTGGTTTCTCACTGGTGGCAGAAGCCAGAATGAGCCTTTATTCAGTTCTGCAGTTCCAGGGCAGAATGGACAAACCAGGGTGGATAAAAATCAATGATTAAAAAATAATAATAAAATGGATTGTTTTGATTTAAATCAGATTGTTTAAAAAAAATTAAATCAGATTTTTAAAAATACAGTAAAATGCTTTTGGAGGATTCCCCCCCCCAGATAGTTTTCTAGTTAAGTTACATTATAGTCCAAAGGAAATCATCAGGAAATAAGGATTTGTTTTAAGTTTTTCAAATGTGCTAAAACTAAGGGTTTGTTTTTTTAAAAAACAACAACACACATTTAACCACATCAGTTAACAAACATGGATACATATGCTATAATGTTATTGTTTTAGTTAAATAAATTGTTTAAATTGTTATTAAGGAAATGATTATTTTTCTCCTTCCAATAAAGTACAGCAGAAAAGTTGTCCAAATATAAACAGTTAACTTATTAAACCTCACAATCATTTCATAATTATCTGTCTATGTATTTCTAATAGTATAACCAAATCAGTAATTTTTGATATAACTGTAAAAACTACTCTGAAAATTTATTATTCCAAAAATAAAACCTTCCTCTGGTTGTAAATATTAAGATGATACCAGCAAGAATGAGTCTTTCTGTAATAATAATAATAATAATAATAATAATAAAATAATAGATTTAAATCAAGTTTTAATGACTAATGATTTAAATCGATTGGATTTAAATCATATCCACCCTGGGACAAACAAAAGATCTGTTTTTGTTGGCTTTCCAGATTACCGTATTTTCCGGCGTATAAGACGACTCCCAACTTTTCCAGTTAAAATATAGAGTTTGAGATATACTCGACCACAGATTCTCCACCCGGCATATAAGACGACCCCCGACTTTTGAGAATATTTTCCTGGATTAAAAAGTAGTCTTATACGCCAGAATATACAGTATGTTATCCTGCAGATCTCCTGGGCCAATAGAGTCCTACCAGTTTTCTGCCAGCCCTACCAGTTTGCTGTCAGTTTCCTTGGGTGTCTTTTGTTGTGAAGGGAAGTGATGGCACTGACCTGTGCCTCAGATGTCATTTCAGTTCCCCCTGGACTTGTAAGTCTTTCTAGAATTGGATTGATCACGCTGGGAGTATCAAGATCGATTTTACATTCAACCCAGAAGGGTCCTGTTTGTCTCTCCAGCCCTCCAATCCATCTGTGTTAAGAAAGCTTGCTCATCATTATTGCTTAAGTACGGCATGAATAATCCACTCCCCCCCCCCCGGTGAGCACACAGCAGTTTGCTGGCTTTTAACCAAATCCAGCTAAAATTGCACAATCTACAGGTTGCAGTTGATTGCTTTGCTAAGTTTAATTAATGTAATGGCGTTGCATTTCGGGGGAGGAAGAAAAATCAATCCTAATAAAGAGCAAGGAGTGTTTCGAAAGCAGATTCTGGTTTTTCGTTGCCAAAGCAAGATGCTACCAAGCAGTTAACTTTTTTTATATTTGATTAAGAATATAATGTAAACAAACGACTACCTCACCTGTTTGTTGAACCTTCTAGCTGTGTGGAAATCTACACGTGGTTGCAAAGGGCCTGAGAACGTTAACCCAAGTTTATGTACCCAAGGGGTACTTTGGAACTTTTATCTCAAGGTTCAGGGGGCATTGGGGGGGGGAAGAGGTATATTCAAGTCTAAACACCCACCAGGCCTCATTTCATGAGAGAGGCACATTGTCGCTTAAGTGCTGCCCAGTGTTGGGAAGTCTCAAAATATTAGTATTTGCGTAGTACAAGCCAGTCTTTTAAGAACGATACTGTTCCAAGTGTGTCCCTCCATACCCGTGAAACTGACCTGGCAAGGTTAATGTTTTTTATGCAATGCTTAATATTGCTCAATTATTAACTTGTCGCTCACTCATTTAGTTCTGGTTCTTCCCTTTAGAAAAGGACGGGAATGAGAGAGAGAGAGAGAGAGAGAGAGAGAGAGAGAGAGAATAAAATAAAGAACAGGATTGTTGCCTGTATGGATTTCCACTCTTGATTTGTAGTATTAATTTAGTGGGCAACCAGTGCAGTACTTTCCAGATGTTGTGTCATGCCTGATCATTGGCCATGCTGGCTGGAACTGGTGGGATTTGGAGTCCCATCAACATCTGGGGGGCCCCACTTTGGCTATCCCAGTTCTGATTGTTTTCTGCTGCAAGATTGCATAGGCAAGATTCTTAGAACGGGAGCAGATATTCTGTGGGGCAGTGCTGTAGAAAACAGAGCCCCCATGGTGAATTCTCTTCCTCACTTGACTATCATTACTATCCTGATTTTTTTTCCTTAGGGGGAGCCGGCCATGCATTATGATGTTACGAGTTTCTCTGCTCTCACCAGCACCATTTGACAGGATGTGAAGCAGAGAAACTCGGCGTGATGTCAAGTCATGAGACAGGGAATCTGGGACGTTCCAGATATTGCAGGACTCTGACTCCCATCAGCCCCTTCAAGCCAGGCCAGTGGGGTCAAGGGTAGTGGGAGCCGTGGTTCTGTCCTAAACATTTCTGAAGGAGGGAAGAGCTCCCCATGGGGACTCCGTTTTGGAAGCACTCCCAGAGCGGATGTGTGACGACTGTTCTTTCCCTGTTGAGGCTTAAGGGTGGTGGAGAAAGAGCCCACCTTGAGAAAGATCCCCCTGTAAGTTTGAAAGGACTGTTCGAGAAGCTTCCATAACTTGGAGGCTCTTTAGCCTGTCAGGAATGAGCCAGCTCCGAGTGATGAATTGCAGCCAACTGCAGAAAGCAGCAAGGAACAGAGAGACTTAGATGTTAGTCAAGCAGGGGAGAGCCAACAGCTGCAGAGTTCGGCTCCTCCTGACCTTGACTGGCCAGCTGATAAGACAGTAGCTGAGAGCAGACGGAATACAGCCAAAGATCACAGGAAGCACAAATAGGCACGAATAGACTCAGCCTCTTAGACCAGGAAGAGGTTGGAGCTGATCCACTAAGTCCAAAAAGTCATCGAGTGGGAGGGCTGCTAGACAGGAAGCAAAACAAGAGCCATAAGAGCCGTAAATTCAGTATCTTCCGTTGTGGCCGGAAGCAGTCTCCAGAAGGTCACCTTGAGTAATGATGCCGGAGGCTTTGTCAGAGCCATTCAGAGCTATCTGTTTTTGCAATAAATCCTCCTTTTTAATTACCTGCACTTACTGTGTTATCAAGCTGGGAACCTGGACTCTTGACAAAGCCTAACGAAAAGGATATCAGGACACACGAATCATGGGCTTGCACAATTTGCAATTGCTCCTTGCATCCTCCAGGTTCCCCCTCTCGGCTCTTGTGGGCACAAGTTGCAGGGGCAAGAGGAAACATCAGTGAATGGGAACTGCTGAGAGTGCTGTGGCACCAGGGCTCCCAGGTACGGGGAGAGCCTAAGCAGATGCGGCAGGGATCCGTTCGGAGGGTGCATGAGAGTTCGCCCAGCGCATGGGAGTAAGAGCAGCACATGTGCGAGGCTGTTGGGAGTACCCCCAATCTCCACTTCCACCCCCAACGGAATGAATGCTTGTAAAGGGCTTCACATATATACTAAATTCAGGTAGTTGCATGCTAGTGCTTATTGAGCAATTACAAACTGGGGAAGGGGGGGGGAAGGCAGGATTCACAAAGGAAAGTGTGAACAGAAGTAAGTTTACTGAGCCCAATGAGTTTCAGAAATCTCCAGGCGTGCTCTGTGTGCCTTTGGCTTCCAACTGTGAATCACAGAATCGTAGAGTTGGTAGGGACCCGCGGGGTCATCCAGTCCAACCCCCCGCAATGCAGGAATCTCAGCAAAAGCACCCAGGACAGATGGCCACCCAACTTCTGCTCAGAAGAGAGTCCACAGTCTCCAAGCTGTCCGTAATTCCCTCACCCCTTGTTTGAGATATAAAAAAGAAAAGAAAATTAAGTTCATTTCATTATTTTTAGCATGACTGGTGCATTTCTGCCTCCCGGCGTTAATTATGGGGATGTGATGGTGAGGATGGCTTGATTGAGAGCTTTCTTTGAAAACTCTTTGAGGTTTTCTTACAGTCGAGGGGTATGTATATTCTGTTAAGTAATCTCCACATCAAAGATATTTCACATTTTGTTGCATGGGTGGGGGTGGGGAGAGACCTTGTGATTATGGGCGGAGCTCGCAGGTAAAGGGAGAGGTGGAAAATGCTGACGGGGACATGGATCGATGGAGGAAGAGCATCATCATGCTGAGAGTCTCGCTGACCGGGTTCTACAAGGTTTTGGGGCAGTGCTGTGGTTGTAGTGCATGAGCTGCGCATATCTCGAGCCTCAGCTCAGCCAGATACTGATTCTATGTTTATAAATACAGTGGTACTTCGGGTTACAGACACTTCAGGTTACAGACTCCGCTAACCCAGAAATAACGCTTCAGGTTAAGGTTAAGAACAGAAATTGTGCTCTGGCGGCGCAGCGGGAGGCCCCATTAGCTAAAGTGGTGCTTCAGGTTAAGAACAGACCTCCAGAACGAATTCTTAACCCGAGGTACCACTGTAGGAGTAATGGCCACATTTTATGCTGCCCACCTCCCTCAGTTGACAGGTGTGCTTGGAGGACTTGGGGGAAAGAAATATATCAAAAATAAAACATGCAAATACAAAGTCCGTCGTGGCGTTGCGCAAGGAGAAATCTCCCAGCGTCCCCCCTAAATCTGTTTTGGAGCATACTTAGGGGTTGGTTTGTGGAGGTAATTCTACCGCAGCTGCACTAATTCAGTTGAATATTGCTCGAAGTATTTCTGCGGGTAATTGCAAAGAGCCACAGAGAGTGGCTGCTCGTGTTACTATTGGAGAGTCACTTTCAGTCCCAGAGCCAAATGTCGTTCTGGGCAACCGTCCAGATGTCATGTGCCTGAGGTGGGCAGAACCGTGAATGTGCATTTCACCTTCGTACAGTAGGCTACTTTCTATACACACCCACCCCCCTCTATATATCAGGTGTGAGGAACTTTGGCTCTCCATATCTTGCTGAACTACAAATCCCATCAGCCCCAGAAGCATGGCCAGTGGCACTGGGTTTTGGGAGTCATAGTTCAGCAACGTCTAGAGAGCCAAGGTTTTCCCACACCCAATCTATATCGTCCTCCATCCAGGCAAATGAGCAGCATTTCCTTCAAGACTTTTGCGGGAATCTTCTCCATTATATCTTTGTTGCCATGTTCATAGATCTAAGGAGAGCTCGGTTCAGGTTGCAACAAGTATATAATTAAAAGGGGGAACATTTTGTATTTCTTGATGGCTAAATACCAAGGCAGCTGCTTATTTCCGGTGCACGTTGAAAATCCGTGCGCAGGTTTGCTTTGCCTCACGTCCACGTTGCTTTCATAATTAATTGGATGTTTAAATAGGGGGCTGCAATTTTGCGGCGCTGGCGTTTGGAATTATGTGAGTGTGTCGTGTTTGTTTTCCAGCTTTGTGTTGGTGCCTTTGTTGATTGGCCTTTATGGGCACGGAATGATTTAAACGAGGAGGAAAAATCTGCTTCTGTTTTGAAATTGCAAACATTCACAAGCCCACAGAGTCCTTTCATTTGGGTCTGCGTAGGCTCACGGATTTGCTTAGACCGTTGAGTCATCTTGTTGCGCTGTAGCTTTTTAGCCTGCTTCCAATTCAGATGTTTCCAGCTGCAGAGCATCTGTTTCTCATGCAGAAGGCCCCACGGTTCGACCCCTGGCATCTTCAGTTGGGGCTGGGGGAGAATCCCCCGATTCTCTGGGCATGCCTTCTAGGAAGATGAGACTGCTGTGTACCATGTGTGCCCCACAAATGAGACTTGTGAACCATGTGTGCCCCACAAATGCGAATTAGCACTAAAATGTCAGGAGGGTACCAGCTTGCGGAAGCCTGAGCTGAGATAGGAAACCAGATGCTCTGGAGGACTGGCTCGAGACCGACCCGTCGAACCTGAAGTGGTAGATGATGTTCCCCCATTTTATAGGCATAAAAACTACAGAGAAGGCACTCATGTGGTGAATGAGCTTTGCTGTCTAGGTCATTTTTTAATCTTCTTTTTTTTAAAAAAAAAAAAACAAACCTCCATCTCGCACCATTACACTTGGTTCCTAGGAAATTGTAGCGCAGGCAGAAAATTCACTTCATTCTGCATAAATCAGCTCTCAGAAGCCATAAAGAGAGGAGTACTTTGGTATGGCCCTTTAGTGCGCTTGCAGCAAAGGGAGAGATGATAGTTAATTAATTAAATTTCTATACTTCCCTTTATCCCAAGATCACAGAACGGCTTACAAGATAAAAACACAAAATGTCCTACTGTAGCAACAAAAAATAATAATACTCCCCGCCCTCCAGAGTTTAAAAGGCCATAGATTAATTACCGTATTTTCCGGCGTATATGACGACTGGGCGTATAAGACGACCCCCGACTTTTGAGAAGATTTTCCTGGATTAAAAAGTAGCCTTCTACGCCAGAATATACAGTACTCAAACCTTTACAAACTCAAGGATTTAAGATGCCTTCATCTTAAAAATATACCTGAGACAGTATGTGTTTAACCCAGAACCAGAACCAGATAGGAATCTTACTTTGTGTGTGTTTATTTTCCCATTCGGAGCTGGGATAACCAGTTAGGAATACTTTGATCATAAACATTTGAGCCTGGGACTGTCTGGGGACAGGACCTGGGGTGAGTGAGGCTAAAGCTATTTTGCAGGGCAGTGTTCTCCAGACATTCTGCTATTTGTATTTCCAGTATATTTCAGAACAGAGAAGCTCACAGAGGGTCATCTTTTAATGACTGGGAGAGAAGGTGGTCCAAAAGCTGTTCTGTGGAGCAGATGTGTTTAATTCCAACACCCTCGTTCAGGATGCATCTGCATCTTTGAATCAAACAGGGAATTTGGAAAAGTGGGCAAGTAACCACCTGTAATTCATCTCTCTTTGGAAGGCTGTGCTGTTAAAAATAGTCCCGCATCAAGTTTCATCTCCCAGCCTAAAGGCCACAGCAATAGGCTTGGCGCCACTTAGTGGCTAGCAGTCAAAATAACACAAACAGGAGCTGATGCTTGGATCTGTTTTGTCCATTTGAGAAGCACCAGAAAGCACGGGGAATAGTATCCAACTAACTCATTCCTATCACTGCAAGGATTTCCACTTGTACCGCTGCACTCCTCTAACCCCCACACACCCACTAAATATGTTCTGGGGTTTTCCCCAACCTTCCAGAGCAAATAATGGGAGGCCGTGGGGTGCATGTATGGGGTGGAGGGAGTTCTGTTCCATAAGCAGAATTCCTTGCGCTGACATGATGTGTTAGCTGGAAACTGCCCACAGAGAGGGTTGGAAGGGCTAATCGGTGTTCTCTTTGCCACTTGTTATTGTATTATTTGTATATGTTTTGCTGGATCCATTTTTAATTTTGATTCTTGTTGTAAGCTACCCTGTGAACTTGGTTACATGGCGTTATCTCAATACAATAAATAAACAGAAGTGATCTGCAAGTGGCTGTAGCAGCTGCTAGAACTCATAGCTACTACAGTCACATGGAGGCTTCAGAAAGAAAGAAAGAAAGAAAGAAAGAAAGAAAGAAAGAAAGAAAGAAAGAAAGAAAGAAGAAGGAAGGAGGGAGGAAGGAGAAAGGAAGGAAGGAAGGAAGAAGGAAGGAAGGAAGGAAGGAAGAGAGAGAGAGAGAGAGAGAAAGAAAGAAAGAAAGAAAGAAAGAAAGAAAGAAAGAAAGAAAGAAAGAAAGAAAGGTTTATCTTGCCTGGGCCGGATCAGTCCCTCGGAGATCCGTCCATGGGCCGGTTCACAATTTTTGACATCTGCACAGATGTGATTTTTGGCACTGCACTGGTTTAGCACAGCGCGTGAGCGGGCAACTCAGGTCGGGAGCGGCTCGTGGACCTGTCAAAGACCTCCACGGGCCGTTTCTGGACCATGGGCCTTAGGTTGCTGACCCCTGATCAGAAAGTATCGTTCGGCAAGTCTGTTGACAATTCCTCAAAAATCCCACGCTCGGTTGCTTCCTCTTTTAGCAACAATTCCAGTTTTTGCACAGTCTGCAAATATGAACTGTGGAACTCCCCACAGAGACTTCACCCTGGCTTTTGACTCTTGGTATGTGTCTTTTGAGGACCAGCTTGATTTTATTAGTTTTTCTCCCCACTGCATGGGGAAAGAATTCGGAGTCATATATTAATGCCACTGTCACCTGTAAGAAGAAGCTCAGTGACTTTACATGCGTCCATCAGTATTGTGGTGGTTACAAGACAAAATACATTGTTTTGATCCCCTGTTGTCCAAAGTCTTCAGACATCGTAAACCTCCAGTGAGGGGTTACTGGCATATTACGAATCCCATTGTATGATCTTGAAATGCTTTTTGCCCGATATCTGTGCAGCTAATTTCCCTGTTTCAAGGTGGGATGCAGAGGATCAGGAAATTAAGCAACCCATTAGAGCTGTCAGAATGATAAAAGGGTAGCACCCGAATTTGCTGGTTCCCGATGCTGCCCTTGAAGATGGCAGAGAGAAGACAAACAGATAATGCTACGCAGCTGCTTTATACAGGTGGCGACTATTTTAGGCGTGTTCAATTGACACATAGGTCCTTTTTGAGCCGGAAGAACGCAGAACGGGAGTGGGGCAGGGCATAATGAGGGAGGGGCGTTTATATGCGCTCTGATGATGCACACGGGGTGCCGGAAACAGAACCCCCGCCTGAAATGACTGCCCCCTGCTGGATCATTGGTCCATTTAGCTCAGCATGGGATTGGGGAACTTTTTTTGAGCCTATTTGTGTTTTACCCCAGGCCTAATTATTATTATTATTATTATTATTATTATTATTATTAATACCCCGCCCATCTGGCTGGGTTTCCCCAGCCACTCTGGGCGGCTCCCAATCGAATATTAAAAACACAATACAGCATTAAACATTAAAAACTTCCCTAAACAGGGCTGCCTTCAGATGTCTTCTAAATGACAGATAGTTGTTTAGAATCCTAGAGTTGGAAGAGACCACAAAGGCCATCCAGTCCAACCCCCTGCCAAGCAGGAAACACCATCAAAGCATTCCTGACAGATGACAGTTTATTTCCTTGCCATCTGATGGAAGTTCCACAGGGCGGGTGCCACCACCGAGAAGGCCCTCTGCCTGGTTCCCTGTCACCTCACTTCCCGCAGTGAGGGAACTGCCAGGAGGCCCTCGGAGCTGGACCTCGGTGTCCGGGTAGAACGATGGGGATGGAGATGTTCCTTCAGGTATACAGGACCGATTCCGTTTGAAGGTCAGCACCAACACTTTGAACTGTGCTCAGAAACGGACTGGGAGCCAATGCAGGTCTCTCAGGACTGAGACTCTCCTCTACTTGTTGACACAGTCTGGAAACAGTTCTCCAGGGTTTCTGAAGGGAATCTTTCCCAAGTCTACCCGGAGATGCTGAGAATTGAACATGGTTCCTTCTCTTTGCACAGCGTGTGCTTTGCTGCTTGGCTCCCCAGCACTGTAGAGGTGCACAGAAAAACTGTTGCTGGTGTCAAAAACCTGCCCAGATTTGTGATATGTTAAAGGAGCGACTTGTGACTTTTAACTGCTTCCATTATTTTACAGAAAGAGATGACAGCCAGGATGTGTCATTGAAGAACCACTGTTGAATGAAAGAAAAATGCAATTTCCTGCGAACTAAAGAAGACCTAGAGGACACACCAGCCCTTAGAGGGAAAACTTGCCTCCTTTAATCCTTAAAAAGCAGGAACCATCAGGGACAGTTTATTGCTTTCACAGACACCTTCCCACAGTTGTGTATGCTCTTAACCCTAAAAATGCTGCTCAGTACCTCCTTGGAATGATGTGGATGACTTGGAAAGAAAGGACAAAACGATTCTTTTTTCCGTATTCCCTGAATGAGTGAGGAGGAACTCATCAGACTACAATTCGATTCCGTCCACCTTCCTGCTCTTAAAGCTTTACTGCAAGTTTGGTCTCTCAGTGTACTTTCAAAACCGACTATTGTTAAACTGTAGTTACAGGTACATTGTTGTCAGGTACAGTACATGTTAAAGACCTCAGCAGAGTATCTGGCTGCCTTTTCCAAATCAGCTTAGAAAGTAATTCTCAGCCTGTTTTTTGCCTAAAAGGGGAAAAAGAGATGATGTGCATTTTTTAAACTGAGATTAATATCTTAGGCATCAATATTTGTTATCCAGAACTCAGGTAGGCAAGTGCCCAATTGCCCAGAGGAACAGACAAACTGTTTTTTTCCACTTGAAACTGTCATGCCTCTTTAGAAAGGTGGTGACTTTCAAAATACCATGAGTTGTGTGTGTGCTTCTTGCCTGTTTTACAGCTCTCTAGGATTGATATCTACAGACTTTAACTCAGTCCTGAAACCACTTGCAATGATCACCACAGTCCTGAGATCCTAGATAAAAATTGTGGGGACTTTCTCTCTACTTGCCCCTGGCAGCAGGCTTACTCAAACCGGGAAAGGCAATGCCAAATCTTATACACACACACACACGCAGTATAAAAAGTTGTTTTCCCGCTCATGTTAGTGATTAGCAATGGCAGCTTCTGGAAAGAGGCCATGGAGAATGCTCTGATGCATGAGATTCATGGATTAAATACAGTGGTACCTCGGAAGTTGAACGGAATCCGTTCTGGAAGTCCGTTCGACTTCCAAAACGTTTGGGATCCAAGGCGCGGCTTCTGGTTGGCTGCAGGAAGCTCCTGCAGCCAATCGGAAACCGCATCGGACGCTCGGGTTCCAAAGAACTTTCACAAACCGGAACACTCACTTCCGGAACGTTCGACTCGCAAGGCGTTTGGGATCCAAGGTACGAGTGTAATACATTTCAGAATCTGGAAGGCACAGTTTGTGGCCCTCTAGAAGGTATTGGACTACACTTGCCAACACCCCTGACTACTGGCCATGGTGGCTGGAGGTGATGGGATTTGTAGTCCAATATATGGAGTGCCACAAATTCTGGTTCCTGACTTAGGGAGAATTATTATTATTGTTATTTTAAGAAAGAAGGCAGTGACAACTTCTGAGTGACAGAGAGAGAGAGAGAGATAATATGAGTCATAAAGAATTCCAGTTTGTTAGCATCACTCAGTTGCACCATGATTATTGAAACCAGTGACTTGTAGGGCATTTTTCAGAGAGCTAGCTAGCGCACACCCACCTCTGAACTGCAATTATATAGTGATTCAGTGAGAGCTATACTGTGAGACCACAGTACATGTCGTGATCACCTATGCAGCTTTCTATATCTTCTTTACCTTACTCAAGATGACCTGGCAGATGCTTCGAAATGCCACTGTGCCTCAATTATTTTTCTACTAAAATGTTTGTTTTCTTTCTTAACACTTCACTTACCAGGAAATTGGTGGTTGGTGTGATTGCGATTCTGGTTTTAATGTTGATGGGGGGGAGAGAACTTTGTTTGAGAAAATCATAAAAGTAGCATGGCTTTAAGGCAGCAGCATCCCAGTGCTTGTTAAAAAGCGATGCACTTTGTTATGTGCAAAAGATATGTAGTTGATAAGTTGCATGTGTGGCTGTCTGGAGTGGTTATGTACATGTCTTGTTCTTCCGATTGCTCTCCTTCATTCCTAATTTTATCCCTTTCCTTAATATGAAAAACAAACTCCTTGTTGAATGTTGCAAGGATAATGATTAAGATTATGATGTTCGACGCATTCCATTTTGTTTGGTGTCTGATAAAATACCCTCCCTCCAAAGCTTCGTAAACAGATGAATTGTCACCCAGTCTTAGCCAATGAAATTGATATTGGTGACACCAGCAAACAGCCAAGAGATATCCATGGCTAAGCCTATTAACCAGTATTCACTGACACAGTTTTAGAGATGCAATTTAGAAAATGAAAGGAGTACTGTAGAATTCGCCATGTGCCTTCTGTGGAATTCAGTCCAGTCTTTGATCATATAAATAGTTTTGGAATTTATTTGTCCTTTGACTAACTGGTAATTCTTTGACTTTTTGAAAATGAATAATTTGGAAACTAATCCCACAGGAGGCGAAGATTTAAAAATGTTGATGGGACAAGGGCAGCATGTATTAACTTTGCAGCATAATGTCCATCGAGAGATGTTGGGAATCTGCAATAAGTTTATTTTTGATATGCACATGTTTTTGTTCCCAAATGGTCCAAATACCAACTTTTACAGTTAACACAAAAATGTGAAGTTTTGAATCACAATATCAATGTAATTTTTTTTTTATTTAAAGATGCAGGTTTCTATTATGCTATGGGAATGGATTTGTGATGTCACAAAGGTAAATCTCATCACTGTTAGGTAGAGGTGGTTTCTGCCGCAAACTGGTAAGAACCAGTTTCCCCTAACCTCAATCCTGACAAGAACATTGCACATTTAAACACAACACAGTGAATGAGCTACCCCACTTCTTACTGCTCAGGATTTAAATGGTAAAGATTACTGTCTCCATTTTAAAAAGCAACAACATCTTACTGGTTTAACTTTCGGCTATTTCAAGGATTTGCAAACCTAACCCAGGATCAAAGCAACTTGACAACTTCCACATGTTAAGCAAAGTTTTGGATACTCAACTTCCTGAACCTAGGCCTCCCCCCATGGCACCATGCCAGCGGATGGCACATTTAAGTTTTGAGGACTAAATTCGTTGTGTCTGTCTCTTTTAATAAGCTGGCATTTAGAATTTATTTTAACCTGTAATCCCAGGGGAATTAAATAACAGGGACCTGATTGGGTTGATTGGAACCACTCTGGGTAAGATTTTGGAAGAGCGTTGAGGCAACAGGACAGCTTTAATACAATTTGGTGAAGCGCTATTGTCTCTTTGCACAGAGCTGCTTCGTAATGCATGCAGCGGCCAGATTCTAAGCCACAGCTCTGGGTCGGTGGGATTGACTGTTGCTCTCCATGGTTCATAGTAGCAGAAGATGCACTGGAAGCTCAGCTTTTCAAAACGAGGGTTCAAAGCCTCCAAACTGTGTTGAATTTCACGACGGTTAATATCCCAGGATACAAGATAAAACTGATGGGAGTTTATCAGAGAGGCCCTGGGGCCCCTGTTCACAGACTAATCCACAGAAGGTAACAATGCTGCCAAGTCTGGATCTTAAACAGCTCACCCTGATGATGATAAAATATTTTGGGGAGCATTCTGTTTTATAGACAGTGAAAGGTGAGTACATATAGCCGCCTTTCCCTAAACTGGTCCCCTCCAGATGTTTTAGTCTCCAGCTCCTAGCAACATGGCCAGTGATCAGGAATCATGGGAGGTGTAGGCAAAAACATCTGAAGGCCGCTAAGAACTGATTTTCTCCTCCTGAAGTTTTGAATAAAACACGGCTGGCCTGAAATTTCAACAGTTTTATTAAACACAGGCATGGAAACTCCATCTGTCATGCATTCCCAACTCTGTTTCGAGAACCCAGCAAAAACCAGATATTAGAAACTGATAGATAACGCTGCTTCTTTTTGACTGTTCGGGTGTCCCTGCTTTGAAGTGGGTATATAGGTTTACGTTGGAAGAGTTTCCCAAGGAGCACAGTTAATGTGTCTTGCCTGGTCTGTGATGCTGTGTGGGAGTTCCCCCTCCACTAATGTAGACAAAGACTGTGGTTTATTTTGTAGTGTTTTTAGGGTTAACTTTGTTTTTCAGCAAGTAATTGGTTAGGTTACATCGTCCCTTTTCCGCCCCATCGACCGATCAAATTCTACCACTGTGGGCTTTAGCAGTGTCAAAGCCAATGCATTTGTAGAATATTTTAGTTATGTGTGTGATTAAATTAAGAGTTCAACTGTGTCATGGGACCAATGCTGTCAATGAAATAAAATGAGTTTTACAAAACAATATGAAGTTGCCTCAATCATAATTCATGCTTTTGAGCAACTGAAATACTACAAAAAAAGCAGCACAACCCCACAGGTGTTCTGCATCTGCATTATAGCATATTCTACTTTAATTAAAAATGTTGAAAAAGGTATGGAGTCTGACATTTTTCTTGGAATCTGCTTGCCCTGATTTAAGTTTTTTTTCTCTTGAACAGCCCAGCAGTAAAAAGAACAGTTTAGATCCAAGACGTTGTCGTATTTAAAGTAGACTAATTAAAACCAATGTGGTTTAAGTTATGAGTAAGTTAAGTCTCATTGTTCCAGTGGGCTTACTCTGCATATGACTTAAGTCTGGATCTAACCCAGCTAGCTAGATTAGGGTTACCAGACGCCCCCAGTTTCCAGGGACACTCCCCGGATTTGCAAATCTGTCCCTGGACAAATTCCGTCCCAGGAATGTCCCCAGGTTTGCAAATCTGTCCCCGTGAAAAGTGGCAGCGGCAGCCTCAGCAGCCCAGAGCCAGCCTGTTGGCCATTTTTCCTGCACCACGGCAGCGAGCAGCTCCTGAAGCCAGCCAGAGCCAACTGCGCCAACAGGCTGGCCCCTCCTGGGCAACGGCCGCCCGCCTGTGACTCCCAGGCACCCCCTGATCTGTCAAAACAAAGGGGGAAGGAGATCGGGGAAGGCTCGGGAGTCACGGGAGGGCGGCACGCTGTTTCCCAATTTTTTATTTTTTTTTAAACTGCATTTATGTTTCACAGGGTGCGAAAGAAAGTTTATACAATATGCATGTGTGCTTGGGCCCAGAGTCTTTTGCCTCTCCATCCCCACTACTTACTCCCTGTTGCTACACAGCTTCACAAAAAAAAGTGTCCCCGGATTCGTTGAAAAAAAAATGGTAACCATAAGCTACCGGTAGATTCATTCATGCTGTGAGCAAAATGATGAGCCTCCTCATCTATTGCAGTACTTTTCAAACTGTTCCAAGAAACTCAGGAGCTTATCAAATAGAGTATCAGCAATGGAGCGCAAGCAGTTAATCTGCCATTACTCATGTTCCCGAGCAGGACTCTGCAGCAAGGGAGTTATGGCTATATAACTTCATGTGCGATGAGTAACAGCTGACCCAGCCCCAACCAGTCTCTCTGGCCTCTGTGTGAACAGAGCATACCCTAGAATGCACATTCAGAACCTAAAATCAGGGTCAACCCACAAGTTACCTCCATTGTAAGATATTGATGCATGTTCTCTCCCTGACCTAGAATGACATCTGACCTGAACAGGCACATTATTGCATAGATTGGTTGGAGAGCAAATGTGGTTTGTGTTGGACGAGGTTCAAATCCCCAAGAAACTCAGCCGGGAAGCCTCACTGAGCCAGTCCCCTTCTGAGCCCAGCTTGCCTCACATAGTTGTTGTGGGGATGAAATGGGGAGGAGGGAACCATGCCCAACGCCTGAAGGCTTGGGATATGAAAGTAATAAGAAAATAAAAATGGGAGCCTCTAGGAGCTTCTTAACACTGATGAGGAAACACCAGCATCAGTGTACCGGTAGTAAGCTAATCATGGCTTGCACTTCTGTTAGGGATGTCTGGGCTTCCTTAACTTAAATGACGCCAATATAATAGTTAAACTACCACTGAAGTTCCTCAGATGTTTTGCCTAAGGAGAAGCCTCCAGCGTCAAAGATAGGAGCAACAAAACCATTTTGCTGATTTTCTCCACCCTCTTGCTACCCGAGTTTTTATGTGCATCTTATTCCCACCAAATAAATTAAGGCACTGTGCATTCTAAGATGCTTAATGGAATCAGATGAATTGTGGACCACTTAACATAATTGGAAATTAGGATAAGATGCCTACAGAACATTAATCCTTCTAGCCAAGTACTAATATATATTGCACACACCATGAGCACACCATAGTAGACAGACTTCACTTCTCTCAGCAACTCTCAGCAAAACCCGGGTGCCTGTTTTGTGGAAAAATAACGCCCGCCCCTTTCAGAATCATCGATCATTTCAGCTTGGAAAAGACTTTACTCGCTGACCTGGCTATGCAAGAGAGAGGAAGTGACCCACCTGTTTGCCTACAGATAATCTCTGTCATTGCTGCCATCTCTTTTGGGGTCTACTGCCTTTTAAATGGGGTTTCCTTTGGTGCCTTCAACTGGTGGTACATCGTGGGCATTTGCTGCATTGTGGCTGGCGCCTTTGCCACCTTCCGCATCTATGAGGTCTGCATCTCGGTGTCGCGCACAGAGGCATCCTCGGAGCTCAGCCTGCATCCCTAAACGAGGAAGTTCCAGGAGAGGGATGTGGTGCGATCCAGAAAGGTTGCACCGCCGCACAAGAAGCCCTTTCCGTAGGATGTTAGTAACTGCATGATTCCTCTGCCCAAGGAGCAAGATATTAGTGGCTGAACTGTAGACTGCATGGCGAAGGGGAAATACTTCTTTATTTGCTGCATTCCAGGATATAGCTAAAGGCACAGAACGTGTAACAGGTAATATTTTTTAGCTCCAGACCCAAGAAAGCAAGAGGGACAAATAGTTCCAGCTTTCTTATGCATCATTCCAGTGCAGCTCAGCCAGCACCTTCGGGTACCGGTACATTGCCTGCCTCTCCCCCTCCCTATATTCTCACAACTCCCCTAGCCCAAGGTCACCCAGTTATTTGATGGGGATTTGAACCCTGGTCTCCCCAGTCCTCGTGACACTGCACAGGTTGGCTTACAGTATTCTGTTTCTATCCTTGGGCTGAGGCAGAGCTGGGCTAACCAACGTGCTAACCAACGTGGCATCCTTTAGCAGCTGCTGCCGGGCGAGGACTGGATCCGAAGCAACCATCAGCAAGAGGTCTGCCTTGTGCAGACAAATGGTGGGCTGGGCATTTATAGCAGGGCATACAAATTACTTTTGTTCCTTCCCCCAATCCCTGTAACATTTGATTTTATAGATAGGGAGATAACTCTCTTGTATTTGCCCCTGCAGTCTACCCCATGATTGTAGTTTGGGAGGGGGGGGGTTAAAGCAGGGTTTGCTAAACAAATGTCAGTCAATGCCTTCTTAGCCAAATGCTTCAGTGTGCCAAATGTTTCTCCTTTCTTCCTCTCCTACTTTGCAGTTAAAAAGACTACCTCAGCACCTCATAGTCAAAACAAAATAAAGAATAAAAAAAAAATTCCTTCCAGTAGCACCTTAGAGACCAACTTAGAACAAACTTAGTTGGTCTCTAAGGTGCTACTGGAAGGAATTTTTTTATTTTTATTTTGTTTTGACTATGGCAGACCAACACGGCTACCTCCCTGTAACTCAGCACCTCATAGTCATTCATTCTCCCCTTTTCTCCCATTATCTGATCGTTTCCATTCTTTTCTAATCCTGTCGTGCCTTATTTCCACACAATTTCCACACAATTCCCTCTCTTTTCTGACCTTACCAAAAAAAAAAAAAAAGTTAATTTAAGTATACCTTTTTTGGCCCAGACCTTGCTTTTCCTTCTTGGCCTCTTTTTCCTGTTTCCCACTCACTATTTCTACCCCACACCCTAAATCATTTTGTTTCCCTTCCCCCTTCGTTTTTCACTTTTCTTCTTTCCTTGCCCCTTTGCCTCTTTGTATACATCTGTTTCCTCATCCTGTTCCTCCCCTCCCTGCCCCACTTCCCTGAAAGGCTTTATTTGCACTAGGATTTCCCAAAGCACAGCTCTAGAACACATTTAAACGCTTGAGATCAGCTCTGCAAAATGGGTAACAGTATTAAAAAGAAGAGTAGCTGTGAGCATATGCAGAATCCTTTACCTTACCACTGAGAAATCACAAGCAGCACACAAACACTGGAAGGAAAAAAATCATTGCTGTTGTTATTATTTGCATTTATTCATCACTTAGTACGAAAATGTCTCAGAGCAATACAATTATTAAAGCATAAATGGACTGCAATAAGGTCAAACTTATCCATCCTTAAAGAAATCAGGCCTGAGTGCTCACTGGAAGGACAGATCCTGAAGCTGAGGCTCCAATACTTTGGCCACCTCATGAGAAGAGAAGACTCCCTGGAAAAGACCCTGATGTTGGGAAAGATGGAGGGCACAAGGAGAAGGGGACGACAGAGGACGAGATGGTTGGACAGTGTTCTCGAAGCTACCAACATGAGTCTGACCAAACTGCGGGAGGCAGTGGAAGACAGGAGTGCCTGGCGTGCTCTGGTCCATGGGGTCACGAAGAGTCGGGACACGACTAAACAACAACAAATGGTAACAAAAATGTAAACCTACCAAAAAGCTAAAATAACAATTGACTGAAAGTGCTCGTCCTTCAGTTACATACAGACAAATTCTACACCACCCTAGTAAAAGATGAACAGCAATACATACTTGGGTTATCACCCAATTCAGAGCCAAATGCCTGGATGAACAGAAACCATTATTTCCAAGGAGGCTTGACCCATGATACTTTTGACAACACTGCCTATGGTCAGAGTTGAACCTCAGGCCGCCCCCAGGCCTCTCTGTCTGGCCCCCTGGAAGACGTCTTGGCCTCAGCCACACACCCTCACCTCAAACCACTCTCTTCATAAGCCTTACTTTATTCTGTCCTTCAGGGATTTTGCTTGGCTGGAATGTGTCCTTGAGCACTGATAATGCTGCTTAGGTGCCTGGATGGAGGATAAAGAGGGGTGTGTGAAGAAACCAAACTTGTTGCTTCCCCCACTTTTGCTTCTGGCCCTACCCTCCTCTGAACATGACTCCCCCCCCCCCGAAGGGAATGTGTGAAAAGGGTTTCGTATCCCAAACTAGGGGGATGCTTGTGTGACCAAGAAGAGGACCTGTTGTACACTTAAGCTGCATGCACACTGTACATTTATAGCACATTCGATGCACATCCCCCTCTCTCAAGAATTCTGGGTACTTAGTTTGGAAATGGATCCAAGTCAGATGTGTTTGCATCAACTCTGCAAAATGCCCAGTCTTCCATTCATCTCCAGCTGGTTCATTGTGAGGTTAAAGGGCAATGTGATGTCATAATGAGGTACTACAGCATGCAACATGAATGATTCCAGCAGGGAAAGAGTGAGACTCGCCTAGAAGAATGATTTGAGACGTTGGACGGTTTCCCTTATGAATCTGCTACTGTTCATCTTTTTATCTTCATTAATATTTGCAGGAGCTACTAAAGGTATGATCTCTTTGAAACCCATATGCCACATCTTAGAACATGATGTTTATTTTACACTACTATTGTGCTGCAAAACCACAAACAATGGGCAGGGGTGTGTGTGGAGAAGGAAATGTATCACTGTATGGTGTCACTCAGAACCTCTCTTCAGCCGGACTCTTCTATTCTCTGTTGAGTATGTTTGATGTACTTTGTTGAATATTTTAAGCTCCTGCCCCTTTAATTTCTGACAGCACTCCACAGGCAACAAAATTCAGCGATTTGGGGTGTGTTGGTGGCTGGATACCTTGTCTTCCTGTCCACAGCTATTATTTGCCTTTTGTCTCCATCTGTAGTCATGTTAAGAATATGAGAAGAACCCTGGTAGATCTCCATATAGGCCAGGTATGCCTTCAACCTTTACAGACCCAGGACCCACGTTTAACCCAAACTTGCATTTGGGGACCCACTTCTTAAATCTTTTAAGCATATATTTGCATGCTGGTAGTGCTCCTATTGCAACTCACCTTAGATCAGACTGCAGCCCACCGTTTCAGGACCAGGATGTAGGCCAGCAAATCCACTTCTCACACTGACCACCCAGATGCCTCTACAAACCCACATGTGAGACCATGAAGGCAGTTGTCCTTCCCTGCTGTCATTCCTCAGCCATTGAGATTCATTGGTATATCTAAACCTGGAGGTTCCATGTACCCATAATTGACTAAATCTAGCACAGAAGTTAGTCATCCTTCAGTCCACTGGTTTCCGTGGCCTCAAGCAGACCTCTGATGGATTAATACTCATGACCCAAGAGTAATCCATTTGAAACATATAAAACTGTTCTATAATTATCTTAGAACTGAGCTGGGGAAATCTTTGGCTCCCCAGATGTTGCTGTACTACAACTCCCACCACCCCATGTGAGTTAGAGCTGATGGAAGTTGTCGCTTGGCAACTCCTGGAGGGCCAAAGGTTCCCAGCCCCACTCTTGAGTATTGGTCTTCAATTGCTGGGTTGGGACCCACTGCCAGAGCATGGCCTGATCTAAGGCGTGGGTTGCAACGTTAGCACTAACAAAGCTACTTATACTTTTTTCACTCATAATGCACATCGATCTCTGACTTTTTTCTTCTGGGTTTCTGGGTGTTTTCCTGTTGTTATTCTGTCTCTCAACAGCTACAATAAACCTACCATTAAAATTATGGACTGGTCATTTCTTCGTCAGCGGGCAAATGGGCAAATTTAGCAGGGGATCAAATACTTTCCCCCCTCACTGTATATGGTATAACATTAAGAAATGGGTCCTCAAATGCATGTTTGGGTTAAAGGTAGATCCAAGGTCTGGAAAAACTGAAGACTACTGTCTCTGAGTATTGTTTAAAGGTCTGGTGTTGGGTTTGGATGAAGAATTCATAGCAGGCTTCTGCTCTTTCAACCATAATTGAATAAAGTGATTTTAAAAAAATGCACCTCATTTATCTAGAGAAACATAAAGTTATTATTCGGATAAATCATGGGAAGAAAGCGAAAGAGAAGGAGGCGGCAGGAAGAACGAAGCACATCATCATACACCCTACTGTACATAAGATTTCAATAAACAAAGGTAAACTTTTTTATTATTCTTTATTAAAAATAAAAAAAATTATAAGGCAAAAGACCAGCAACTTTTACAACCTCAGAGGCCCCAGAGTTATTAAAACATCTGATCAACACTTAGGTAACCCAAAAAAAACCAAAAAACCCACCATCAGCTTATGAAAATGTTTATACAGCAAACCAGTTTGATATGCAGATATTAAGGGACAAATGGGGATGTCAATCTCAATCAAATAAGGTAAACTGTGCTAAGTTCTATAACAAGGGTGTTTCTGGACCTTAGACTAAATTATATTTTGAATTTGCTGTAGTTAGGAAAGGGCTATGTAAGACACCTAGCTGCTGGAGATGATAATGCTTCTTTAAAACTTGTGTTCATACAATGTCCCACAAAGGTATATTTTTGGGAGAGGGTAACAGAAACAATTAATACAACTGTTCAAAAAAAATATTAAATTTGCAGAGGAAAATATCCTTTTGAATTATATTCCCAGTACATAGAATCTAACTAAGGGGCAGTATGAATGTCCCTTACTATGGAAAAAAGACTAGTATTGATGAACCGGAAGAATAAAAATGTGGCTCTCTTCAATGAATGGATAGAAGATAAATTCGCAACACATGAACAAGTTGCGATGGATAAATTCAATGCTATTTGAAAATCATTTGTATAAACACTATTAGGTAAAGTTTGGGATAAGTATGATAACAATCTTGTAAGTTTTTAAGTTTTTTTTTTTTTTTTTTAAGAAAGGTAAACTTATCTCTGCACTTAGAAAACAAAGAACTACAATAACCCTGCAAATTACGTGGGGGTTATGTTCTGGGGATCACACCTAAAGCCAAAATTGCATATAGTCAAAACGCACTGGGTTCAGTGACAGGTGGGATTGCCAAAGGCATTTTTCCTGAAACCCCAGGAAAGTTGTAGGCTTACTGTATGTACATAACAAAACAATGGACAAAGAAAGTGGGGGGGGGGGTGCATTAAAAAAATATTGCATACTTCTGCAACTTTGTTACAGAAGTATGGGATAATGAAGAAGTTGGCAAACATCCACCCAAAGGTGTCTTTTTCTATTGAGTAGCAGGTAAGGACATAGTTCAGCAGTGCTTAAAACTGAAATTTGTGTGTGAAACCACATTATGTACGGTATGTGCATTTTGTATTGCCCATATCTAGGGGTGGAAAAAACCATGTAATTTTTCATGGAACCATCACTGGATTTTCAGGAATTGGTATTACAGCTGAAAAATGTTGACAATGTATTTGCTGGGTCTGGGCCACTTTATTCTTCCCTGCTAGTATGCGAGAGAAACAAAACAACATCTGTGGCTTCACTTTATGTCCGAGTTGGGAACTGTGGTTTGTTTTGCCCCAAACTACTATTTGTAGCTGATATTTATTCTTAGACTACTGATCCTTCATCAGTAAAAGAAACCATAATCCCCAGTTAAGACATAATACTAAGCCAGTTCATTAACTAGAAACAAAAGGATTGCTTATTTTTAAGTGATGCTTAATTTTAATTGAATTGCACAGTTCTTAACTTTACTATAGGGCCACAGAATCATGAAGATGTTGGATCACAAGATAATGAAGATGTTGACAAAAGTCTATCCACTTACCACCTTTTCCATCCAATACCACGTAAGACCAGTTAGCGGTGATGAAACCTCGAAATCCCATGTGGTCCAACCTTACATATCATATTTGCATGTCATGATAAACCATAGTTACTGGTTTGCACAAAAAGTGCATTTTCATGGCCCATATTTACATTTTCAGGGAGCCATCACTAGATTTTCAGAACCAATTTAAATTCTGAAGAGTTGATAGTGACCTCATTTGCATGTCACAGTAAACCATGGATAATGAAAACTGGTTTACTGTGAACGCATAGTTCCGGGCTGCTTTGCTTCTCTTTTTTATACCAAGCAGACACAGAACCCATAGACCGCACACTGTCATGTCATGCAGCGGGAGGGGTGGTGGAGCAAAGCCAAAATTTGACAACACGCAGCCTTCCCAAAGCTAGGTAAGTGAGGCACTGGGTTTGGGGAGTGAGGTGTGAGGCTCTGGCAGGGTCCTATAGCCCTTCTACCTCCTTCCCAAAGCTGGGAAAGTGCTAACTAGCCTTTAGAAAGGAGGAAGAAGGAATCTAGGACAGGCATAGGCAAACTCCAGGTGTTTTGGTACTGCAATTCCCATCATCACTGGTCCTGTTAGCAAGGAATGATGGGAGTTGTAGTCCCAAAGCATTTGGAGGGCCGAGTTTGCCTATGCCTGCTCTAGGACCCTGTCAGGGCTCTCACAGCTGCTTCCCAAGGCCCAGTGCCTCACTTACCTGACTCTAGGGCTGCATATTAACCCTTTCCTGCCCTGAGGGGATAGGTTTAACTCTTCCCATAGCAGTCTTTTTCCCTTGAGTGGAAAACATGGAGGGGGGCATTCAGTTACTGTCCCTTCTTCCCACCTACCCTCTACAACTACAATCTAGAGACAGAGACCACTTACCTTTATGAATAAACTGGGGGTTTGTTTTGTTTTGTTTCAGACTAACCACAATCACAGACAAACAATTTGATGCTTGTTCTTGGATTACTGATTGTGATTTGTTTGAGCAAAATAAACCACGGTCCTAAGTTTGGACATAGTACAAAGCCAGTTCATTAACTACCCATGACCTACGTTCATAAGAAATTAGTGAACAAGAAATCTGATTTATTTTTTAATTGAATGTCATATTTCTTAACTTTTATTATAGTACCACCAAAGAATGAAGATGTTTATGAAAATCAACCAGAAAATGTCCTTTTTCATCCAGTACCAGGTAAGGGCACAGTTAGCTGTGGTGAAACCTAAAATCTCCATGTGATCCAACCAAATAATTATTCAGTGGCCATATCTACTTAGGTCTCACTATTGTTCAGTTACCAAAGCTACCAGAACACCCAGGCCTAATCTCTGATGCTTGCTACGTATTATTTATTTGGGGTACAAGCAATCCCACATTTATGTGTGTTCAATATGTGTGTGACCACACATCACATCCAGTGTTTGAAACCCTGATTGTTCTAGGTGCATTTTGCAACAGGGAATTTCATTAGCGTGAGCAGTTTCTGAGCTCTGGGTGCAGTCCTGTGCCTAAGATTTCAGATTAAAACTGCAGAGTGGAAAGAAAAGAAGACCCTTTTCTGCCTCCCCACTTCCAGCTATTCTCTGAAGACTGGAGAAGAGACCCTCTTAAGAACATTAGGGGCTGACAGGGGAAGAACTAGACCATGTGAAAAATAAACATATTTTAGCTGCAGTTCATTCATTTTCAGCTTTGTATTCTTGCTATAAAAAGCACGCCTAGACATTCCATTGTTGTGCCCATAACCTAAGTTTATGGTGCCATTTAGCTCCTAGCTTTCATATCTCAGTTTCTAACACTTATCACATCAAAGCCAGGAAGTGATCCAAAAAGTTACAAAAGGGGGCAGAATGGGGTAGAGGTGGATTGGGGTGTTTGCAGGTTTTTTCTATGATGTTTCAAATATACGTGATTTCACTTAAGCATGTGGTGCCTTGGAACTTAAAACCCCCCCTCAATAAATGAAGGGTTGCCTGTATATACCTACTTTGCCCCCACCCCCCTTTGGGAAGATTCCTGTGGATTTTCAGGAATCAATATTGCTCCTAAAGAGTTGACACTGACCACATTTGCATGTCATTATAAACCATAGTTAGCTGTGAACATGTCAGTCTGGGCCACTTTGATCCTTCCTGCTGGAGTGTGAGAGAAAACAAACCGTAATTCCTGATTTAGCATATATTTGAACAAGGCATTGCAGTTGTTTTATCTCAAGCAAACCATGCTCTGTGGGCTCTTAGATTACTGACCAATTTGTTTGAAAAAAGAAACCATGATCCCTGGCTTGGACATAATGGACAGTCCATTTGCTATGCTTGAACTATGTACATAAGAAGTATTGCACAAATTAAATATTTGTTTTTAATTGAATTGCATTCTTAACTTTTATTACAGGACGAATGTTTAATGAAGATTTTGACAAAAGTCCAGTAAAAGATCTCTTTTTCCAACCAGTACCAAGTAAGGACACAATTTAGCACATTAAATCGCCATATCTTACCTTACATAATCATTTGCACAAGAGATGAAATTTTGTATTGCCCATATTTAGAGCTGGAAAAAATAGTTAAATTTTCAAGGATCCAGCTTTGACTTAGCTTTATTTCTGGCCTAGAGATTGTGGTATGTGTTGCCTCAAACAAATTATGATCTGTAGCCACTGCTTCTTCTTCTTCTTTTAGTGATCATTTGTTAAAGCAAAAGAAACCATCCCTACATCAAACATGATGCTAAATCAGATCAGCACATTCACAGTTAAACATCAACTATGGATTACTTGCAGGGGTCACCAGCCTGTGACCCGTAGTGGTGTTAGCAGGTGCCCCAGACTTTTTCATTTACAAAAAGAAAAAAGGCCTCAAGTTCTCCTAGAAAGAAAGATAAGGGGCAAATTGTGCAGGTACCTTCTAAATGATTTACCGGTATGTGAAATGAGAGTGGTGTGGTTATCTTGTATATTTTCCTCAGTACAGTGGAATTGTCAAACGTAATCCATTCCGGAAGACTGTTCAACTTCCGAAATGTTTGACAACCGAGGCGCAATTGCCGGTTGGCAAAATCCATTGAAAAAATGGAGAAATGCGCCTCAGAAGCTGTTTGACTTCTGAGGCGCGTTTGAAAACGGAAGCATTCATTTCCAGGTTGTTGGCGTTCAAAAGCCTAAACGTTCAACTTCCGAAGCGTTCGACAACAGAGGTTCCACTGTACTGAGGAATGCAGTCTGTTGTTACTAGACAACAACAGCATCAGTGAATGAGTGTGTGTGTGTGTGTGTGTGTGTGTGTGTAATCTCCATAATTAGGAACCAGTAAGACATAGCTGACTTCCCATAGTATGCGCATAAAGTTGTTGGGAGTGACTGTCTCTCTAATTTTGTGTTATGTCATGCCCCCTCCACGGCAGTCATTTTGTGACTGGTAGGTACTCCAGCACCCTCTCAAAGTTCAAAATGTGCCCGCTAGTCAAAAAATGTTAGCGATCCCTGTTAGACTGTGATATGCAAACTGGGTTACATTTTCAAATTCCTGGGAATTTTCTATCCAGAGGATCAGGTATCTAGGATTTCTGCAGCCCTGCCCATATACCCGTACTTTCAACATGTGCTGACAAGATCTCTCAGATAAACCAAGAATACAGTTCTGTCTATGGCAGTGATGGTGAACCTTTTAGAGACCGAGTGCCCAAACTGCAACCCAAAACCCACTTATTTATCGCAAAGAGCCAACATGGCAATTTCACCTGTATATCTCATTTTTCTGTGTGTTTCACGTTTCTTCTTTATGACTGCTGTTGTAATAAATAATCCTTCACGAAAGTTATTGCATTACATTCTTCATTAAATTATCTTTCCATTGATAAATAATTTTATGATATAACTCAGTGCTTTTTTCTCCATTCAGTTCCTTTCTCTCTTAAGCCACACCCCTTCTATTTATTCATTTATTGAATTTGCATACCGCCCTTCATGTCCACCCTTTGAGTCCCTGCCTGGCTTCCCTCCTTATTCTGCACACCCTTACTCGAGAGTAAACCCCACCGACCTCAGTGATGCTTCCTTCCCGAGAAAGCACGGGTGGTTTCAAAGGCCCCCGTGTGCAAATTCCCACACGAGTTCACCTCCGCCTTGGGTTGGTTGGTTTGTTTGTTTGTTTTTGCCCTCAAGTCTCCTCCCTTTGTCAGAGGAGGCCACCGCTTCATCGATGACTTCTCACTCCTCCCCTACCCCTGGCACGGAAGCTATGGCACGAGGGCTACAGGCTTTGGATGCATGTGTGAGCCCTCCTCCTCTTCCCACCTCCAGCACGGTGGGGCGACTGCGCACATGACCACAGAGAGGGCTCTGAGTGCCGTCTCTGTTACGCGTGCCATAGGTTTGCCACTACTGGTCTATGTCATCTGTGCACCAAGTCCAAATGGCAAATGCATGCACAAAAGTGTTTTTGGATTGCTCCACCATAGTGGAATACCCATTGCCTGGAGAACCACTATAAGCTAAGTCTTTCATGAATTTTTTTCCAATCTGGACTGGCTTCAGAAAATCTATAAGAACAAAGGCAACAATTGCAGATAAAACAGTGACATATACAAAGATGTACAATAAGCAGTTTTCAACATATATTTATAAAATTATGTTCAGAGCTTGATCATGATAACTTACTTATATAGCGAATAATTGGTTTCCATTAATTTGTTCATTCATTGCTATGCCGATGAATCTGTTGATACTTGTAATTCAGTTAATTTAACAACAACAAAATGCTTGGTCCCACATCTTTTTCTCCCCCCCCCCATCATTTACCAAAAACAATGTTTGATAAAGTTAAAATGTATGATTTTAATTCTTGCTGATCACACATTGACTTCTTTTCTTACAGAATTTGGTAAGCAATTTAGTGGATTTAAAGGTAAACAGCTGTTTCCATTTGATTAATTTTAAACAACTGCCCTGCCTTAAGTTTCAGACAATGAAGAGTTTGAGAAGCGCATACAACTTGTCCCCAAAGAAGAAGAAAGACCACGACCCCGGGAACAAATACTGTTGGCTGTATCCTCAGCAACTCTGTGTGTTTTAATATTGCTTACAATGCTTTGTGGTATGACTGTATACCAATGTAGCAAAAGAATTAGGTAAGTCTGCCCATCACACAAATGGTGAATTCTAACGATCCATCTGTATATTCTGTACTAATAGTCAACACATTCTCTCAGTGTGGTTCCTTGTGTAGCCAAAATGGCATCATCCACACACATGAGGAAGGCATCAGTAGGCTTGGGGGATCCCAAAGGTTTAGAGAAGTATTTTTTTTTTTTAACTATAGGAGAAGAGGCAAAACAACTCAGTCAAGACAGAACATGCTCAGTGGGTGCAGAACACTGGCTAACTGCTATAGGGGTAGGGGAGGAAGAACAATGGAATGGAGTATCCCGGAGGGCAGAATGCATGATTAATTGGCTCAAATCTTGGAATGGGAACACTCCATCTTGCAACATTATACTTACAGCTCCTATATGTTGCTCTGATATTAAAGGGGGCCAGGGCCCTGCCACTGGGGGCAAAAAACTGCCTGTCCCTTTTTAAATACATTTATCGCATCTCCCCTAATATGCCTGCATGCTGCCATCTCCACATGGAAGTGGCTTGGTAAAGCAACTGTGTGTCAGATGACCATGCAGGTTGCAGGCAAATGCTCTGCATTGTGGAGAAACCTACATAGGAAATGCTGTGCATGGGAGTGTCTTCCACATGGGAAGGTATTTTGAGTGTCGCAGCCCTGAGATCTTTAGAAACAGCAGACATGAAATCAACACCCCCTCTTTGCATTCCAGTTTCACAGAGCTCTCATTTACTGCTTCTGAACATCGAGCACTATTTGGGCCATCCTTTTTCCATCCTTATCCTTCCGAAACTACAGTCTCTAGAACTGAGAGCTTGATATGGAACGAGTCCGGACCAAGACCAGTAGGACGAAGCCCCTCGGTGGCTAAACCCTCAAGGGTGCTAACATTTGATCCTGTTGTACACTCAGTAGATGAGGTGTCAACATTTTCTGATGAATCAGCCCGCACGCTAGAGACAATCAGGCCTAGAGAGACAGAACTAACTGAAGTAGTGGCACCCTCTCAAGCCCCATCAACTGAAGCACCATCTCCAAGTGCACCAGCAGCAGCGCCAGCACCGCCACCAAGTCAACCAGGAGCAGCACCCCCGCCACCACCTAGTGGCCCAGCAGCACCACCTCCACCTCCACCAAGCGCGCCTGGAGCAGCACCCCCGCCACCACCTGGTGGCCCAGCAGCACCACCTCCACCAAGCGCGCCTGGAGCTGCACCACCGCCACCACCTGGTGGCCCAGCAGCACCACCTCCACCAAGCGCGCCTGGAGCTGCACCACCGCCACCACCTGGTGGCCCAGCAGCACCACCTCCACCAAGCGCGCCTGGAGCTGCACCACCGCCACCACCTGGTGACCCAGCAGCAGCACCTCCACCAAGCGCGCCTGGAGCTGCACCCCCGCCACCACCTGGTGGCCCAGCAGCACCACCTCCACCAAGCGCGCCTGGAGCAGCACCCCCGCCACCACCTGGTGGCCCAGCAGCACCACCTCCACCAAGCGCGCCTGGAGCTGCACCACCGCCACCACCTGGTGGCCCAGCAGCACCACCTCCACCAAGCACACCTGGAGCTGCACCCCCGCCACCACCTGGTGGCCCAGCAGCAGGACCTCCACCAAGCACACCTGGAGCTGCACCCCCACCCCCACCTAGTGGCCCAGAAGCACCACCAGCACCACCACCACCAAAAGGTTAAATCCTATGTTGACAAGATGATTTTTGAAAAAGAAGGAAAGAAATCTGGATTACTACCTTCACAGTTGGCTGCTCCGTACACAATTCAGAGGAAGAGAAATATTGAGATTCTGAATTGAGGAGAAAACCAACAAGGAAGTTGGGACTACAGGGGTCTGAAGGTGTGCTGGAACGGAATCGATAGCTGAGCTTAGTGAGAAAAAAGTGGTGTAAGAAAGTACGTACTCCCAAGAGACATTGGAATAGTTTCATATTATGGTGTGGAAAAATAAATAAATAAACCTTTGAATCACTAGCCATGGCAAAAGCCACATAAGGTTACGTTATGTGAATAAATTTTCTGTACAATAAATCAGCTATATGAATGAACTCTCGTCTGCCCTACATTAAGATGTAGACTTAATGGCTATTTTCAGCCAGACTAACACAGAAGTCACTAAATATGGTGGTGAGGACAGTCCCCTTGCTGGTGTTAACTGATCCTGGCAACAAAACAGGTTTCTGTGGGGTTTGGGAGTAATACGGTATGGATATATAGGAAACCTCTTTCCATGCATCCTGAAATTCATGAAACCAGCAAGGCATTCCTTCCTGAAAGACAGCATTAGTATGAATGAGGTCTCCCCTATGTGGAGTTCACAACTTTTCTACTGGGCTTGTTTAGCAACCTAACCTACAAAAAATTAACTACTGAAGCTTTTCCTAACATTCCAGTAAAAAAGGATGTGATTAAAAGCAAGGAGGCTGGGTATGCAGGAAGCTAGAAACCCTGTGTGTGGTTCTGATCATCCACTGAAATAACATCCAAAATGTTCAGCGCTTACAGGAAGCCTGCTTGGATCGGCTGCAATACAGAGTTCCCTTTTGGGAATGCCATAATGCAGATGGTCACTGCAGGCTAGCTGTCACCACCAGCTGGCTGATCAGCAGTTACAAGAAGCATAGCCAGCAAGCTTCCCTTGCCAGGGAACAATCAGGAGCACTTTAAGGCTCCCAGTTGATCCTTGGAAGCCAGCTCGGGTTACTACTCCCAGCAGCAGTAAGGCCATAAGTGCATACACATCCAAATGGATGGCATAAAACACACAACGTAATGCTGCAACCAAATTCCACTGCCTGTTTCTTACAACGTTGCACACACCTGTGCAATTATAAGTCCTCCCCATGTAATGCTCTATAAATTCACCTGCTCAACACAGACACAAGCAAACACACACACACACACACACACACACAGAGGGGGGGGGGAGGGAATCAACTCAACAGCAAAACCCTTACACCCACTTCAACCACACACAGTGAGCAAATAAACTTCAATATGCACAATGAAATGCAGTATTCTACCACTTTAAACAGTCATAGTTTCACACACCATGGTGATTAACACCTTTGCACATCGTGCAACATGTATGCACATGAGTTTATTTGGCCAGGAAAAGCAATGGGTACATTACCTAGGGTTCCCACCCGTCCCTTAAAAAAAGAAAAAGGCGCATTGTCCTTTTTATTTTGGAGAAAAGTGTCCGCTGCTGTGCTTGAATTTCAAACAGGACACCATTTTTTACATATTCAAGCTCATCTTCCTCCTCATCCTCAGAACTGCTTACGCAAAGGGTGGGTCTGGTGTGGGGAAGAGAGCGAGAACCTAAGTGGGAGTTTATGCAGGCAGAGGGTAGGTCCCTGAAGAGGGTGAGGTGGCAATGGGAGGACTTTTGTGAGGGCAGAGCTTTTTTCCCCGTGGACGGAACTCACCGGAACCCAGTTCCAGCACCAGTCAAGTGGGTGCCGTTGCCATTATAAGATAAAGGGAGCAGGTGGCACTGTGGTCTAAGCCACTGAACCTCTTGGGCTTGCCAATCGGAAGGTCAGTGGTTCGAATCCCCATGACAGGGTGAGCTCCCATTGCTCTGCGTCAGCTCCTGCCAACCTAGCAGTTCAAAAGCACACCAGTGTGAGTAGATAAATAGGTACCACTGCAGTGGGAAGGTAAATGACGTTTCCGTGCGCTCTGGTTTCCATCACCATGTCCCGTTGCACCAGAGGCAGTTTAGTCCTGCCGGCCACATGACCCGGAAAGCTGTCTGTGGACAAATGCCGGCTCCCTTGGCCTGAAAGTGAGATGAGCGCCACACCCCATAGTTGCCTTTAACGAGACTTAACTGTCCAGAGGTCCTTCATCTTTACCTATAAGAGGACAATGCAAGCCCCGGCACTTCTTTTTCTAGAAAAATAGCATGGAGAGACAGTTTTTGTGGGGGCAAAGGGTGGAATCTTCGATTTTGTATGGGCAGAGGAGGCGGCTGGTGGGTCAGAAAGCGAGAGGCCGGGAGGTTGTTTGCACAGAAGAGTTTTTGCACGGACAGAGGCGGGTGGGCCAGAGTGGGTAAGGGAATAGATAGTAATTTCTGCACTAGCTGAAGTAATTTTAGCCCCTTCCACTGCACCCCCCCTTCTACCACTCTTATATTTTGTCCGTTATTTTCCCTGACCAAAGAGGCCGGCCCTGACAAAGCCCCAGAATAAAAGCGAACTACAACTCCCAGCACCTCCAGCCAACCACAATTCCCAAGCTATATAGGACAACAACACAGCACCAAAAACAAGGAATGGAGACCCTCGGCAGAAACCCCTCAGCCTGAATAAACCCAGTAGGGCGCATGCGCGGCCCGCTTCTCGAGCAGGCTTAATCAGAAGCAACGTGCCTTAACCGCTCTCCGGGGACCGTTAAAAAAAACCGTTGCAAAAGCCACGCCCCGAAAGTGGGCGGGGATTGCGTTTTTCTCCCTATTTAAATATAAGGAGGCACCTTTGCGGAATGAGGGTGGGAGGAGCAGCAAGCAAACGAGCGAGCGAGGGGGCGGGGCTTCAGTAGCAGCGGCGCGTGGCCTCGCCCCTCCCACCTCCAACGGTTTTCGCCGCGTGACCGAGCCTTCAGCCGGGAGCGTTGCGCGCCTTTTCTCCGGCGTGGTGGTGGGGGGAGGCGGGAAAAAGGCGGGATGCTCCCTTCGGCGGGTTACTTCAGGAGCCTCCCTTGCCCCTTCGACGCCCGCGGGTGCCGGCGGCCCCACTGCCAGTACAGACACGAGGCCCTTTGGCGCCGTCGCCGCCTTCAAGGGGAGCCGCCGGTCCCTCAGCAGCGGCCGCTGAGCGGCTCTTCCGCGCTGGGTGAGGGAAGGCAGCAGCTTCTGGCGCATGTGGACGGCGGGCCTTAAACGCGCGTTTTACTTAAAGCCGCCACCGCCGTCTCCGGGGTCCTTCACACCCGCCTTTCCCCACAAAAGTTTCCCCGAACTGGTGCCTCTTACCCATGAGCCAGATAAAATATTCATCCCAACCTGCGCTTTTAAAAAGTGATATTCCTTGCTTTGTGTCTCATTCAGAGAAATGAGATGGAAAAATAGGACCTTTTTAATTACCCGCCGCATCTGTGTTGTGCAGTGCGGGATTTAGGTGTAAGCTAAACAAGCTAAATAGGACCCCCCCAAAAAATTAAAAGGGGGAAAAACTGGATGTACGTTTCTAAAATATAGGATAAAAAACAAAACTTACATGCAAAGTGTTTAGTGTTGTGTAGGCTGCTATGATGTAAGTCACGGCTCCCCTGCTAGCCTGCTCCCTAAAATATCACTGGATTGCTCATTTCTATATATAGGGTGCCTACATTCTGCATGCGCAAAGGGCTTTAGATACTTACAGGTCCATAAATTACCATATAGCATATATTCAGCACAAAAAACAGCAACAATTTGTTGCTGACAAAGGACAGCTGGACATATAAATTACATTCAGTAGCTTAGGGCCTCATCAAACCTAAATCCGGCCCTGGTGTCTTTGTATCTTTTTTCAATAGTTCTTATTTCTATGTTTCTGTTTTAAAATGTGTTGCCATGGCATTTTTCAGGTGATTTGGAATATGGTTTTTTTAGGCACCCCTAAAATGAATTCACTTTGGCTCCTTCACAATGTCTTCCATGAGTAATTTTTAGAAACAACGCACATGGTTTAGATGTGCTGGGTTTTTGTATCGTGGTGTGTCACTTTAAAGCAATAAAGTATTCCAATGCCCTTTAAAAATAGTTGATGAAAGAACTAAGAGTTCTGGCTAAGTTCTGTAATTTTATTCTTTAATGCTCTGTTTGCATATAATTGAAATATTTGTGTATAACCTAAGGCTATGGTATTTATAAAACTTTCTTTAATCAACAGGTCTTGATAAAAAAATCCAAGAATTAGAAATGATCAACAAAGCAATTCAATCAGTCAAGACTGAAGTTGAAGAGCAGAAGAAACTATTGTGTTACGACTGGGTGCAAGATTTCAAAAATAATGTGATTCTTGCAACAAATCAAAACAAAGGAAATAAATCTTTTTCTTATGAAGGCGGTGCCTGTAATAGTCCCGTAGAAGTAAAAAATAATGCCATTTCAATCTCAAAGGAATCTAAAAGGTCCAGTAAATATATTCTTGACCGCAGCTGTCCAGCTACTGATCTTGAATATGACCCATTACTCAATTATTCTGCAGGTCTCGGGTCTTCTTTGAAAGACGTGGATAAAAATGACACACACCACTCTAAACCTTTTAAAATATCCCATTGTAGAGAGTTAGAAGCATCTATAAAAACCTTTCCGGGTGAAAATAGATTCAGATCCCCAAGGAAGAGATCAGTAAGTTCTTCACCAATAAAACTCAATGAATCAGATGATGATATGCTTATAATAGATGCCCCACCAGTGAATGTATCAAAGAAACCAAGGATAAGCAAGACCTATAAAAAGTGGAATAGGGAAGTAAATGAGATGAGTTTTGGAGCTAATTTAGAAACACTTCAAAACCATGGAACATCAGATATTTTAAAAAATTTAGAGGGAGAAAGATCAGACGTCATCACTGTTGGCCTGCATAGTGTTAATCAAAGTGATGGAAATAAAAGTAAAATAAAAATTTCAGCAGCAGAAAGTGCTTACTTAGCAGATGTCAAAGTGAGTGCTTTGAATGTAGGAAACAAACTTCGGACAAAATATTACCCTGCTACTAAAGGCAATAATGTATCTCCTCAGATGAAGTTTGAAATGAACAAAGAAATCTTGAAGGAGGAGTCAATGAATGTTATTTCTGTTAAAGCATGCAATATGACTGAGGAGGTTAGTAATCATAAAACTTTGCTGAAAAACAAAACTCAGACTAACCTATATTCTAGAGGCAGTACAAAAGATAGAGTTGCAGCACTACAAGAAAGCTCTAAAAAAGATTCAGTACCTTTTGGGAAATGGAGTATTCAGCTGCATGGAAAAAGCAATGCATTGCCTATTACACGAAGCTGTGTTACTGTTCCAGTGAATGAGGACACATTTCTTGAAAAAACTGGCGGAAATTGTACTGATAAAACTATGAAAATGGATGCCAAAGAAAATGAGATAATAGTATTAGACTCTTCTGAAGATGACGTTGAAGAGGATAATGAACTTTCTGAATCAGATGATACCATGGAAGAATGTCGGAGAATTTTCAATGAATTTGTTGAACATGAAGCACAAAAGGAAAGATTAGCAAAACAGGTACTTTTGCTTTTCTCTGTTTGTGTCTGCCTTTACAAGGAGGAAGGTATAAAGTGTTTTCTATTTAATCTTTTTTTCTAACCATTCAACACTTTTATTTGGTGTATAAGTGCATATTCACTTGATGAGAATCTGGAATTAACAGATGATAAAATTCCAGCTAATAGCTAGAAAACAAGTACAGTACTGTAGTACTTTTTTGTTAAATGAAGGGCTTTTGTAATATTAAAGATTGCCTTTGGATTTCCATCTTCTGAAAGTGTCTTTTTTAAGTTTCAGAAAGCCAGAGTTCATTAGAGAACTGCAGTATCATGAAAACAAACTGTAATTTGTTGTAATTTTACACTTTAGAAACAACAACCTTGATACAGTAGTTAGTGTATGGCTATTTTCCTTTCTTTAAAAAAAAGCAGGCCCTTGCAGTGCTAACAGACGTAGACTCAGATTTGAAGACAAGTATGCTTCCTGGACAGAAGAGAAGAATTGCACACACTGCAAAATTTGATGTGAGTTTCAATCTAGCAGTTTGGGGGAATATTTGCTAGTATTTCATTATGTAAACATGGATATAGGTTAATAGCAAATAAGAGGTGTCAACCTATTGAAATTAACGGACCTAACTTAGTCATGTTAATTAATTTCAATGGGTCTACTGTGAGTAGGAGTATCATTAGATGCAGCCCATGGTGTGGGAAATGGTTCTTAATATCTTAAATGAGATACTAACACTTTGTCTTCTTAAAGCATGTTAAACTTGTCAGGGAGGTTCTAAGTCTTGCATTTTCCTCTCATTACTACGATTTCAAATGTTGACTTAATTTGTGTTTGTTTCATCAATAGATTGTAGATACAATTTGCATATCACCTTAATGTTAAGAGCCACCAAACACTAAGATGCCAAGTGACAAAATATCAAATGATATATTGGTGAACAAGTGCAAATTGCTAATGGACAAACCGTTTTCTGATGCAAGGTGCTCTACTTTCAACAGAATGGTATTGATAGTAACTGAAATAGTGACCCAACTGTTTGACCATTTATCTTTATGAAGAGATGGAAATACTGCTTTACAGTCTTGGGTTGTAACTGTAATTTAGGGTAGTAAATACAGTATTGCACTTACTGAATTTAGAAATTTTTCGTTCTTCAATACTCACCAGGTTAATATGACTAAAGAAATACCAGTAATTGTGCCTTTAAAAGCACCTCTTCCACAGCGGACTTGTCATTCCAGAATACTGCAAGCACAGCAACAAGCAACACAAATAACAACTGCTGTTAAAAGTGGTCAAGCTTTTGTTGCTGCAACTTGCGGCCCAAAGAGAACTGCATCTGTAATACCAGCTACTCAGATTCAAAGCATGGGCCCCATAGGTATGACTAAGTAGTATATTTCACTTTTGATATTCATTGAGTTTCATATGATGGTTTGTGTGAGTTAAAACAAGATCTCATAAAATTTAGCTTTAATTCTGCTTCCCAGTCCCCCAGACCAAGAAACCAACAGCAGGGTATGTAGAGAATGAGTAGTTGATTGTTCTTAGGCTTCTGATTCAGATCAGGTTTCATCAAAACATAGCCATTGGTCCATGTATTGATAGCATAGAATCTGTGAGAGAAAATGTTGTGTCCTCCAGATCAGTGTTTTTCAACCACTGTTCCGCGGCACACTAGTGTGCCGTGAGATGTTGCCTGGTGTGCCGTGGGAAAAATTGAAAAATTACTTTATATATAGTCAATATAGGCACAGAGTTAATTTTTTTAACATTTTCTAATGGTGGTGTGCCTCGTGATTTTTTTCATGAAACAAGTGTGCCTTTGCCCAAAAAAGGTTGAAAAACACTGCTCCAGATGTTTTCAACAATTCACATCATCCCTAGCCATGAAGGGGAAGGGGAATAGAACACTGTTGCACACTATATGAAAACATGCCCACCTGTGTGTATGGACAATACAGATGGTATCTGTGACTTTAAATGAGGTGATTGCAAGAAGGTGTGCACAGTTGGTAACCGCTGTACAAAAGTGCACTGTGGAAAAATGATACTTGTGCATTTCAAAGGCTACATTGTACACAGCCTGTATCACAGCCATTGTGATTACAATACCTGTTTTCTCCAAAGCAGAAGTGGATTGTGTTTTTTCTTTCTTTCTAGTGTCTCTGATAGAATTAGTGATGTGTAAGGGATGGTTTTGTGATATATTGCTTTATGTAATTGCTGTTATATGTAAAATAAATGTTGGTACATATGTTCAGCAAGCTGTTGGAAGGTTGGTATTATCAACCAGAAGCATGGAAACCTTCAGCAAGCTCAGGTGATCACATGACAAGTCGTATTGTCTGTTATACCTGTGGCATGGAATGGTCACCAAACAACAGCTGTTCATCCCATGTGACTGCCTTAATGGTCACTCTGGCATTTACTGTAATCTTTCAGCTTCCAGATAAAGTTTAAGAAGATAGTTTGGCTATGTGAAGTCCATTTACAAACAGAGCTTAAAACTACACAATATTTGTCTATTTCAGTTTGTTTAAATGTGTTTGAAGTTCAGCCTGTTGGAACAAGCACTGGCCAAGTGAATGTACTACTTCCTGGAAATGCATTGACACCAGTGCCATGTAGACTTCCCAATTATCCTGTAAAAAAAAATACTCCCATGCCAATTAAGGTATTTCATATTTTCCTTTGTGTTAAAATAGAGTAAAAGGCTTCTGGGTTTATAGTCAAATTTATTAAGAAGTTATTGGGGGACATATGGGAAACCAGTGCATAAAGTGCCATACAAATCTAGTTTGAAATGGTGATGTCCTAATATTTTTTAAATTTAAAAATCAATGCAGTAATGCAGAGGTGGTTTGTAGGTTGAAGGTGACCAATAGGGCCTTCCTATCCAGTCCACAGCCCCTTCTCTTCACTGCAATGTGTTGTTTATACTTTGACATAAACTGAAGACTGTGTTCAAGCCATAGCTGTCAACTTTTCCCTTTTCTTGTGAGGAATCCTATTCAGAATAAGGGAATTTCCCTTTAAAAAAGGGAAAAGTTGACAGCTATGGTTCAAGCCTAATTCTAGTATGAACATTTTTGGTATGTAGGTTGTTTCATCTGTGTAGGGATAATCCTCTATTCCTGTGTGCTGTGACCAAATAGTAAACAGTGCTTATTTTAACTATGATTCATTCGAATTTGAGCCAGGTCAGTGTGTGTGTGTGTGTGTTTGTTTGTCTATGTTCATGTTTGCATGTGTTTGAGAGTAGGCCAGGACTCATTTTTGGCCCCGCTAATCTTGATGGGCTGGCAAAGAGGGAATGCAGCCAATGGGATTTAAAGTGTTAACAAACCACCACAATACAGTATATTTAGAGATATAGTTTGCTGTTGAAAAATATTCTGACTTTGCCATAGTCTTGCAATTTTGGGGATAGGATTTGAGGGAGAAGAGTTTGTAGCTATAATAAGGTATTTGTTCAGAAGTCTTTTCAGTGATTTAGAATCCTTTTCTTTTACCCAAAACAATACCTTTCAATAAGTTTAGGAACGTATGGTTTGTGTTATTGTAATTCATGCACAAAGTAAGTTAAATATAAATTAAAATTTCAGGTATCAAGTCAGAGAAGGCCTCCTGTAATTGCCGAGCTGGGATCCAAAGTACCACATGACACAAGGCAACGATATGTCAATTTTTTTTTTGAAGAATTCTTGAAAGTTTGTGCAACAGTCAATGAAGCTTTGGACAAGGTCTGCAGTAGTTTTAAAAACCAATCTAATTTCTTTTTTATGACAGTTATATGAATTGTGGATATGTGAAATAAATGCTGAGTGTTTTGTTGCAAACATAACATACAGTGTGATCCTGTGTGTATACTCAGGAGTAAATTCCATTTATTTTGCTCCCAATGAAGCCTGCAGTGTACAGCAGTATGCAATCCTAAATCTTTTTACTGGGGTGAAAGTCTCTTTGACCATAATGGGACTTGTTTCTAGGTGAACATACATACGTTTGCAGTGTTAATGGTACCATATTGGTCTGAATATAAGCCTCACTTCTCTCCCAAATTCCAACCGTGAAAAATTATATTCGTGACTTGACGATATGCAGCCAGGAGTGCGGGGCAAACAGCACCAGGAGCATGGCAAAGTGGCACCTGCCCCAAGCATATTCCTCCATCCTCTCCCCCAAGTCAGGGGAGGAAGGGGAAAGGCCAGCGGCAACACAGCATGTCCACCCCCCACCCCCAGTATGCAGCCAGCAGCAGCGAGAAATAGAGTGGCTTATATTTGTGTATTTTTTCTTTTTCCCCTCTCCAATTTTAAAGGTGTGGCTTATATTCGGGTGCAGCTTATATTTGGGCCAATGTGGTATATTAATAAGCTCTTTGAAAATTGCCAATGGCTGAAGGTTTAATCTGGTAATAATTCCTTTGATTACAGATGCTTCCACTCTTTTCTATTAACCTATTTGTCTGACTGGGCAAATTTAGAAGTTCTTCCTTTTTTTGGGCAAAAGTGATGAGGACTTTCTGTATTCATTATGGATTTGTCCTAAAAAGTAAAAGTTCATTTTTAATATTTAATTACTTTACTAAATGTATCTGTCACCCATCAATATTCCTATTTCCAAACTATTTGAAAAATAAACATTCCTTAGTAATAAAAAGGCTAAGAATAGACTCCTCATTATTATTATTAAATTGTTACTGCATAATTAACAAAAGAAACCTAAATTGGAGATACCAGGAAATCAACTAACACAAACTTCTTGAATGAAAATAATTGATTTCAAAAAAGAATCTGATTTAAAATAAATTCTGAATTTAAATTGAAGCGGATATGGTGATTGTACTTACCGGTATCTCTGAATCTGTTGTGAGACCATCACAGTTAAACATTTAATGCAGTGCAAAACTATAGGACTATTTACAGTACATAGTGGAGTGTTGGACTTGTTTCTCAAACTGCATGCAAGCACACACAGCAGTGCCACACAGAAAGCCACTGATGAAAACCAGAAGACCTTTAAAAGCAGTTTGTGATGGAGGGAATTAAAACATTAAAATGAAATGGATCTCTTGAGTTGTGGCCACTGAACTTTAAATGCCACTTTCTATATATATATCAGGGGAAAAGGCAGGATATAAATAATATATTATTATATATTTATTTATATCCTGCCTTTTTCCCTGATGGGACTTAAAGTCGCTTACATATAAAAACACTAAAAAGGACATCCAAAGGCAGCCCTGTTTAGGGAAGTTTTTAATGTTTGATGTTTTATCGTGTTTTTAATACTCTGTTGGGAGCTGCTCAGAGTGGCTGAGGCAACCCAGTCAGAAGGGCAGCATATTATTATTATTATTATTATTATTATTATTATTATTATTATTCTGTTTGGATGCTCTTCCCCATTATATACTCTGTTCCATGTGGGGAGTACAGGTTAGATGTGCAATTTACAGTATGTATCATACACACTTTTCTTTTTAATGTAGGCATTGATAGAAGAAAAAGCGATATATGACCGTTGTGGTAGTAAAAAAATATACTTGAACATAGCTGTGAACAAGCTTAAAAAATTGAGGGATCATAGCAGTTTGCCATCAGATGGTAAGTTCCAATGATGTGGGAAGGGAAAATTGGTAGTTACAATGGACCAATTTTATTTCTCTTTAAATACATTTAAATTACATATAATGTTTGTTTGTAGAAATAAGTTCACATTAACAATGTGAGAAATCTGTGATTTTATTTTATATAGGCCAGCCCTCAGACAATAAACACACTACTTCAACTGGCTTTAGAAAAGAAGAAAAAAATGGTAAAATAAAACTATTACTGTCTTTTGAAAAATTGGCACAAAGTATTAAAATTATTTCACGAGTGAAGTGCTTGTAATATAAAAAGCTACTTTTTCTAGTTTTGATACTCTTTGATTACTTGCTTATAATGAAAATGAAAAGTAATGAAAAAAATTCAGTGCTTTCAAAATGTTTTTATTCTTGTCTTTATTATGTATTTTTTTGTATTTTTATGCTGTGAACTGTGCTGAGATCTTTGAATGAAGGGTTGTATATAAATTTGATAAATGCTATGACAAATAGCATATATTTAGGATGAATTTATAAAGTTCCATAGCATATATAAAGTTAACCAAAGAAAAACTAGCTGCTACTCACTACCATACCTATAAATTGAATCTGAAAATAATTCTGACAATTATAATGTCTGAATGACAGCTCTTCAGAGTTTTTTAATTGTTTTGTTGGGGTGATTAAGATTTTACAGGAATTACTCTCTATAAACTTCTAAAAGACTATGCTTTGACTGATGAACAGTTGAAGGAAAATGGCTTCCCTGAACCAAATCCTGAGAAACCTGGCAATGCTGTACTATGCAGTGGCACCATAAAAGCAGCTTTATCTGACTGTGAGTAAGTGAGAATGGGATGAAAAATCTAAACCCATCAGAAAAATCTTCCTATATTGTTCAAAAAATGCCTTCCAACATAAGATTTCATCCACAATGTGCTACAATGAAATGCTTATAAGTGTCACTCATTGCCAGTACAGTGGTGCCCCGCTAGACGAATGCTCGCTAGACGAAAATACTCGCAGAACGAATTATTTTCGTCTAGCGAGGCACCACTGTACTGTGAATCAAGTCATCCTGGTTAATAAAGCTTGAAGGATAACTATATTTTTTCTGCTCCTGAACTATCATAATTTAACAACTTAATTAATATTGTTTGGATGATTATCTATCTGTTCCATGCATAATTGGAATATATCTGAATTACTCCTACCAAAGCTTTACTATTTTGATCTGTAATTACACTAGTAGTAGCAATTCCGCTGCCTAGTAATGTGAATGAGAACCAAATCCATTAGATTTCTTGGAGTTGTCTGTGATGATTAAAATGGTTTATGGGGGTAAGTGCAGATGAACATCTTGCAGGTCTCATTTCTGGCTTACTACTGGATTTTGTTACTGGTTACAGCTTCCAGAAGAATTTGTTGTCGATGCGGAGAAATATATACTGTAACTTCATCAGGAAGGCATGTTCGGAAAGAAGAATGCAGCTACCATTCTGGTAGAGTATTAAGGCATAAAGGTAAGAAAAAACTCCTGTCTCCCCAGACATAGACTGGACATGCCGGTGAGTTTGAGACTACTGAGGTAATGGCCAGTGGCGTAGGAAGGGCGGGGCGTAGGGGGTGCTCCACCCCGGGTTCCAGGGGAGGGGGATGACAATCCCCAGCCCCTCCCCCGCCGCCCGGCCCCCCGTCTGGACGGGGCAGCCCCACGAGCCGCTGCTCGCTCGCCAGCCTGGATGCATCTGGCTGGCACTGCTGCCCCTGCGGCGAGCTGGTGTGCAAGCGGCGGGTCATGGGGCTGCCCAACCCACCACTCGCACACCGGCTCGCAGCAGCGCCAGCCAGATCCACTACACATGCCCGGAAATTCCGGGCATGGGCAGTGCATCCGACGCGTTGCGGCATCACAACGCACGCGCCGTGACAGCCCGCCCCCAGGAAATTGGTGGAATTGGTTTTAAATATTATGCTTAGTAAACCAACATTAAAACACAGTGCCCCATTTCAGATCTAACAAAACTGATGCTGTGATGGTGATTAAATTAAACCAAAGTTGGCATCTGAGGGAGGAACATGCAGGTCTGATGCTTGTTCTAACTTTCCTAAATGGTGGTTTAGCATGCCAGGACTGTCACCACCCCCAAAAGAGCCCATGTAGGTAGTGTAGTTAAAACTAATATATTCAGCTATTTATGCTTGACTTTGTACAGTACCTCACCTCCATTTTCCTGCTCTTTTTAGTAAAATACACGAAGGGTGATAAGGTTGTTGTTTCATATTCTCGGTATAGCTACAATCTTGAGAGAAACTGACACATTTGTCATAAAACTATAATTTCTTTGGATAGTTAGAAATCCAATTCAGTATCCCTTTCTTCAGTGCATGTATATTTGATCCTTGGAATCCAACTTGGTTTTGTTAAACTGATATTTTTTTAAGCAGAGCTGCTCCCATAGTGTCCAAGTTTGCATATTTAAAATAAATTATGGTTTAATGTGAATGAAAAGTGTATTGGTGTATGCTGCTAAAATTATGGGCGCTTCACGCATCCCTCAGTATTACTGCTGCCAGGAAACAGACTGTTGTGTTGTCAAAACCTGGGGTTGTAGTTTCTTTCTCCAAACAAACCATGATCCAAAACCAAGGTTTTGTTCTTGGCTTCTGCTTGTGTTTTGTTTAGGGGAAACTAACAATGAGCCCAGGGTTGAACTACATGACAAGGCAGGCAGACTATGATACGTTTCCTGACAGCAGTGAAGGGAAAAAATGTTTGTGATTTCAGCAGTGTGCATCAACTTATTTGTTCACATTAAACCATTGTTTATTTTAATTATTTGACTGTGACGTGAACCAAGTTAGTGTAAGAAGATAACTGATAGTTCACAGTACAATCGATCAAAATTTTAATTTTTAGGATAAGAATTGATTTGAAATTACTCATCTTCTTCCTATTATTTATCCTGTAACAGTTCCGGGTGGTTTGGAAACACGTTACAGTTGTTGTGAAGGAGTGGTAGGATCTCCTGGATGCCAGGTTGCAAAGGTGAGAGTACTCTCCAGTTGCTGTTCTCAAACTTTTCACAGCATATATATTTCTCAGGATTTTGTTTTAGCTTTTGCTTGCAGCAACCTGCCTATAGCCACTGATCGGCTGTCTACATAGAGAGGGATTGACAGGGGTCGAGCATGAAAGACAAAGTGTTTTAAAACCTCTTGAATTCCAGATACAGCTGTTCTGTTAGTCTTGTTATCTTAGCAGAACTAGAGCAAAATAGGTGAGCAAGATTCTTTCCAAGAAGCTCCATCCCTCCTTTTTTGTGTAGAGCAGGGTGGTTCAATGTGCAGCTCAAGGGCCACATGGAGCCCTTGATGTCTTTTTTTGGTGGCCCTTGGCAACATTTGACACACACCCCCCCGCGCTGCAGCCCTGCCACTGCCTCCCCAAAGCTGGGTAAGTGAGGCTCTGGGCTTTGAGAAGGAGGTTCTGATAGGGTCCTAGTCGTCCCACCTGCTTCCCAAAGCCCAGTTAGTGCTTTCCCAGCTTTGGGAAGGAGGTGGGTGTCAAATGTTGGCCTTGTGCTCCCCCCCGCCCTGCAGTGTGCCACCTGCAGGTTCCATGTTAAAGTACTCTGGCGGCCAACTTGGTATGAAAAGTTGGGCTGCCCTGCTGTAGTGTGTGCTCTGTATTTATTCTTGGCCCCAGAAGCAGTTTCCTGAACTGAATATTGGTGTAAGTGTAGTCTTTGGCAGAGAGACAGACATGTTAAAAATGTATGCATTTCTGAAGTTCCTAAAAGGGAGATGAGAATAGGGGTAGATTTTTAATTTGTTTTTGGGAATTCTGTTCTCGTGATAGCATAATATGCTAGAAAACAAGATGGGACTGGTTCTAAAAAAGTGTTGGGGCTTAAGCCTGTCCTTATTTCCTTAAATCTAAATTTGTGAGAGAAAAGCAGATAAGTAATAAATTAGTGTTGGAACATGCTATGGGACACTTTAATTTACACTTTCTGGGACTTGGTCCTGATATTAAAACAAGCTGCATCTTGATGAACAGTGGCAGATGCTGTAATTGTTTTGCTTTCTGAATTAAGGTTTAGAATGTGGTCTTCTATTTAATTTTTTTGCTTCCCTCATCTTGGTTACTGTGTGGGGGGAATGAACATTTGAAATGCATGAAGAAGTAGCATTTAAAATTTAAAAGACAGATAATGAACGCTGAGGATTTCAACTTCATATTCTTTAACATCAACCAATATTCAAGTGCCTGACAAAAGAGTGTATAAACTTCCAAAAGATACTTAGTAAATTTTTAAGGTGAAATTCCAGAAAAGGGAATTTGGAAATAGTATGTTATCTTAATTAAAAGTTAATGAAAATATGTCACTTCTCAGACTAATTTGAATATTCCTTGGTGCTTTGTAGCTCCATGTTCATGATGGCAGAAAAGAAAATATTGAAGGCTTTGTGAAGACTTTCATCAAACCGCCTCCACTTGATGGAAATCGTGGCGTATTTGCGTTAGATTGTGAAATGGTATGCTAAGTTAGGATCCTTTCAAAAATTGCAATTTAAAGTGCAATTGTGTTTTCCTGACAGTATAACTTAAGGACAGATGTTACCTGTGCTATTTTTCTAGAAAAAGAGGTGCCGGAACTCACCCTGAATGCCTCACTTATTCTCTTAGAATGGCAATGGTGCCCTCCTGAGAGGTGCTGGAACTGAGTTCCAGCTGAAAAAAAGGCACTGGATGCTACTCTCTTCAGTTGAGAAATGTAGATCAAACAGGACAGGCTGACTTGAGAAGGAAAAACTGCCTCATAAAATGCACCTGCTTTTGTTGCTCTCCTGAATTGTAACTGGGAATTATTGTTGTGGTTTTTCCCCCTGATTGTATCTAACCCTGGTGTTGCTACATGATGAAGCATGGGTTAAAAACTTATTAAATATTTTGAAATTAAAAAAATATGTAATCCTGGCAATATACTTCTCTGGGGGTTGGATATTAGTGGCTTTTTTGTTTTTGTTCATTCCTTCTCTAGATATAGAAAGTGCAGGATGTATAGGAAAGAGTATAGGATATATAGGGCCGTTTAGCAAAAACAAGTACACATTTTTACTTGCAGCTACATGTGTATTTTTCATTCAGTTAAGAAATTACTTATAAAACTTGATTAACATAGAACTTCCCTTGTAAATTGACAATATAATTTTTTGGGTAATCAAGTAGCTTACTAAGAGGTAACTGATAAATTGAAAACATCTTTTATCATAATAGCTGACAGGAATTTCTAAAACAGTGTTTTTAAACCTTTTTTGGGCAAAGGCACACTTGTTTCATGAAAAAATCACGAGGCACACCACCATTAGAAAATGTTAAAAAATTTAACTCTGTGCCTATATTGAATTCAAATTCAAATTTATTGCGGCTATAAGCCCATAAAAACATAAAATATGAATATATGACATAAAGTTACAGCAAACCATAGACCCTGGAGTCATAGGGAAACAAACCACAGCACAAATACAAGTTTTAAAATTGCAACCAGGGAGCAGAAAACAAAAGTATTAGTGGTCGTGTAGTTGGCCACAGCGCCTTTTTTGAGATATGACAGAGTTTAGAAACCTTGCCACCTGCAAGGTTGTATAGGAGTCATTGTCTTGCAGGAGTAAGGCAAGGTGTGACTCAGCTGGTGCACCTGTAAGTTTCTGAGTTATTGGTCTTAGTAATTTTGCCCGAGCCTCACTATGTATTGACTATATATAAAGTAATTTTCCCACGGCACACCAGGCAACATCTCGCGGCACACTAGTGTGCCGCGGAACAGTGGTTGAAAAACACTGTTCTAAAAATGCCTGAGAGAAAAGTGTTACTTTTATAATTTAAAGTTTCTAGTATATACCTACACCATGCACTGCCATGATTTTCAATGTAAAAAACATGTTTACAAAGTAGCAAAGATGTGTTCACCTATCTCCACCATTTCAAAATTATATTAGTTTTCATTTCAGTTTATTCAGAACATAATCAGGAACTAAACTTAATTATGAAAATTTCTATTTAACACATTTCTCTTCTAGTGTTATACAACACGTGGATTGGAACTCTCCAGAGTGACAGTAGTCGATCCTTCACTTCATGTCATCTATGACACATTTGTTAAGCCTGATAATGAAATAATAGATTTTAATAATAGGTATGTGTCTTATTCAAACACCAAAACATCAAATGTTTGAAGATAAGTAACTGTTTGCACTCAACAGTAAACCACAAATCCTGAGAATAGGTCAGACTCTGCATGAGCTACATATGAGTGCAATAGAGCTCCTTTGCATTTGCTTCACTCCTCCCTTTGTGTGAGCAGCCAAACAAGCCAGGTTTTAGTGCTTAATCATGGGAACCCAGGTACAATTAATTGTTTCAAATCAACCCAAGGTATTAAGCATACCTTAAATCATAGCTTCCTAAGTGTAATGGCAAATGGCATCAAATCAAGCTACCAGTAGGTTATGAAGCTGTGTTTGGCTTAATATCTTCAGTTGTTTTGAAGCCACAATTTATAATTCTAATCTTCACATGTAAATGATAAGCTATGGTTTAAGTGCTGAAACCGAGCTTTGATCAGCTGCGTGCATAAAAGGGAGAAGGAGGCTGTCCTTGTGCATAACTTGGCTCATTAAGACAGGATTTTTGATTAGCATTGCATGTAAATGCTGTCAGTGATGTATAACCCATGGGCTACTTGTATAGTGTCCCTGCTTTTTGCTGTAGTATTTCTATAAGAAGTGCATCAGGGCTCTGGAGTTACTTATTATTATTATTATTATTATTATTATTATTATAATTATTATTATTATTATTAAATTGAATTTTATAAGTAATAATTAAGTGTAGGGTCAAATATGTGCAAAATGCCAGCAGAGAATAGGATTCAGACAAATAATAGACAGATAATGTTATTACTTTGACATGGTCTGATTCCTTCCCCAAATTTTTCATTCCAAAAGGAAAATAAAAATTACTCAGTTCTATCAGTTGTGGGATAAGTGAATCTGGTATTTCTAAAATATTCATGTCTCCCTATGTCTCCTTTGACTCTAATTGAACATTCATATTGTTTTACTTCCCTTGACACTGATTTGCTTTAGGTTTTCTGGAGTGACGGCAGAAGACATGAAGAATACTGTAACATCAATTCGGGATGTGCAGGCAATATTGTTAAACTTGTTTAATGCAGACACAATTTTAATTGGACACAGTTTGGAGAGTGATTTGTTTGCTCTTAAGGTAAATTATATAGAATGATAATATATTTAAAATGATTTTAAATGTTTTGCTTAAAACTTGTTAATGTTTAACTTCAGTGTACTGTCTAATACTGCACACAGAAGTGCCCTGCTGGATTTATACCATCTAGTGCAGCATTCTGTTTCCCACAGTGATTAACCCACTGCCTCTGGGAAGCCCAGAGGCAGAACATGAGGACAAAAACTCTCTCCTTTGCAGGTCCAGGTTCACTGGTGTGGTGTGGGTGAGGGATAGATCTAACATGAATTGCAATAAAACAGGATAGCAGTATTAGAATTTTAAGAAGCCACAACTTTATTGATTACAGTTTTCAGCAGGTTTTGGCACTAGTTGTGTATCCTGAAATTGACCAATTGGCAAAGTTGATCAAGGTTAAGGGTCACCCTATGACATGCATCAAATCAGGGAAATCCCCAAGACCACCATTTGCAGTGCTATGTCCCATCAACTCCCAAGCTGGAGGTCTGAACAAGAAGTACACCTCCCAGGCTCCCATTAAGGGGGCACCCTGAAACTGCAGAGTCCACCCACCAGTCACTTATACTTAGGCTCCAACTCAATTAAATTTGTAGGCAAATTGTTCCCTGACCTCAAAGATGACTACCTGAGAACTTTCATAACAAGGTGCCCTATAAGGGCCTGCCTGCTTACCCTCAGGAAAGGATAGGCAGGGAATCTGAAGAGAACTGAGGCTGAAGCTTGGGCGTGGCTGGCTTTTATATATTGGGAGCAGACCAGGGGAAAATCTTCCCTCTGGTCTGTTCCCAAGCTGCACGCAGTAATCACTCATGATTGACTGGAGGCCCGTGAGTAAGTCTTGGGTACACTGTGCAGCTGGAGGAGGAATTGACCCCCTCCAGCCCCACTGAAGCTGGAAGAGAAGCGCAAGACCACTACTGCTGTGCTAGACCACAACTGCTACTCACCACCATTCGGAGGTAAGTGGGCTTTGTTGTTCCCCAGCAACTGACATTCATAACCACACTGTCTCTAGTCCTAGAGGTGGCATGCAGGCATATAGTCATCATGGGTAATAGCCATTGATGAGTGGCTGTATATTTGATGAATTTGACTAATTTTTAAAATAAGCAAAGCTACTCATCATCACGGTATATTGTTGCAGCAAATTCCATAGTTTAACTGTGCTCTGAGAAAGAACTGCTATGGTAAACATGTTACAGAGAGTGGGAGGGTGGGTTTTGTAGCTTGCTAGCCAGGAAAGAGGCTAGGATGCGTAGTATGAGGCCTTTTATAGCCTTCCCCCAAATCTAGTCTCCAAATCCCATATTGGGTCAAAATCCAAACCCTTGTGAGAGTACCTTGCCCTCTCGCCCTCAGAATGACCAAGGCTTCCCAGCCATTGCATGCTATGCTACTTGGAGAGACATCAGAATAGTGCCACAAGGTAGCCGCAGCCTTTTCGCCACTTCCCAATGGCATTGCTGTGGCTCAGAGTACCCTATGTGAAAAAGTTAATGTGAAATGGTACCAGGATTATAAAAGCTTTAACTGAAGCAATAGTATGTTTTTTAACCGCAAGAATATTTTGGGAGGCGACACACAATCCAGTTTGAAGTGTCACTGAATCATCCAGCTTTGTTTCTTTTCCAGCTGTTTCATAATAAGATTGTGGATACATCAGTAGTTTTTCCTCATCGTTTAGGCCTGCCTCATAAAAGAGCACTTAGAAATCTAATGGCTGATTATCTCCAAAGAATTATTCAAGATGATGGTAAGACCTGGTGAAAATGACTGTGTATTTTACAGTTAATGGAGGAGAACCAAGAAGCAAGCAATACCTATGTTGTCACTCAGACTTTCCAGTTTGATCCAGGATTACCAAAATAAGGATTGGATTGGTCATGTGCCTTGTTTGATCACTGGAAGCTTGAGTGTGTGTACTGACTGCATTGAAAATTACTGTCTCTGAGGTGATAGTGAATGACATGAAAGTTCTCCCTGTGGTGTCAGATCTCAATTGCTGCTTTTAAGTTATGAGCATGTGTATCTAAGAATCAGCTGTAAGTTCACAAGAATTAAAAAGTATGGGCTGTGTATTAGGAGAGGTTCACAAGCTGTCCTCTTTTCCTTAATTCAAGAAACAAGTGGCATGTGCCTTCCCCAGGTATCATTAAAACTAATCACACAGATACTACACATTTTAACCTTGGCCAGAGGCATGCCGTAGCAGAGGGTAGGTTAGGTGGTTTCCTTGGTGATTTTAAGATCTTAAATGTAAATGAAGACTACAGATGTATGGGATTACACATCAACATCTTGTAGGATTCGTAAGTTGAGCTAGAAAGTGGAAGGATGCACAGAGGGTAATTGAGAATATGTACTATTAGAGCTGGAATTAAGATTGCTGGAAGAAATATCAACAACCTCAGATATGCTGATGACACAACCTTGATGGCAGAAAGTGAGGAGGAATTAAAGAACCTTTTAATGAGGGTGAAAGAGGAGAGCGCAAAATATGGTCTGAAGCTCAACATAAAAAAAACTAAGATCATGGCCACTGGTCCCATCACCTCCTGGCAAATAGAAGGGGAAGAAATGGAGGCAGTGAGAGATTTTACTTTCTTGGGCTCCATGATCACTGCAGATGGTGACAGCAGTCACGAAATTAAAAGACGCCTGCTTCTTGGGAGGAAAGCAATGACAAACCTAGACAGCATCTTAAAAAGCAGAGACATCACCTTGCCGACAAAGGTCCGTATAGTTAAAGCTATGGTTTTCCCAGTAGTAATGTATGGAAGTGAGAGCTGGACCATAAAGAAGACTGATCGCCGAAGAATTGATGCTTTTGAATTATGGTGCTGGAGGAGACTCTTGAGAGTCCCATGGACTGCAAAAAGATCAAACTTATCCATCCTTAAAGAAATCAGCCCTGAGTGCTCACTGGAAGGACAGATCCTGAAGTTGAGGCTCCAGTACTTTGGCCACCTCATGAGAAGAGAAGACTCCCTGGAAAAGACCCTGATGTTGGGAAAGATGGAGGGCACAAGGAGAAGGGGATGACAGAGGATGAGATGGTTGGACAGTGTTCTCGAAGCGACTAGCATGAGTTTGGCCAAACTGCGAGAGGCAGTAGAGGATAGGGGTGCCTGGCGTGCTCTGGTCCATGGGGTCACGAAGAGTCGGACACGACTGAACAACTGAACAACTATTAGAACAAATATCACTCAGAAGACAGCTTTCAATCCGCTCATCATTTTCAAGAGCTACACTGCTAAAATTGCAATAGTATTTGTGGTTTCATGTCTAGTTTGTATAAATCAGTGCTCACCTGCAGCTCTGTCATGGTATTAAAGCATCTTCACCTGTTCTAAATAGATGGTCTCCAAACATTGGATGCATTTTGTATGATTGATACATGTTCTTGAATTGAGCTATTCACCTATACATAATGCATGTTGTCTTTTTATGTCTCGTGGGGGTACAGTTACAGAAAACTAATGCATATAATCACACATGTACTTTACAGTTGCTCCATTATGATGTAATGCTGGAGTCATCAGGAGTTAAAAGCCTTTCTTCAGGTTTCAGTGCTGGAACTTGTGACCCTCCAGATGCTGTTGTACTACAATTCTCTCTAGCTCAATCAGCATGATGAATGATGGGAGTGAGTCCCACAACATTGGGAGGGTCAAAGGCTATCCGTACCTTCTGAGTTGCCCCTTTTGAAGCCCTAGGGAAGATATCCAAAGCCTATCTAGCCCTTGTTTTACGGGCTATGCTATTTTTCAGTATTAGGGCCTGAAGGGTATTTTGCTGCAGAAACAAATTCTTATGAACTGACAGGCTCCAATCATACATAAAGTTCTAAATAGTGAATGATCCGCTGTTCTGTTATATGTTTGGGCATAGTCTTGCATACAAATGCTTATACAAAAAATCCAAAAGTGATGTTGCATTAAAATGTGTACTTGTATCGGTAAACTTTCCTTTGCTTTCCCTTACAAAGCTAATATTTTGGAGGGATAGAAGGTGTCTGATTGCTTCAAGTGCCAGCAGTATCAGCTGCCAGTTGAACATAGGTCCTATTCTGTGACAGATTTAGATCATATTGTAGTGTGACTGAAATCTGAAACCTTGAAACCTATTAAGTTTCTTCTGTGACACTGTGACATTTTTTCTATACTAATTATCCACCCTCAATACAGTTAGGCTGTGTACGCATTTGAAATAACAATAATACTTTTATTATTTATACCCCACCCATCTGGCTGCACATTCTTTCCCTCAAAGAATTATGGGCAGTGTACTTTACCTCTCCCAGAGTTACAGCTCCAAACAGCAAACTATAGTGCCCAGAATTCTTTGAGGGAAAGAATGTGCTTTGAGGAGATACTGGATTGCTAAGGCAGTCTGTACACTATCTTCAAGATAATTTTTGAACTTTCTACTCTTTTAATAGGGTAATTTTGGAAACAAATGCAAATACTTGAGTTTATTACTGCAACCATTAATGTTAAATATTCAGTGCCAACTTTCTAATCTTTTAAATACTATGCATATTCATGAATGTTATTTTTTCTAGTTGGTGGTCATGACTGTAGTGAAGATGCAGCTGCTTGTATGGAACTTATGCTTTGGAAAGTAAAAGAGGATACTAAAGGCAGAAGATATTAATGCTTTGCAACAACAGCCTTTCGTCATCATTGCCTAGTGAAAGACAGTTTTTTTTGCCCCTGTTATTGTCCTAATTCAAACGAGTACTGCAATAAGTATATGCACTAGTTAGTTTTGGTGGAAGTTTGGATTAATGTTATTCAGGATTATGCTATTTTTGTTCAATATAATATTAGAGTTGATTATGGGAGCTTTGTGCTAGTCAGAATTGTTAATGTAAACTGCGAACATTTCCCAATTTTGGCAGATTGGAAAAAATACTGTACTTATTTTCTTTTTATGAAGAATACTGTACTTATTTTCCTTTTATGAAACTTCTGTGTGTCCTAAGCAAAAAAGTTGTTTTCTGGCTGTCACTATCTGCTGAAATAAAAACTCAAAAAAGCTGATATAAATGAAACAAATGTTAATTGTGCAGTCCATTCATTTGGTTAGCAGATCTCTCTAGCAGTTGCATAGGTGGCCATTGGTAAGAAATTTGTCACTGTCACTGCTTTATGGCTTTGATCTATTTGTTAATCTTATGGAACCAAGTAAGTTAAATTGCAAATAGAGATTAAAGGCAGCAGTGGAAATGTGGGAATTTTTATTTTTAAATAAAGAGTCAAAGGCTGTCCGTTACTGAAATTTCTGTCAAGTCCACGTTCCAGTTCTCAGTTGTACCGTATTTTCCGGCGTATAAGACGACTGGGCGTGTAAGACGACCCCCAAATTTTCCAGTTAAAATATAGAGTTTGAGATATACTCAACCGCAGATTCTCCACCCGGCGTATAAGACGACCCCTGACTTTTGAGAAGATTTTCCTGAACATTTTCCTTATACGCCAAAATATACAGTATATATCAGCTTCAGGTGAGCATACAGCACTACTTAAAAGATTTAGCTAGTTAGTCCAGTGAGCCTAGGAGAGCAACGCTGGATCATCCAAGCTGGATTGGAGCAAGTCTCTTTTATTAACTTGTAGGAAGAATCTAAAAACATTCCTGTTCACCCCATATATTTGATGGCTAGAAGTTTTGTTAAAGGCCAATCCTGAAATAACCTATGATTCTTTTAAACAGTTTTAAACTGTTTTTAGAAATTTAAATGGTATTTTCTTGCTCATGTGTGCCACGCTGGACTCGAGGAAGAGGGACATGATATAAATTTGATAAGAAAATAAGCAAATATACAATATTTGAGAAGATGGGTGCAGAAAGAACACCGCATACTGCGCCACAAATATACATGACAAATCATTGCATCCCTTGCATTCCTACCGTGTTTTGTGTTTTGCTTGCAGTGGCTCACAGGATTGGTGGAGGTTTAAGTATGCAGTGTGACTATATTGCTTGCAATAAATTCCAACATTATAGGGAAAAATACATAAGTCTATGAAATGTAAAATGTATTTATTTCAGTCACTTTCTCTTTCCAAAAAGTGTATGACAAAAGATTTATATAGATATATATAGTGCACATGCACACAATACACATAAACGCACAAACATACCTATGTACACACACACATACACATTCCTACAGCATACTGATTCAGGACTCACTCAAAAAGTGTGTATATAGCTAAGATATTGTACAGAAAGCGTTCTACGCAGTTTTGTACATCAGCACATTTCACCTTCCTTCGAGGTTGCTCAAAATGATAAATAACTGAAGATTTTCCATCTCAAGCAGCTTCTTCAGCAGAACAGTCAATGCCTGCATAGGTAAACTTCTCATACAGGGTTGTATTCACATAAGTCTGGAATTACAATTAAGAAGAATAGGCTCAGAATATTTTCTCTTTGCCCTCAGCAGCACATAGAAATTTTCTCTATTGCAGATAAGATCCAGCTCCCAAGCCTAAATCATGTCCTTTTATCCCTAATGCGTCACAAAGAGGAGCTGCACTGGTCACAGGACTAGAGAACAGTTTTAGGCTACCAGTTTATGCCAAAACTGCAGAACCTTCAGCTGTTTGGTTAACAATTTGCATCGACCCTGATTGTGGACGACTACAACAATTGTCGGGTGACGGGTATCCTAGCCCTAGTTGATGCCTTTTCTGTTGATGGATGGCCGCCCTGACTCGGCCCCGAACACACTGACCAGATGATTGGAAGCTGTGGCTGGATGGCTGCGTGGGAGCTGGTTGAAGTTAAATCCTTTGAAGACAGAGGTCCTCTGGCTGGGTCGGGACGACATGGGGTTGGGGGGCCAACTCCCATCTCTTGCGGGGGCTCAATTAGTGCCAGCACCTTCTGTCAAGAGTTCGGGTGTAACCTTTGATGCCTCCCTTTCTATGGAGGCGCAGGTTGCAGCCACAGCAAAGGTGGCATTTTTCCATCTCCGGCATATTAAACAGTTGGTCCCTTACCTTTCTCACCCGGATCTGGCCACAGTGATCCATGCGACGGTCACCTCCAGCTTGATTATTGTAACTCACTCTACGCGGGGCTGCCCTTGAAGCTGACCCAGAAACTCCAGCGGGTGCTGAATGCCACGGCGAGGCTCCTTACAGGGTCCTTGCCGCATAATCACATTCATCCAGTGTTTTACCAGCTGCACTGGCTCCCGATGGAGTACAGAGTCAGGTTTAAGGTGCTGGTTTTGACCTTTAAAGCCCTATGCAGCCTAGGACCCTCATACTTACGGGGCCGCCTCTCCTGGTATGCCCCGCGGAGGACCTTAAGGTCCATAAATAACCCACTTTGGGGGTCCCAAGCCTCAAGGAGGTTAGATTGGTTTCAACTAGGGCCAGGGCCTTTTCAGCACTGGCCCCGACGTGGTGGAACGCTCTGTCACAAGAGACTAGGGCCCTGCGGGATTTGACATCTTTCCGCAGGGCCTGCAAGACGGAGCTGTTCCGCCTGGCCTTCGGCTTAGACTCACTCTGACCCCTTATATGGGATTTGGTATATAAATTTTCCCTTGGCTTTTTTGCTGGCCCATGTAGGACCAGCATGGATAGCTGGCTCGGGTGAATATCTGATGTTTCCTCCCTTTATGGTCTTGATTTATGGGCTACTACTAATACGAGGCTGCATTTTAAGCCGTATTTTAATTAACTGTTTGTTTGTTGTTTGTTTTTTTTTTTCTATTATGTTTTATTGTAATTCATATTTGCTGTTAGCCACCCTGAGCCCGCCCCTGGCCGGGAAGGGTGGTGTATAAATAAATATTTATTTATTTATTTATTTCTCTTTAAAAAACAAACCTATTTTTAAAAGATACTGTTGATCCTCATGCTGATCAGACCTTCCTATGTCAGGACATAACCTATCAGCTGCAGACCAATGGTTAGACCACCTGACAAAAGTCTCCTTTAGAACCTGGCGATGTACAGCAACTCCTAGGTGCAGTCATACTTTGGTTTTTGAATGGAATCCGAAAACCAAGGCGCAGCTCCCAATTGGCCGCAGGAGCTTCCTGCACTCAACTGGAAGCCGCTTCAGACATTCGGGTTCCAAAAAAACGTTTGCAAACCGGAACCCTCACCTCTGGGCTTGAGGCGTTCCGGAGCCAAAACTTTTGAGTCGCAAGGCATTCAACAACCAAGGTACGACTGTGCACCCAAATAACTTTCTCATCACATTTTATGTGAAGAATCATCGTGAATATGGCCAAACACGTGTGAAGTTTTTAAATGGTACAGGAGCTGACCAGAGGGAAATGATTTACAGGGCAACCAAGCAAACTCACGAGCTAGGGAGCTGAGTAATGCTTTTTTGACCCCAACCTGACAACCGTGGTCATCTTTACCTTTCTTTCTTCCAACATTCTGTTCAGTGATACGAGTATTTGGGCAAATGATGGCCTCTCATAAGGTTTTTCTCTCCAGCATTGTCTCATTAGGTCATATCTGAAGAAGAAGAAGAAGAAGAAGAAGAAGAAGAAGAAGAAGAAGAAGAAGAAGAAGGTCATTACAGCACTTGAAACTCTACAAATGCACAAAAGCAGCCCAAAATTTAAAAACGAGAGGCGATGACTATCCGTGAGACAGCATGATAGCAAAAAGCAGAAAAGTGAGGCTTTCCAATGTCCCTGGAGTAAAAACACAAGTGGCAAGAGGTTGTGGGAGGTTTTCCTGGACAAACGGTCCTGTTATTAAAAAAAACAAACCTCACAATTCATTTCAACAGGGCTTAAAGCAAGAGAAATAGGTCAGGTGTGTGTAGGGAAAGCAGTGAAGCTTTATCTTGACCTTAGCGAGACATCAAAACAGCAAAGCGTTTCTTACACAAATCAATTTTATAGGGCCAATTGACAGATGAAACGGTGGTTTCTGCTCCAGGGTAATCACTCTAAGAACTTCAACTTCTTCCATAGTTAGCAGCTTCCTTCTGCTTTCCAAACTAAGTTGGTCAAAGTTTAATTAGTTCTAGGAGTCATATCTTAACTTACCAGAAGTGAATTGCCCCATATTCAACACCCATCAATGACAGATGCGTTTTCTAAGAGGCCGTCAGCCAAAGAGGGCACAGGGGAAAGGGCGTTCAGTGAGATTGAGTTACTTACACCTCATCGTCGCAGTTGAGAGGCTTCTCCAGTCTGTACCCTTGGGGCAGTTTCTCGTACAGTTCTGCACAAGTCATCCCGCAATATGGTGTCCCACCTAGAACAGAAGATCCAACAGGTCAGTGTCCGAAGGACGCGCCTTTGCTGTTGTTGCTGCTCGTACTAAAAAAAATGACCGTGAGTTGATGATTACCTTCTGGAAGCAAGAGGCTAAATCACTAATACTCTATTGGCCCAAATATGAGCCACACCCGAATATAAGCCACACCTTTAAAATTGGAGGGGGGGAGAAAAGAAAAAATAGAAAAAATACCCGAATATAAGCTGCTCCATTCCTCGCTGCTCTGGCTGCATACTGGGGGGGGGGGGGAGCTGCGCTGTGTTGCTGCCGGCCTTTCCCCTTTCTAGCTCTCTCCGTTCCCGGCTTTGGCGGAGAGGATGGGGGACTATGCACTTTGCTGTGCTCCTGGTGCTGTTTCCCCTTGCTCCTGGCTGCATACCATAAGGTCACGAATATAAGCCGCACTTCAACTTTTCACGGTCAGAATTTGGGGGGAAAGTGAGGCTTATATTCAGGCCAATACGGTATTATCAGCAGTGAATCCATGACAGGTCATTGGTCCAGGCAAGGTCTAAACAGCTGTTGCACCAAGCCCAGTAGCCATGTATGAAGGCTTGCCAGTATTTGGTAAAAATACTATATGTAGTTGTGGGTTACGCCAATCAGGGCCACCTATTAGCTTCAGGACTGAGCAAATAAAACACTTTGCACAATACATAATCTGCCTTACAGAACTCCTTGCCCCCAGAGATGGTGATGGTACTGAGGTTTGATGGTTTTGATCTATGACTGATTTGTATCATTTTTGTCATTGGATATTATACTTTGTCAATCATATATGGCTGAGAGCTCTCACAAAGGCCTTTAGCTGTGTTATTAAGAATTTATATAGTGCTCACAGACTTCTTAGTGGTTTACAAGTATAAAAACCAATTACACAAACATGATGAAAGTCCATAATTAAAACAACAAAACAACACAGCAATTAAAACAGGAGAGACTCAGGTAGAGAGATCCAGGGTGTGTCTTCAAAAGCTAGCAGGATGCCAATACAGTTGGGGCTTCTTGCATTTTGGCATGATAAAGTTTCACCCTTTCAAACGTACCAAGACCTGCTGGCTTTCATAGTGAAGAGGTCAATCAATGCCAATGAGTGATTCTAGCTAACTTGATCCTCCATGTTCAAAGGCAGTGTATCTTTAAAGAATAGTTGCTGGATATACCGGTAAGCTAAGAAATTACTGCAATGGACAAAATGGACCCTTGATCAGATCCAGCTATGCTGTTCTCATATTATTAACCAAAATAATAATGCTAAAAGCACACACATCACTTACCTAAGCTAACTATTTCCCATAATAGCACGCCATATGACCACCTATGAAAAGAGTAAAAAAGAAAAGCTGTAACAATTGTACAGTGGTACTTTGGTTTGCATATGTTTTGGATTACAAATACGTCAAACCCGGAAGTGCATGTCCCGGTTTGTAACCTTTTTTTATTATTACAATTTTTTTTTTTTTGGAGGCCCCATTGGCGAAAGCACGCCTTGGGTTACAACCTGTTTTGGTTTACAAACGGACCTCCGGAACGGATTATGGTTGTAAACCAAGGTACCACTGTATTTAGAAGGACTGGGTATTATAAAATATCTAGTGCTAGATAAACAGGCACACACCTACAATTATTATATCCAAAATCAGATCCAAGATACTTGCGCCATTACAAATAATATTCATTTTGCCTCCCCCTTCTCTATTTTTATTATGAAGAAGACAACCAAATACAAAAACAGAAATAAACCTCCATGTGCTTAAAAATAAGTTGCCCCCTCCCAGTTAAAGTGACATGAACACATCTATTTTAAAAGAAATGAAGCAGAAGTAATAGAAACAAAAGGACACAATCGCTTCTTAAAATGTAAAACCTTTGCCTTGCTCTAAACATGCTGATACAGAGAACTTGCATGGCATTTAAGGCTCAACTACTGCTCTGAAAAGGGACGCGGGTGGCACTGTGGGTTAAACCACAGAGCCTAGGGCTTGCTGATCAGAAGGTCGGCGGTTTGAATCCCCGCGATGGGGTGAGCTCCCGTTGCTCGGTCCCAGCTCCTGCCAACCTAGCAGTTCAAAAGCATGTCAAAGTGCAAGTAGATAAATAGGTACCGCTCTGGTGGGAAGGTAAACGGTGTTTCCGTGCGCTGCTCTGGTTTGCCAGAAGCGGCTTAGTCATGCTGGCCACATGACCCAGAAGCTGTACACCGGCTCCCTCGGCCAGTAAAGCGAGATGAGGCCGCAACCCCATAGTCGTCCGTGACTGGACCTAATGGTCAGGAGTCCCTTTACCTTTACTGCTCTGAAAACCATTGGGATCGCATTGGCTGTCCAATCTTGTCTGCGTGAAGGTTGACAAACATTGTATGCTATCCTAGAGGAGAAGCCTAATGGTAGTTGGAACCAGCCAAGGCAACAGAATGTCCAGGTGACCATTGGAATATATGTTCTCATTTTCATCATTTGCTAGACCAGGGCAGGACCTCTCCATCAAGGCTCCTCTAATCTACTAATGGGAGAAAATGCATTGCTACAGCATCTCAGATAGACCCATCAACCAGCCTCTGCTTAAAACCTCTAACACAAAGCTTCCCAAACTGTGGTTTGTGGGCTGCGAGCGGTCCACGAGCTTCAATCAGGTGGCCTGAGGCATGTCCGCATGAAATATCCATATTGATTTTTTTTTAAAAAAATGCATTCTATTGCATTACAGTTTTGAATTCCATGGAAGGCAGATTATAATGTGATAGAAGAAATTGAATGTTGGCAGGGCCGTCTTAAGCATATCAGGCGCCCTGGCGCGGGCAGCGAACTCACGCTCCCGCACTCCGCCGGGCAACCGGAGGGCGCTGCCAGTGGGGCTGGAGGGCAGAAGCGCCCTCCAGGCCATTGCACCCTGGCATTGTTGGTGCATTGTTAAACATGGTGCATTGTTAAACTAGGGGACTTGCTTCCAGAGGAGGCAGTGATGGCAACCAACTTGGATGGCTTTGAACGATTAGGCAGCTTGATGGAGGGTAAGCCTATCAGCGGCTACTAGTCATGGATTTTCTGCCTCCAAGGTCAGAGGCAGTGATGCTTCTGAATCCCAGTTGCTGCAAACCGCAAGAGAGGCGAGAGCTCTTGTGCTCTGGTCCTGCTCGTGGGTTTCCCAGAAGCATCTGGTTATCCATCCTGAGAACACCTGATGTTCTTTTCTCCATTTACCCTCTTGTTCTTATTATCAGCCTCTTTTTTGTGTGTGACTAACTACAATCGCCGAAGAATTGATGCTTTTGAATTATGGTGCTGGAGGAGACTCTTGAGAGTCCCATGGACTGCAAGAAGATCAAACCTGTCAGGGACCTGCCACCTGGCCCGTTAACTTACAGAGAGCCCCGGCGCCTTTTGAGTAGCAGCCCCTCTTCCAGCACGAAGAGCAGCCACACCTCCAGTGGTGAGGAAGACAAAGGGGCCAGCCGGGAGAGGAGAGCGCAAAGAGCCCCAGCACCTCACCTAGTCCAGCTGGTCAGGAGGGAAGCACGCCAGTTCTGGCGCCCCGATTATGCAGAGGGATGAAATGTAAGGAGGGTAGGAGGAGATTTGGGGTGCAGAAGCTTTTATGCTGGGGAAGGAGCCAGAAGGGGCCAATTCCGGATTCTCCCAGCAACAGAGACAGACATGCTTTCTGTAGCTCTGCACTGTAAATAGTTTGCACCAATAAAACTGCCAAAAGATTGTTTGGGTTTGTGCTTCGTTACTCGTGAGCATCACCACGCGAACCTCACAAAACCTATCCATTCTGAAGGAAATCAGCCCTGAGTGCTCACTGGAAGGACAGATCCTGAAGCTGAGGCTCCAATACTTTGGCCACCTCATGAGAAGAGAAGACTCCCTGGAAAAGACCCTGATGTTGGGAAAGATGGAGGGCACAAGGAGAAGGGGACGACAGAGGACGAGATGGTTGGACAGTGTTCTCGAACATGAGTATGGAAGTGAGAGCTGGACCATAAAGAAGGCTGATCGCTGAAGAATTGATGCTTTTGAATTATGGTGCTGGAGGAGACTCTTGAGAGTCCCATGGACTGCAAGAAGATCAAACCTATCCATTCTGAAGGAAATCAGCCCTGAGTGCTCACTGGAAGGACAGATCCTGAAGCTGAGGCTCCAGTACTTTGGCCACCTCATGAGAAGAGAAGACTCCCTGGAAAAGACCCTGATGTTGGGAAAGATGGAGGGCACAAGGAGAAGGGGACGACAGAGGATGAGATGGTTGGACAGTGTTCTCGAAGCTACCAACATGAGTCTGACCAAACTGCAGGAGGCAGTGGACAACAAGAGTGCCTGGCGTGCTCTGGTCCATGGCGTCATGAAGAGTCGGACATGACTATACAACTAAACAACAACAAACTACAATCCAAGGAAATGGCCTACAGTAAAGAGAAAGCTCAGTATTGTTACAAATCTATTTATGAATTTCTATCCCACCTTTCCAATGCATCTGCATTACTGAAGGTCACTTTAAATCCCAGCATCTCAGAGTCAGAAGCTACATAAACAGAGTCACTTACACATCACTGTTTGAGGTATACACGCTGTAATTTAGGGACTCAATTGCCATCCATCGCACTGGAAGCCTTCCCTAAAACAATGAGTTTAGAATGGTGTTACAGCCTCTTCTGTTCTGATGCTTTACCAGAGTCCCCTAACCCAGAATGGCTTCCCCCTTCATTTCGATAGTTAGACGTCTTTGTAAGCAGCCCTTCGCAGACTGGCTCCCTGCCCTTAAATTGATGGATACTTCCCCCCGTGTTTGTTGTTTGTTCGTTTGTTGTTGTTCCCCCAAGGGATGCATCTAGAGTGGCACTGGCGAAGGTTTTCAAATCTGTACATTATGAAGTTTGCACTTTGATCTTGCTCCTGGACTGATGAACTCTGAGGTTTATGGAAATGCAAAACTCATCTCAATTTTTGCCACTTGTAGTAGCTGGTTCTCCAACTCTTAATGGGTTAAATCTACAAATAACAAAAGCTGAAAACTTTCCCCTTAAGCTGTCTAATGTCCCAGTCCTAAACAATTAGACTTTAGGGGTAAGTCCCAGTGGTTTCAATAGGACTGCGGCCTTTGTCCTCTTAGATGTTGTAGGAAGTTCCATTTTTAATTTCTGCTGCTTCTGAAGAGGAATTTCATTTTTTTTTACAGGCAATATCAAAGGGCAGTTGTTACCTCTGCACAAGAAACATAGCTGACAAATTTATTTTGGTCTTTCTTACCATTGTCTTTTTAACATAAACCTCTTGGCCTCTAGACAGTCCAAAATCGGCTATTTTTGCAACATAGTTTTCTCCAACCAAGATGTTCCTTGCCGCCAGATCCCGGTGGATAAACTAAAGGAAACAAAAACATTGTTGCTTTTTCTCTCTCTCCCCCAAATAGAATTTTTTTGTGCTATCTTTCCGATGCCCTTTGCATCACACATGGCAAAGGCTTATTGGCTTATTGCAACTTAAGCCCTGTGCATACTTCATGGGCTTTTGGCTGGTAATTATTAGGTCGCAGAACCTGTAGGCCTCCAAATATTGCTGAACTCCAACTGCCACCAGCCCTAGACAGCTTGGCCAATGGTCAGGGATGGTGAGAGGTGTGGTTGTTGTAGGGCAGGCATAGGCAAACTCGGCCCTCCAGATGCTTTGAGACTACAATTCCCATCATCCATGACCATTGGTCCTGTTAGCTAGGGATGATGGGAGTTGTAGTCCCAAAACTACTTTGGCCACCTCATGAGAAGAGAAGACTCCCTAGAAAAGACCCTGATGTTGGGAAAGATGGAGGGCACAAGGAGAAGGGGATGACAGAGGACGAGATGGTTGGACAGTGTTCTCAAAGCGACTAGCATGAGTTTGGCCAAACTGTGGGAGGCAGTGAAAGATAGGCGTGCCTGGCGTGCTCTGGTCCATGGGGTCACGAAGACTCGGACATGACTGAACGACTGAACAACAACAGTCCCAAAACACCTGGAGGGCCAAGTTTGCCTATGCCTGTTGTAGGGGAAGAGGCAGGCCATTCAAATGGAGTGGGAGAAGACTTGAGTAAGACTTGGCTCAATTTTGCCACCCCTGTTGCCGATAGGGTTGCTACCTTTGGTCTGGCAAAATACAGGACAGAACGGAGTGGGAGACTGCGTACCTTGCTAGTGTCCCAGACCGGGACAAACCATTTTTTATCGCAAGAGCACAGTGGCCATTTGGGTTCCCATGATCTCACGCGATTTCATGGCGCAATTCCCCACCCCCAAAAGTGCTTCCCCCCCCCCCGCATGTGAATTCACACAGTGCCCCCAAACTCACCATTTGTGGGTGCTGTGCGTGAAAAAGCACTTTTTTTTTTAGTGCGGGCAGCACGGTGCAAAATCGCAACGAAAATGGGCACTGTGCTCTCGTGACAAAAAAACGGCAAGATGGCACCCTGGATTTTGGCTTCAAAGTGTTGGAGGGTATGGGGGAGAGAGACAGAGGGAGAATCAGCAAAAGGGAAATACAGGGCAAACTGTATCCTGTATTGGTTCATTCATCCGATATCAATTCAATGATAGCATTTTTACATTATAATGCGGGACCAATCCTGTATTTCACAGGATGGGTGGCAACCCTAGTGGCAGGCTCAGTAAATAACTTGTATTAGCAAAATTAAACAAAACAGCCTACCTGCTTTTGGCTCAGGTAGTCCATCCCTCGGGCCACATCCGCTGCAAAGTGCAGTAGCTGCTGTGAGGAGAGTGTGGAGGCCGTGCTGTTGGCGATGGCAAAGGCCGGGTCGGTCTCTAAGACCCTGCTCTTCCGCAAGAAGTCCAGCAGGTTTCCATGGGGAGCATATTCAATAGCGAGGTAGAGGTACCCTGGCATAAAACAGCGAGGAGATCAGAGAGCCTGGGCAAAAAATGTTGGCCTTCTTGAACGGTTTGGGAGCCCCAGAGCATTTGTCCCCTCCTCACCCCAGCCCCAAATGAAGCTGACCAAAGATTGTCCCTTTTCTCTACGCTATCCCTGCAGGATGCAAAGCTCTAATGCAAATCCTATCCTATCCACAACTTCTCTTGCCTTCGGTGTTTCCAATACAGTGGTACGTCGGTATTTGAACAACTTTGTACCTGAAAGCAGCAAAACTGGAAGTAGGTGTTCCAGTTTTCAAACTTTTTCCCGGAAGCTGAATGTGCTCTGTTTTGAGTTCCTGTTGAGCTGCTGATTTGCGTCCCCCCATTGTAATTCAAGCCTTCCATTTCCGATTGCAGTGTTCTGAGGTGATATTTGGAGCTTATATCTGGTGTTTTCGTTTTTGCTATTTACTTTGTGTGTTTTTTGTTTGTTTTTGAGGCTTTTTCGGTTAATTTGTTTCTTGTGACTGCGTGGAACCCAGTTTCGCTACTGATTGATGGATTTATTGATTGATTGTGTGACTGTGGAAATGGATAAAAGCCCCCCATCCAAACAATGACTATCATCAGTGCAGGTAAGAAAAAAATTAATTTTAATTTTTATCATCTACAATACTGTCTTATTTATTTTATAGTACAGTACATTGATTATTGCTTTCATTTTATGGATCAATGGTCTCGTTAGATAGTAAAATTCATGTTAAATTGCTGTTTTAGGGGTTGATTAATCAGTTTTGCATTACTTTCTATGGGAAAGCGCACCTTGGTTTTGGAACGCTTTGGTTTTGGAAGAGACTTCCGGAACGGATTAAGTTTGAGAACCAAGGTACCTCTGTACCCGGTCTGTACTGAGCAAATGGCAAAAGCAAGTCAAGTCTTCTTGACTCAGATTCTGCTCTGGGAGATGCTTTTCCATCTTTTACAACAGAGGCAGGGCAGTACCACTCTTGTCAATCCATGCCGTTGGCCATGCCGGCTGGGGGATGATGGAACCTAGCAGATTCCCCACCCTAGGTATTAAATGAAACTAATTCTCCAGGTGCTAATCCCGATGTAGCCAAGACAGTCTGTGCTCACATTGGAACAGGGAGTCAGTGCATGTGTCAGAGCACTGGAGAAATTTGTCTCCAGTGGCCCACAACTGCGGAGGTGAGCCAATCCCATTTTGCAGTGGCTGAAAGTTTCAAACAGGGCAAAAAGCAGCGACACTCCCAGTTCATTGCTGGGCAGGATCCAAAGGGATGCTTCTTACTTACAAAGCTGTCGAAGGATATCTGGAGGACTGCCTCGTTCCATATGATCCTGTTCACCCAAGGCATTCTACATCAGAGGTGTATATGCACTATGCATCTCGCCACTCTCAGAAGCACAACTGGTTGAGAAAGAGCCTTTTCTGCTTTGGCAAGTGACTGTTTTCGGGTCCTCACCAGAGAGAAAGGATTTTTCTCAAAAATCTGTGCTTTCATATTCTGGAAGAGGAATTAATATCTATATGTGTGTGTGTGTGTCTTTTGTGTTCAAAAAATTGTGCAACAAGTTTAACTGTGCACAAATTCCAGCTGATCTTATTTTGAATATGTTTTAAAACAAATGTAGCCACAGAACTTTAAAACAAACACCTACTGAAAAGCATCGTAGCAGGTGAGAGCTGGGAAGATTCAGAATGTAGATTGAAAATTAAGATATAATTGTGATTGAGGGCTCTGTACACACACACACACACACACACACACTCATTGTTAAAACCGTGTTTATGGAAGACAATCTTACTCGGCTACGAGTGATCGCCAAAGAAGTTGTTTTATTTCTCTCTTTCCCCCCCTTTTCTTCCTTTTCTCTTTCCCTCTTTCGTCCCACTTCTTTTTCTGCATATTAAAAATCATTTTTAAACTAGTTGGGTTTTTATTGTCTCGTATGTTGAAAACTTTTAACAAAATTGAAAAAGAAAGCAATTGTACCTCGGTGTTCGCATGCTCCCAAGAGGTTTATGATGTTGGGATGGTGTCCAAGTTTGCAAAGTACTTCCAGTTCCCCAGCAAAATCTCTGTGATCATCCTTGGAGGCATATTCTGCAAATTAAAAAAAAGAAAGTGCTCTGCATCAGTTACTCCTACAGTGTTTACCATGAGTTCAATTAATGCACCTGATGAAATGGGCTTTAGCCCACAAAATCGTACGTCATAATAATTTATTTATTTTTAATGTGCTTCCAGGTGAGATTTGGTCACATGCCCGGAAGTTCAGGTTGGCCCTCTTGCACAATACCCCTCTCCCCAAGTGGACTTCCTACAGTAAGGAAAGTGATGGGGAAGATTCGCTAGAAAGTGTGGGATGAGAATTGTTTGACGCTGGGCTTATCCACACTTTCCCTTGATCCTCCTTGTATGTTACTTGCGCCTTCCATTTTTTTGGGGGGGGGGGGAAGAAGCATATGATATCCCTACTGGAAGGGTGGCATGTTGGTTTTTCTTTAAGTTTAAATTTGCTTTCCCATTAACGATGGACGAAACATATTTGGGGAATGCGGATTTTCAGCTGTTGGCGAGCCCGCTATGTCAAACAATATCCCCACAAGGAAATGGTTAAGCAGATCCTGACCCCACAGACAGAAAGAGGACTTTGAATAACAAAAAAGGGGGTAAAGGTTTAATGCCCACTTTTTAAGCTTTGTGTATAGATTTTTACGTTAGTATAACTTTATTAAAACTCACTTGTATTAAGATGAACAAGGTCTAAAAAATGGATTGTTAAGATTATAAGGACGTGCATGAACAAACATTAAACAATGAAACTAAGAGGGGAGGGAAGTCAAGCCAAAATTATGGTTTAGATTTCTTTGATTGTGATGGTTTTTTTCTTTTCTTTTCGTTTCCCCCCGTTGTTGTTTTTCATTTTCTTTATATAGTGTTGTTTTATGTTTATTTTTGATGCTATCTTTTTGGAAAATTAATAAATGGTCATAAAAAAACAAAAACAAAAGCAGGTCCTGACCTGTCAGGGAACTGTCCCCGGCTCAGCGCAGGGTGGTGGAAGGGCTCTCGGGATGCTACAGAGAGCCCCGGCCCCACCTGACCAGCAGCACCTCCTCTTCCAGCGGAGGAAGCAGCGATGTCTCCAGTGGGGAGGGGCAGGCAGCTCAGGGGCTGGAGAGCAGAGGCTCTGGGGATATTGGAGAGACCTTGCACTCCCCTAGCTCAGCGGGCGAGGAGGGAGACACGCCATTTCCGTCGCCCCAAGTGCTCAGAGGGGTGAAACGCAAGGAGGGGAGGTGGAGATTTCGGATACCAAAACTCTTATGTTGGGGTCACAGCCGGAAGGGGCCACTCCCGGATTCTGCGAGTGACTGATACAGACATGAACTTGTAGCTCTGCACTGTAAATAGTATGCACAATAAACCTGTTAAAAGACAGGTTGGAGTCTTGCCAGATGTCAAAGAAAAAAACAACTACCAGACCTTTAGAAGACATCTGAAGGCAGCCCTGTTTAGGGAGGCTTTTAATGTTTAATAGATTATTGCATTTTAATGTTCTGTTGGAAGCCGCCCAGAGTGGCTGGGGAAACCCAGCCAGATGGGCAGGGTATAAATAAATTATTATTATTATTATTATTGCCTGGTTACTCGCGAGCAACCACCCCACGGACCTTACATGACCCTACTTCTTCTCTGCTCATTCCCACTTTTTTTAAAAAAGAACTGGCACCCATGCTCTGTTACATGCTTTTGCATATAATACGGTTGGTCCATTAAGCCAACATTTAAAAGACCACGATTCGAGGCCAGGTATAAGCAACCTGCAAATCCCTCCTACAGATTTGTTGCCGTAAGAGGCTCCCGCAAAGACTCACCCTTCATCCTTTTAATGGCTGCGTCCATTCGCAAGCCATCCTTCTTGATTCGTGCTTTGAGAACTTGGCCGAAGTTGCCTTCTCCAATCACATCCTGAAATTTGATGTCATTCCACTCCAGAACTGGGTAGATTGTGGGTTCTGGGCTATTTTTGGCTTTCCGGCTCAGAGTAAGAGTTCCTGAATTGAATTGCACAGCCGGTTCATCTCTCTGGGGGGAAAGTTAGGCAAACACTATTTAGTGGTTGGTACAGAAGAAGGTACATAACCCAGAAGCTGTACGCCGGCTCCCTCGGCCAGTAATGTGAGATGAGTGCTGCAACCCCAGAGTCGGACACGACTGGACCTAATGGCCAGGGGTCCCTTTACCTTTTTACAGAAGAAGATAAAAACTCAGAACAGAATGCATTAGAAGCATATTTACGTAATCTTGTTGTGAGATGTGGTGTTGTTCTGTGAAGATGGAAGTTTCTCCAAAATGAGTTAAAACAACAACACTTGTATCGGTGTGCAGCAGAATAGGTTTTCCTTGGCTTAAAAGCACCCATAAACATATAGTCAAATTAACTGACCGAAGGAAAGTAGGCACAGATTTTCCAGGGGGAATATGAACCTGTATTGCAGGAATACAGCTATGGAAATAATCCTGTTATATCTGGTTACTTTTATTGTATCTGCATGAATTGGTATAATTCCTCCTAATAATTCCTGATGATCTGCCAGTGGGTTTGGTTTTTGTAAAGTATCACCACTCAAGGTTTTAAGTAAGTTACAAGCAAAACCAATTTCGATACAGGAATGTTTAGGGGAGGGGAATAATCATTTCCCATTTTGGAAGTCCCTTGTTAACAGTCCTGTGTGACACCTTTAAGATTAACCAATCTGAAACGGGAAACGCCCGTCAAGCTGTATTTGAAAGAGGTACTCTTCGCTTAATGCCTCATTTGCACATATCTATCCTCAAGGAAAACCAAGGGACTTACCACCACGTTTTGGAAGGCCTGGGCCATTCGCCGCTGGAAATTTGCACGCTTTAGCTGCAGCATGATGAAAAAGGCCAGCAGAATTGTCAGGCAGGTCATCCCTGCAGAGCCCAAGATAGCAATCAGTAGCATCCTCCCTCCTTTGGACTCAAATGGAACAGTGGGAACTATATGCATTAAAATAAAATAATAAATCAAAAGTAGTTGAATTCAGCACCTCGCCGACAAATACTAGAACCCAAATTTTACAGGCATGAAAACAAAGGCAGGGGAATATTGGTGCAATGCTAAATAAAGCTAGATGCCTTTAAGAAACCAGAGGGACTTAGGGTTCTCCGGATTGTGGCCTATAATCCATTTTGGCAGAAGTGGGTCCTAACAGCACATTCACCCTGACAGCATAATTTTCCTCTAGTGCTTTAACTTGTGTTTCCTACTCCCTATCCTTGTATTCAGTGCTGACAAAGCCTCTCCTCTTCCCGGAGGGGAGGGTTTGTGACCGGGAATCGCTTCCCACGCTCGCAGGGGTGTGTGGACGGGCCCCCTGCGTCACTGGAGTCCTCGGCTCGCGTCATGCCCCCAAGCCAGTCAATCCAGCTGGCTGAGGGGCGTGGTTTAGCCGCATTTAAACGGCTACAGGCCCTCAAGCTCTTCCTTGTTTGGTTCCTCCTTCCTCGGATCACCCTCCCTCCCTCAGGGTTTTGCTTCAGCACCTGACCTTGCTATGGACCTCAGTTGGTCGCCTGTTCAAGGGGCCTGGTAGGAATTTTTTCCACTTGGCAGATGGGCACCAGCCACTTGGTTTTTCGCCTACCTCATAGCAAATCGTCACAACTTTGTAAGGTTTGGCAGTTAGGCATTGGAAAATGCGTTGTGTGTTGGAGGGGAGGTTGTGGAGGTTGAAGGGTATTCTGTTAAAGGAATCCAGAAGTCGTGGTTCCTGTCTGATGCCCAGGTGGTGGCTAGGGCCATGGCACGACCCTCCGCTGACTCTAGGGGAAAGCTTCCAGCTGATTTGCAGCAACAAGCTCCCCCTAAAAGGTAGGGGGACGACTCTGGGGTTGCAGTGCTCATCTTGCTTTATTGGCCAAGGGAGCCGGCGTACAGCTTCCGGGTCATGTGGCCAGCATGACTAAGCCGCTTCTGGCGAACCAGAGTAGCGCACGGAAATGCCATTTACCCATAGCTGTCAAGTTTTGGATTTGAAAATAAGGGATCAGCAGCCTCACCTATCCCGGGGACAGTCACATGTTAATGGTGGGCAGAGCCAGAAGCAAAAGTGGGCGGCACTGGTGTGAATGCGCGCATTAGGCTTACTGTATTTTGGAAACGCCCGTGGGCTACGACGCCTGTAAGCATGGGAAATGGCTCCCACTTGCTTTGAGGCTGCAAGGAGGCAAGGTCTTCCCAGTCCCTGGCCAGCAGGGGGAGGGAGAGGAGCTGCTTCCTTTGAAAAAACGGGAAATTAAAGGGATATAAAAAATAAGGGATAGCAGCGGGAAACTGCTTGAAATAAGGGACATTCCGAGGAAAAACGGGATACTTGACAGCACTGCATTTACCTTCCCACCGGTGCGCTACTTATTTATCTACTTGCACTTTGACGTGCTTTCAAACTGCTAGGTGGGCAGGAGCAGGGACCGAGCAATGGGAGCTCACCCCATTGTGGGGATTCGAACCGCCAGCCTTCTGATCGGCAAGCCCTAGGCTCTGTGGTTTAACCCACAGCACCACCCACATCCCTCAAGATCCTCCTACAGGTTGTTAATTCTTGTGTGACTCCCTGCAGAGCGGGCAGGAGTCAAGTATAGTCTGTTCGGATTCAGTGCCTAAGCCAATACCACTCACATTGTGTAACCAATAATGTTGTGGCCTTTTTTAGCCCATTAACCTAAAATACTTGTGTCCATGTGTCTTATTTCATCACAAAGCGGGGCTGGGGGTCGAGCCTTGACTCACAATATTCTATTTCCAATTGCCTGCTCTAGAAAGCATTGGTACTGAGAGCATAACCGCCGACCACGGAAAGCAAAGTTTTATAAAAGCTCTGCAGAGAAGTTTCCCTCCGTTCTCATGAGTGAAGACCTATAATTTCCTAATTATACATAAGCCACATACACACAAATGGCAAAACAACAACAGTTATAGCATCATCATGGAAATCCTATCAACCACACAGCATGCATTTTGCAGCTTTTGCTGGGACTCAATTCATTTGGAATAAACATGCGTAAACTTGCTTGGCACATGAGATGCTCTGATCTCTGCTAAAACTAACCTTTCATTTCTGGGAGGGTTTTCAGTTCAGCCGAAAGATTATCGCTTGGTCCAACGTTGTTCTGTGCCCTTATCTGAACCACATATTCAGTGTTTGGTTCAAGACCCTTGAGGTGGTACTGGGTAACGGTAGTGTTTTTAATCGTGACATCGATGTGGTTGTGCTCTGTCTTGCCACGGACTTTGTAGCTGAGGATGATGGAAGAGATGGAATGTCCTACTGCAGTCGACCAAGAGATGACAGCCGAGGAGTCAGTGACGTTTATAATTGTGAAGTTATCAGGCGCAGGGGGACGTTCTAGCAAAGAAACAAACGTATTAGCTTCCGTTTTGCATCACTCTGCGCACCCGCTACAAAAAGTCACGTGGAGTTGTTTTCATCACTCGCAGTGAATCAGGGTTTGAGCCGGACAGGATGGTATTGTGTGTTTAAAACTTGGCAACAACAAATAAAATAGTTAGCATAACAGTGCAATTGTATACAGTGGCACCTCGGTTCTCGAACGTAATCCGTACCGGAAGACCGTTCGAGTTCCGAAACGTTCGAAAACCGAGGCGCAAAGGGCGGTCTGCAAATGCAGTTGAGAAAATGGAAAAACACGCAGCGGAAGCCGTTCGACTTCCGAGGCGTGTACAGAAATGGAAGCATTTACCTCCGGGTTCCGAAACGTTTGTCAACGGAGGCGTTCAAGAACCGAGGTACCACTGTACCAGAGTTATAAGTGGGACTTACTTCTCAGGAAGTGTGCGTAGGATTGCAGTCAGGGGTGCTGACTTGCCCCCCACATTGAGGGTGTCTGGAGTCGCGTGACATCATACACACATCATACACCCCTCTGAGCGTCCCACCCCTGGCTGGTGCATGAGCACTTCCCCCTCAGTGGGGGATGGGGTGCGCCCCTCTCAATATTGGGGAGGCTCAGCCCCCTGCCCACAAATATTAAGGGGGATGAAGCCCCTTCTACCCACTGAGAGCCAGTGTGGTGTAGTGGTTAAGAGTGGTAGACTCGTAATCTGGGGAACCGGGTTCGCGTCTCCGCTCCTCCACATGCAGCTGCTGGGTGACCTTGGGCTAGTCACACTTCTCTGAAGTCTCTCAGCCCCACTCACCTCACAGAGTGTTTGTTGTGGGGGAGGAAGGGAAAGGAGAATGTTAGCCGCTTTGAGACTCCTTCGGGTAGTGAAAAGCGGGATATCAAATCCAAACTCTTCTTCTCTTCTTCTTCCTATAGTTGGTGCCCCTGATTTCAGCCTGTTACAATACTGTGAGCCCTAGCTTGCACAATATTTTATTTTTATTTTTGGAGGGTTTGCTCTGCCATTTCTGTTGGCTCACTGCTTCATCTACAGCCCCCTGAGCTGCATCTATGATAGGGAACCTTTTCGTGATCAAAGGCCACATTCCCTTCTGAGCCAAAGTTGTGAGCAGGACCAGAGGCAAGCATGGACTATGCAGTACAAATTACAAATGAGGCCTGCTAGGTCATCCAAAGTGGGCTTCTTAGATTCTCCCTTAACTTACGGTCACTGAAGGTCCATGCGTCCAGATAGTCGCTCCATTCTCCTTCGGACTTGCTGTTCACGCGGACACGGCACTTGTAGTGGCGCCTGGGCTCTAGATGGTCAATGACCAAGGCGGATTCGTTTCCCCACAGCCGATGGGTCGTGGTGACACCCCCGTTCTTATCACCCACGCTCTTCCATTCCACTTCGAGGTGGACGGCCTCTCCCACCTGCTGGCCCACCGGCTGCCAAGACAAGGTCAGCGCTGTCGTGCCTTTCGGAATGAGGGAGAGGCCCCTTGGCGGAGGGAGGCCTTTGGAGAGTCGTGAGAAGGAATGTTAATGCCTTTGGAACCCCTCAGAGCAAAAGAAGAACCTGCCAAGAGACCTTTGTGGTCCACCATCTTGTTCCCCACTATGGCCGCCCAGGGGTTTCTGGAAAGCACAGTAACAAGGTGTGGAGGGCCTCCTCTGTGTCCCTAGCATTTAGCCTCCAGATGTATTTTGCCTCTGAGAGGCCATTGAGCTATCATGGATATTTATTTTTATTTAAGATAACCACCACTACCCTCCAGTACCCAGGCTCGGGCTAGTATACCTGAAGGAGCGTCTCCACCCTCATTGCTCAGCCCGGACACTGAGGTCCAGCTCCGAGGGCCTTCTGGTGGTTCCCTCCCTACGAGAAGTGAAGCTACAGGGAACCAGGTAGAGGGCCTTCTCGGTAGTGGCACCCGCCCTGTGGAGCACCCTCCCACCAGATGTCAAGGAAATAAAAAACTACCTGACTTTTAGAAGACATCTGAAGGCAGCCCTGTTTAGGGAAGTTTTTAATGTTTGATGTTTTATTGTGTTTTTAATATTCTGTTGGGAGCTACCCAGAGTGGCTGGGGAAACCCAGCCAGATAGGTGGGGTATAAATCATCATCATCATCATCATCATCATCATCAACACCATCATCATCATCATCCGTTAATTTGTCTAATCCTTCTCAGGCAGGGGAACCTGTGGCCCTCCTCATGTCATTGGCCTCCAGCTCCAATCAGCCCAGCCAGAGGTTGGGGGGAAAGCAGGATGAGGCCATTAATGGCTCAGGGAAGATCAGGATACCTGTGGTGACTACCTATAACAGCCTTGTTCAGGGCTCATGTTGTATAAGCATTTGGTTGGGCTCTGTATGAACAGAATGCAGGACAAGATGGGCCTTGGGCTGGGGCTGATGGGAGTTGGAGTCCAGCAACATCTGCAGGGCTACAGGTTCACTTCCGGGTTTGCGGAATTCGGAAGCCAATTTGTTCGACAACTAAGCCGTTTGGGAACCAAGGTACCACTGTACATGCGCACAATGTAGCCACAGGTAGTAAGGCAGTTGTAAGAAAGTGAGCATCCCCTTTATGAAAAAGGTCCGAAGACCTGCATACCAACAGCAGCTGTAGTGAAACTGGCCTCTGGCCCAGGATGCCCCACGCCCTTTTCTCCTCTGCGAGTCAGCCGCACACAGAAGGAATATTCTGTTTTGGGTTCCAGATCGCTTAACTTCCAGATCCTCTCAGTGACTGCATTTGAAAGGAGAAACAACAACAACAACTGAATTACACGCACTGCTAAGTGATAAAGGAAGATACGAGTTGTAAACAAACATACTTCTTTTGCCCAAAGGTTGCATGATGTTTACTGAGGTGCATGTATTCTGGTTGGCTATGTAGTTCTGAGGGAGTTTTCCTCTGTATGTTTGGTCATATGTCTCCCTGCTATGTACAGGACCTGATCTAAGAAAGACAAAACCTCTTTGCTCCTTTCTTCTCAACTAGGTTGCTCAGTAAAGTATTATCGGGACTTTTTCTGTTTGGACTCTGCATTTTAAAGATTTTAATGCTTTGGGGAACAATGGAAAAACCTACTTGCCAGAGGTAGGACTGGGGGGGGGACACCACATGCAGCGCCTTTGTGGGATTCAATACAAGTTTTGTGTTGTAATTGTAGCTGTGTTGAGACAGTTTTTGATCTATTGTGATAAAGATATAATATGCAGACTGCCTTTGACTCTCTCTCTCTTTTTAATAAAAGACAGCACCCTGACCTGAATTCAGCAGAATGCAGCAGAAGGCAGGTGCGCATGATGTCGGCACACCCCCGCGGTGTCTGCACAACACGTCAGCATGCCCCCCCACCATACGCGAGTGACGTCAGCACACCACGGGACGTGCTGACGTCATGCACGCATGCTGCAAAGTGTGCGCACACAACGGGGTCATGTGGCGCGGCCCCAACACAACCTCAATCATGGGGGCAAGGCGGCGCACCAACTGTGAGCACTCTGCTAAACACAAACAGTGTACCGATGTGTGATGCTAACCATCGGCCCACCACCCGAAGAAATCGAACCGGGGTTAGCTGCATCAGCATTTTTATACTGCAAAGCCCGTATCAGTGGTAGACCCCTGCCATGGCTTTCCCTAAAGAATCATGGGAATTGTAGGTTGGTGAGGGGCTGAAGAACCTCTGCTAAAATTCTCCTTCATGGAACTTTAAGAAGAACTTTGATGGATCAGCATCTTGTCTTCCACAGTGGTCAACCAGATGCTCATGCAAAGCCCACAAACAGGAACCCCCTTTCCAGTTTTTGTTCCCCCACAACTGGTGGCTGAAGACAGGATCCTGGAAGTAGCAAGCAGAAGCTACTGACCAAAGCGTCCAGATTGTTTGGGGGAAATAAAACGATGGTAGCACCTAAATGCTTCCTATATAAAGGAGCAGAAACTCTTGCGACAAACTCTTACCTTCCAATGACTTCCACTGAAATTTGGCGGTTTTGTAGAGAAGCTGCGTTGATACAATCGGCCCATCCCCGCTATATATATCAGCATTTGTATCAATGACGAGAAAATTATGTCCTCTTTGTACCAGGGTTGGAGCTTTTTGAGGCATGGGAAGAACTGGTCAAGAAGATGAATTGTTTAACAACAACAAAAATTGGATTCTTATCTCATTATACAGAACAAAGACATTGGATTCTTATCTCATTATATATGACAAAGCTATCTTTAGCCATCTCACCCCTTGCTTTTCCCTTAAGACTAATTGCAGTCGTTAACAGTCGTCAACAGGTTTTCCACACCTATCAGCCAATCACCCATTCCCACCACCCTTCTGAGTAATACCCCTCCCCACTCTCTCACTATATATAAGGGTCTGGTGACTTCTGTTTCAGTGTATCTGAAGAAGTGTGCATGCACACGAAAGCTCATACCAAGAACAAACTTAGTTGGTCTCTAAGGTGCTACTGGAAGGAATTTTTATTTTATATTTTGTTTTGACTATGGCAGACCAACACGGCTACCTACCTGTAACAACAACAACAAAAATAGTAATGAAGTTTTTTTTTGTCTCCTGAATTATCAGGAGGCATGCAATGGATCAATACGGTTATTATATTTATCCTGTTGCTCTGCCTTGGAGGGGGTAATTCTCAGGTCAGTTTGTCCTGATACATCCTTTCAGAATGTGAGCCCCTAGTATGGAATCTACAGAAGCCTGTTATTCATACATTGCAAGACAGAGTTATTAGTTTCCCCACCAGAAACGGTAACTTAGAATCATAGAATCCTAGAGTTGGAAGAGACCACAAGGGCCATCCAGTCCAACCCCCTGCCAAGCAGGAAACACCATCAAAGCATTCCTGACAGATGGCTGTCAAGCCTCCGCTTAAAGACCTCCAAAGAAGGAGACTCCACCACACTCCTTGGCAGCAAATTCCACTGTCCAACAGCTCTTACTGTCAGGAAGTTCTTCCTAATGTTTAGGTGGAATCTTCTTTCTTGTAGTTTGAATCCATTGCTCCGTGTCCGCTTCTCTGGAGCAGCAGAAAACAACCTTTCTCCCTCCTCTATATGACATCCTTTTATATATTTGAACATGGCTATCATATCACCCCTTAACCTTCTCTTCTCCAGGCTAAACATACCCAGCTCCCTAAGCCATTCCTCATAAGGCATTGTTTCCATTGTTATGAAACAGCTCTTGAAACGGGTGACATTAGAGAGCAGTGGAGACTGGCCTATAGTTGGCTCTGCCTCTTTTTGGCTCTGTCTCCACCTACTGTTGACCTCCTGCCTTACACCCAACAGCCACCAGCCACCACGAGTAAGAGATCTCTCTGGTTTCAAGCACCAGGTTTGGTGATGCATTTTAGGGTGTGCTCGATTTCGGTCACGTGACTAATGCCACCACAGCTAAGAAACCGAGTCATTTACTTCCCATTGGCCATTGTGGTCGATTTGGTTGCCCATCCTTCTTTTCAGGCAAGGTTGTCCTCCCTTTATCTCCCCATTCCCTTTCTCATACTCATCCCGTTTTTCTTTCCAAACAAAATCAAGTCTCCATACAGTTGATGGGACTCCCTGACAGCAATCCTCTCTGTGTGTCGTTCGGTCAAAAGCTACTTTTCATCTCTAACTCAAAACTGTACTCAAGTCAACTTTGGGTGACTGTTGTTGATCTTCGTTGCCAGTGACTCATTTTGTCCTCCTGTCATGCAGGCAAGACTCAAAGGGCCTTTAAGATCTGTGGACATTTACATCTGTCAGATTTAGCTGACTGCTTTCTCAGTTCTTTGGTTTCCATGACTACTGAAATTATTTCCAGAAGCTACTGCTTCTGGGCATTCTCATTAGTATGGGAAACCAAGCACCGAAGTCATATAGTGTTTACCAGACTGGATTCCGGGGAAATTTCCTTCCTCCTTTTTGAGGGCATTTTCTACTTCAAATCAACATTTCAACAAAACGCATGACTTGCACTCAGAGGAACTACACCTGACTCTTAAGGGTGCATCACCGTTGAGTATCAACAAAGATTTACCATTCCATTAATTAATGCGTGCCTATTGCAATCAATGATGGGACGCGGGTGGCGCTGTGGTCTAAACCACTGAGCCTAGGGCTTGCTGATCGGAAGGTCGGCGGTTCGAATCCCACAACGGGGTGAGCTCCCATTGCTCGGTCCCTGCTCCTGCCAACCTAGCAGTTCGAAAGCACATCAAAGTGCAAGTAGATAAATAGGTACCGCTCCGGCGGGAAGGTAAACAGCGTTTCCGTGCACTGCTCTGGTTTCGCCAGAAACAGCTTAATCATGCTGGCCACATGACCCGGAAAAACTGTCCGCGGACAAATGCCAGCTCCCTCGGCCAGTAAAGTGAGATGAGCGCCGCAACCCCAGAGTCGTTTGCGACTGCACTTAACTGTCAGGGGTCCTTTACCTTTTTATTGCAATCAATATCGTTTAAGTGCACACTTAGGCCGCACTGATTTAGGTGAGATATTTTGGTGTAGTCAAGTCTGAATTCAGACGGTTATCAGTTACCTTTAACTGTGACTTGGAAAGGTTGTTCCACCATGCCTGCTACTGTTTCAACAATGTAGACCCACGTTCCAGAATCAGAAGGCTGCACTTTTTCAACATGAAATGTGGCTTCCGTAGCTTCTGACTGGTTTCTATTTGCCACTTGGGTAGGCTCAAACAGCAAACAATAGAAACAAATTATTTGAATTAAACTTGTACAGACCTCATCCATAACAGTTCACTAGACTGACTGAAACCTCTTTTTCCTGCCTTCCTTGACATTTCTTAGATATTTTGACCAAGCAGGTTACTCCAAAAATTCACCTAGAAATTTCATTTTGGTGAATTTTGAGGCTGTTCAAGTGGGGTTTATCCTATATTTATTGGGGGAGGTGGGAAGTCTGCTCCACTTAACCGTGGGGCGGGGTTGTTGTAGGCCATGCGGCTGCCCACTCTCCTCCGGGGACGGGGGATGTTGTCCCACATTGCCCGGAGAATCCCGGCCACGTCATCAGCAGCTGGCCAATCGGGTGTCTGGGGGGCGTGGCCGGGACCCATTTGGTGTCTTTATTCATCTTCGAGGGGGTGGTTGTGGGGTCTCGACATGCGAGTGTCATTTGCCAAAACAAATGGAGCCTTTGAATATTGCATATCAGCTGAAGGCTTAGTATTGCACTTAAAAGGGGATCTTATTTATTTGATCACAGTATCTGAGCAATCGCTGTGCTGCAGGATACGGCTACCACAATTTTAACAGTTACACCTGCTAAAACCCCTCTTCCATGCAGTTATTAAAAGTGCAGGATGAGCTTTCATTATTTTGTGGGTTTTTTATACAGTAATTTTATGTTGTGAAGATCTATGGGTATAGGGTAGTATAATAATAATAATAATAATAATAATAATAATAATAATAATAATAATATTACAGCTCCTGCACACTCAAAAAGAGGGAACCAATCAGCAACTTACCTTAAGGACCGTCCCATCTTTTTTAATCAGTTTAATTTCTTCTTTTGTAGGAAGTGGCTTGCCGGTAGCTATGCAGCTAGATTTGAACTCCGAACCGGCATTGAGTTCCACAGCACCAGGCAAGTTCTTTATCTCGGGTGATTCATCTGCTGCACCTGTGTGTGAGGGAGATAAAAGAATTTACAGCATGCAATGTAGGCTGTTCATTCTCGCCAGAGATAGAAGGGGTCTGGCCCGGTATCCCTGGCTCAGTTTGGGGGGGGGGGGAAACACACTATCCTGTTTGTAACCAGGAAGCTAAGAAACTGGGGTTGATAGGTTTAATTGGATTAATCAACTTATGATAGCATACCCTCCAAGTGTCCCCATTTTCCAGGGGCAGCCCCAGATTTACAGAAGCCACCCAAGTTTCTGATTTGATCTCAGAGTATCCTACTTTTCCTTAAAGGTAAAGGTAAAGGGACCCCTGACCATCAGGTCCAGTCGTGTCCGACTCTGGGGTTGCGGCGCTCATCTCGCTCTATAGGCTGAGGGAGCCGGCGTTTGTCCGCAGACAGCTTCCGGGTCATGTGGCCAGCATGACAAAGCCGCTTCTGGCAAACCAGAGCAGCGCACGGAAACGCCGTTTACCTTCCCGCCAGAGCGGTACCTATTTATCTACTTGCACTTTGACGTGCTTTCGAACTGCTAGGTGGGCAGGAGCTGGGACCGAGCAACGGGAGCTCACCCCGTGGCAGGGATTCGAACCACCGACCTTCTGATCAGCAAGCCCTAGGCTCTGTGGTTTAACCCACAGCGCCACCTGGGTCCCTTTACTTTTCCTTAGCACGTCCCTATTTTCATCAGAGAAATGTTGGAGGGCATGGAGTTATGCTACCCCTGAGCCAAAGGAATACAACCTTTAGAAGACATCTGAAGGCAACCCTGTATAGGGAAGATTTTTCAAAAAAATGTTTTATTATGTTTTTATATACCCTGGAAGCTGTCCAGAGTGGCTGGGGGAACCCAGTCAGATGGGTGGAGTATTAATAAAATCATTATCATTATCATTATTGACTAGTCTAGGACGTCCCTGTTATGCAAACCCTGAGCCAAGGAGATAACTAACTATACAACCTTTAGAAGACATCCAAAGGCAGCCCTGTATAGAGAAGTTTTTAACGTTCAATGTTTTATTACGTTTTTTATCCATGTTGGAAGCTGCCCAGAGTGGCTGGGGCAACCCAGGCAGGTGGGTGGGGTATAAATAATAAAAATTATTATTATTATTATTATTATTATTATTATTATTATTAGGAAGTCCCTATTTTCATCGGAGAAATGCTGGAGACTATTAGCATGCGCTCTGCCGCTGAGCTACGGCAAGTGAGTCTTGGCAAAAAAAGAGAGATGTAACAACTGTTGTGCATTGATTCAAGGGTTATCCTATCTGTATTACTATTGTCGGTATTCACATTAGGGGAAAGTAACTGCCTTCCTGTTCCAGAAGGAACAGCTACTATTGGTTCATTCAAGTTGCTGCATTTGGATCCTCAGTCTTATTGGTTTCCACCAAAAGGCAGCTTTGTGATTGTTCCCTCCAAAATGTATCCTTTCTAGCCAGTCTTCTGTCCCTATAAATGTAGCTTCCCTCTCCTCAGTTCCCCAGTCTTGTTTGCCTGAATAAAGAGTGTTACATGAAGAAGCTGTCTCCTGCCTGCTATGTCAGAGAGCTGAAATCACTTGCTCAATCACTATCCCCACGCTACAACAACAACCTTCGTACGAAGCACAAAATACTTTTGTTGCACTACAGTGTTACCTTTGCTTTACCTTCTTTTTCACATTCCAGACCGTGCCAACCCACGTGGCAGATGCAGCCCTTAAAGCTGTCGCACGTCCCCCGGTTGCTGCAGCCGTTGCACTTCACTTTGCAATCGGGCCCATAAAAACCGGGCTTACAATCTGCAAAAACACACAGGCGGGATAAGTGTAGGGCTCTCGTCAAATAAGAGTTAACTGTGTGGCATCAGATACAAGGATCATTCTGGATTTCACGCGTCAGCTTGTTAGAGTTATCTACTTTGAGCATTTCTGTGTGTACTGGGGATGCGGGTGGCGCTCTGGTCTAAACCAGTGTTTTTCAACCTTTTTTGGGCAAAGGCACACTTGTTTCATGAAAAAAATCACGAGGCACACCACCATTAGAAAATGTTAAAAAAATTAACTCTGTGCCTATATTGACTATATATAAAGTAATTTTCCCACGGCACACCAGGCAACATCTCGCGGCACACTAGTGTGCCGCGGAACAGTGGTTGAAAAACACTGGTCTAAACCACTGAGCCTCTTGGGCTTGCTGATCATAAGGTTGGCGGTTCGAATCCCAGCGACGGGATGAGCTCCCGTTGCTCTGTCCCAGCTCTTGCCAACCTAGCAGTTTGAAAGCACGCCAGTGCAAGTAGATAAATAGGTACTACTTTGACGGGAAGGTAAATGGCGTTACTGTGCGCTCTGGCTTCCGTCACAGTGTCCTGTTGCACCAGAAGCAGTTTAGTCCTGCTAGCCACATGACCCAGAAAGCTGTCTGTGGAGAAAGGCCTGCTCCCTCGGCCTGAAAGCGAGATGAGTGCCACAACCCCATAGTCGACTAGACTTAACCGTCCAGGGTCCTTTTGTTGTTGTTCAGTCGTGTCCGACTCTTTGTGACCCCATGGACCAGAGCACGCCAGGCACGCCTATCTTTCACTGCCTCCCGCAGTTTGGCCAAACTCATGCTAGTCGCTTCAAGAACACTGTCCAACCATCTCATCCTCTGTCGTCCCCTTCTACTTGTGCCCTCCATCTTTCCCAACATCAGGGTCTTTTCTGATGCGGGGAAAAAAGGGAAAAAAGGAGCCCAAGTCTGCTCTTCGCTCTAAGCGAAAGCAGCAGCGCTCGATCAGCTGTTAGGCGGCCGCCGAACAGCTGAGAGTCGGGCCAGCGAAAACGAAACTAGATGGAGCCGACGCACGTGGTCGCTGGCTGCCGGCTCTGCGTGGGGCACGGCTTCCGGCCGAAGCGGTTCAAGCGGCTCGTAGGGCAGCGGCTCGGATCCGAGAGCCCTCTGAAGACCTAAAAGGAAGGAATTTGGCGTTTAAAAACGCCGTTTGCGGAAGCGATTTCTGGGAATCGACTCCAAGTGATTGCAGCTAGCGCGAGGTAAGCTTCCGAAGTGATTTCAGCAGAAGTGATTTCAGCAGGAGGCGAGTCTTGATCCAAAGCTGGAATGAACGGGAGCCCAGGAAGAAGAGGGCGAGCTCTGGCTGCGAGCCCACTTAAGTGCAGTGGGCACGCCCTAGCCGGCTGCACCGGTTGGTCAGCCAGCTGGGCACCGCACCCAGAGCTCACCCAATAGCGCCAGGGGATGCAAGCATCCCCTGTGCACGTGGAGGGCTCGTGCTAACTGCAACCCCCCCTCCTTTCTAAGGGCGGAAGGGCTTTTCTAGGGAGTCTTCTCTTCTCATGAGGTAGCCAAAGTACTGGAGCCTCAGCTTCAGGATCTGTCCTTCCAGTGAGCACTCAGGGCTGATTTCTTTAAGGATGGATAAGTTTGATCTTTTTGCAGTCCATGGGACTCTCAAGAGTCTCCTCCAGCACCATAATTCAAAAGCATCAATTCTTCGGTGATCAGTCCTTTAGCTTTACATTATTTCTGTGTGTCTCAGCTGGAATAAAGTGTCTTTCTTAACAGTGCTCTTGCAAATGTGGGCTTGTAGCTAGGGGTCCCTTTACCTTTACCTTTAGGCTACCACTCTTTGAGCAACTATAAGATTTGCACCTTGCCCTTGCAAGCACCCATGCCAAACCCTTCTTACAACCCAGTCCACCGATGTGGCAACTCAACTGTGCATGTGAAGAAGGCTGCTTTACATTTGTAAAAGCACTCATGTGAGTTTCATCCAAGATGCTCGCTCAAATCGCTCAACACTGTTTAGATAATACTGCAGTAAAGTAAAGGGACGCCTGACCGTTAGGTCCAGTCGTGGACAACTCTGGAGTTGTGGCGCTCATCTCCCTTTACTAGCCGAGGAAGCCAGCGTACAGCTTCCGGGTCATGTGGCCAGCATGACTAAGCTGCTTCTGGCAAAACCAGAGCAGTGCATGGAAACGCCGTTTACCTTCCCGCTGGAGCGGTACCTATTTATCTACTTGCACTGCTAGGTTGGCCGGAGCTGGGACCGAGCAACGGGAGCTCACCCCATCGCGGGGATTCGAACCGCCGACCTTCTGATCAGCAAGCCCTAGGCTCAGTGGTTTAGACCACAGCGCCACCCGCGTCCCATCATTGATTGCAATAGGCACGCATTAATTAATGGAATGGTAAATCTTTGTTGATACTCAACGGTGATGCACCCTTAAGAGTCAGGTGTAGTTCCTCTGAGTGCAAGTCATCGCGGGGATTCGAACCGCCAGCCTTCTGATCGGCAAGCCCTAGGCTCTGTGGTTTAGACCACAGTGCCACCCGCATCTACTGCACTAGATGAATACAAATAATTTATACGAATGAATAGGGAGTGGATTAAAAAACAAACAAACCTAGCAATCTGGCCGACAGTCTGCTTTTAAGTGACTTTTTGTCCCTCCCACTGCCGCCCCCAGCAACACCTTCACACATCACCAGTGTAAAAGTGTGTATATGATTTTACCTTCATCACACTGCAGTCCGTTCCATCCTGAGGCACATGAACAGCCGTATGGGTCAGGCAAGCAAAACATTAAAGATTTGCAGCCCGACTTTTCTTTACAGCTCTCTTGGCAAGCCTTGCCAAATTTGTTTTCTCCACAAGCTGTAAACGGGAGAAGAAAAGTGTCAGACCAATGCACACTGCAAAACTATCAAACACCTTAAATATATTTATGGCTTATAAACATAACAAAAATGGGATATGTTAATAAAGATAACTGAAAACCTTACAAAAGACCAAGTATTCTCAAAGCCTAAACCATGGGTCCCCAAACTAAGGCCCGGGGGCCGGATCCTGCCTAATCGCCTTCTAAATCTGGCCCGTGGAAAGTCCGGGAATCAGCGTGTTTTTACATGAGTAGAATGTGTGCTTTTATTTAAAATGCATCTCTGGGTTATTTGTGGGGCATAGGAATTCATTCATTATTTTTTTTCAAAATATAGTCTGGCCCCCCACAAGGTCTGAGGGACAGAGGACCGGCCCCCTGCTGAAAAAGTTTGCTGACCCCTGGCCTAAACACACGTGCAGGTTTAGCTCTAGGCATGAATCCATTCCAGAAAGCTGAGAGTGGCTTCTCCACAAACCCAGTTGCAGGTGTGGAATCCTCAATCCATATTGGGACCCAGAGGGGAGTCCAAGGTTTAAATCCCCACCATCGCCACACCAGGAATTAATGCATTTTGCATGACTTTCTATGGGAAAGCGCGCCTTGGTTTTGGAACGCTTTGGTTTTGGAACAGACTTCTGGAACAGATTAAGTTTGAGAACCGAGGTACCACTGTACTTTTAAGAAAGGAAGATTTTATCTGCAGCGCATGCCTTAATTTTTGTATGTTTTGACATCTCTTACCCTTTTCGCAGGTTTTCCCCATGAAGCCAGGGGGGCAAATGCACTCCCCAGTATCTTCATGGCAGATGCCGTTGTTCTTGCACTCTGGACAGTGAGAGCTACAGTCGGGTCCCCATTTTTGAGATGCACACCCTTCGTGGAAAAGTATAAGAGTCAGTGAGGGACTGAGATCCTGAACCAAATCCTGTGCTCTCTCTGCGTTTGTGGTTTTTTAACAGGTGTCTCATCTGTAAAAGCTTCTACAGCACCACCCAAGTACGAGCTGCTCTGGTTCCTCCTCTTCTAGGAGTGCTTTTAAATGTGTTTTAAATTTATGGTGTTGATGTGTTCTGAGATCAACCCCGTTGTGTTCTGCTGTTTGTTTTTAAATATCGATTAAGCATTCGGAAAGAACAGTTCCTTACACGTACGTTTCCTTCGGAACTTTTACAGCTGTTTTTTTCCCCCTAAACACGTGTGACTTGGGGTCTATTTAGTGCGGGGGCAGCGTAGAAATTGAAAGAACACGTAAACAATGAACAAACCAGCAAGTGTGGTTTTTCCTGTCCATTTAAACTTGGCCTTGTTGTATTCTAACTATCACTTGTGCCTCCCCCACTACACGGTTTCAGTAAAAATGAAGAGAGAACTTTCACATTTCAGCGTATTTCTGCAAACCATCACTTGCTCCTTTGCCACGCAAGCTGCAAAATCGGATCCACCTGTACCCGATTTCCCTCACCTGGGAGCGTACCAGTTCTACACTCCTTCCAGCTCTCCATCTAAGGAACCTGCTACCATTATGACAAAAGCTATAGCAGCAGCTGGAGAATCAGCTATGCTAGCTTTTATCCCCCCCCTTTCCCTTTAAATTCTAGATTGTCGCTTCATCATTTCTACCTTGCTGTGTTTTAACTAGTATTTAACTAAATCACCCTGGGGATTCGGATTGGACGGAATGCTGTAGCAAGAGTTTGTAAATCTTTTTCTCCATGAAAAAAGTGGCAACTGGCAGTGGAGATTTAGAAGCAATGGAATCTCTGTATACAATGAAACTCCGTGGATGTGAGCTCAAATAAATGATCAGTTATAGGAATCATAAAAAAGTTGAATTAAATAAATAAATACAGTGGTGCCCTGCTAGACGAAAATAATTCGTTCTGCAAGTATTTTCGTTTAGCGGGTTTTTCGCCTAGCGAAGCGGCAATGTAAACCGCGGTTTTCGCTAGACAAAAAAAAAAAATCGTCTTGCGAGGCAGCCCCATAGACAAATTCGTCTTGCGGGGCAGCCTTCCGCTAGACGAATGCCTTCTCTAGCGAGTTTTTCGTCTAGTGAGGCATTCGTCTAGCGGGGCACCACTGTACATAACTTTGTACGTAACTAAATGTCAGCCCCGTTAATTTCAGTAGGTCTGCTCTAAGCACGACTGAGTCCTAGAATCATAGAATCCTAGAGTTGGAAGAGACCACAAGGGCCATCCAGTCCAACCCCCTGCCAAGCAGGAAACACCATCAAAGCATTCCTGACAGATGGCTGTCAAGCCTCTGCTTAAAGACCTCCAAAGAAGGAGACTCCACCACACTCCTTGGCAGCAAATTCCACTGTCCAACAGCTCTTACTGTCAGGAAGTTCTTCCTAATGTTTAGGTGGAATCTTCTTTCTTGTAGTTTGAATCCATTGTCCTGATCCAACTCTTTGTGTAATAATAATAATAATAATAATAATAATAATAATAATAATAATAATTTATTTATACCCCACCATCTGGCTGGGTTTCCCCAGCCACTCTGGGTGGCTCCCAACAGAATAATAATAATAATAATAATAAAAGCGATAAAACATCAAACATTAAAAACTTCCCTAAACAGGGCTGCCTTCAGATGTCTTCTAAAAGTCAGATAGTTGTTTATTTCCTTGATATCTGACGGGAGGGCGTTCCACAGGACAGGCGCCACTACCGAGAAGGCCCTCTGTGTGCACAAGTCCAAGGGTTTCTGTCTGCAGTTTTAACTTAAGAAGAAGCAGATCAGATCTTACTTCTCACTATCAGCCTAGTATAAGCTGAAGTGAAGTGGGTTCCTCCTATGTATCTGACAGAGTACACTGCTGAATCTTGAGTCTGGTCGTTCTGCAAGGACACTTTTAGCACTTCTGGGACTTCGTGCCTGAGGACAGAAGATATGAAAGAACCTGTAGTGGAGAGAAGAGCCCATAAAATCATAACTGACGAGAAGATCGACGGAGGAAAAGGGCTTGCCAGGTTAAAGGAGAGGCATGAGGAACCTCTGAAGGGCTTCAGGGTGCCTCATACCTCAAACACAAGACTTCCCATAAGATAAACTTTTCAAGTTCACACATTCAACTAGAAACAATCAAGGTATCAAGATATCAAGAGAGATAAGGGGCTCATTTCAGACACTTCCCCAGCAAAGGAGTGCCTCTCCTTTCCAACACATGCCTACGATGTGTGAGGTGGGCACTCATAATTCATCATTTTCAGGATGACTCAATTCACCCGCTCCTTCCCCACACCTGATGACACCTGAGGAACCCTTAGTAAGAGGCCACCTAGGAGTCTTCTCAGATCATAGCCTGAACCCTGCGTCATTATCAACACAGGTGCTCACGTGTCAACCATAAAAGCAGAAAAAATGGGGCATAGATACCATTTTTATAGATAACCGCATCTTCTTCCTTAACAACCTTTCTGATGAAGGGAATGTCGACAGGTTCTCCGCGGTTTGTGGTAATGGTTAAAGCCACTGGAAGAAAGGTAGCTAAAATGTAAAAATAATGGGGGGGGGAATGAATGAAATGCGGATTAGCTCTAATAATCTTTATCTCTTTGCTAGTCCTTCAGAAAAGAAGGTGGAAATGTGATATACTGCGGGAGCAATCTCAATTTGAAAAGATGGGCAACTCAATTCATAGCTTGCTCTCTCTTTTGAAAACTCATTTAAACCCTCCAAAAAGTAGGGGGGGGAGCACAACAGCAATAAATACTTTGGCAATCATCAGCAGAAAGGATAAACAAGTTTGCTGCAAATATTTCCACAAACCAGCCTTGCAGGGTTCATCTATGAGGGCTGGTTGGAGTTACCGTAGTTAGTTTTTTATTTTTATTTTTATTTTTTTACTTTGGAATAAAACATCCCTGTGTCCCACCCACCAACCCAGCCACCCCAAAGCCCTAGTCCTTTTGTAGGTGTTGTTTAGTTTATCTGCAAACTCTTGGGTTCACAGTATTGTTGGAATGGAAAGGAATCCACCTTCTTTTTAGTGGGCTCTCTTCCAACGTATTTTTAGCTCGTGGCCTATATTTGAGTTAATTCATTAGTTTACAAATGGCCTGGAACTCACTATTCAGAGAGGAACAATAACTGGGCTTCGGAGCTGAGGGCTGTTTGCATCACATGTCGATTAGCATCTTGGCCAAGGATACAAAGGTTCCTTGAGGTATATACACAAGCACTTCCGCACACAATGAGGTTTTGCTGGAGTTGGCTTTCCCAACCATTACTCCTCCTCATAGGGACGCGGGTGGCGCTGTGGGTTAAACCACAGAGCCTAGGGCTTGCTTGATCAGAAGGTCGGCGGTTCGAATCCCTGCGACGGGGTGAGCTCCCGTTGCTCGGTCCCAGCTCCTGCCCACCTAGCAGTTTGAAAGCACGCCAAAGTGCAAGTAGATAAATAGGTACCACTCTGGCAGGAAGGTAAACGGAGTTTCCTGTGTGCTGCTCTGGTTCACCAGAAGCAGCTTAGTCATGCTGGCCACATGACCCGGAAGCTGTACACTGGCTCCCTCGGCCAATAAAGCGAGATGAGCGCTGTAACCCCAGAGTCATCTATGACTAGACCTAATGATCAGGGGTCCCTTTACCTTTACCTTTTACTCCTCCCCATGCCTTGAAATGGTGGTCCAAAAACACCCCTGCTAGTTTCAGAAGCTGTTTCTTTGCTGCCTTCATTTATTTCAAACACACCTGCTGTTATTGGAGGGCCATGAATTGTTATCTACTCTTGAGTAGCAGCTGTTCTCCGGGATAACGGGCAAAGATGCCCTTTTCCGTTACCTCCAACTAGGGATGGGCACAGGAGTCAATTTCAGTTTCTCCCAGTTTCCCGTTCTTCCAGTCTTAAGTCTACACGTTTCTTCATCAGTTTGTGATTTTCTTTTTTATTATCATATTCGCTCCTGAAAATTTCTCCGCATTTCAGCGATAACTTTCCCTAATGCGCATGTGTTTGTGTGGAATTTTGCCCAGTCCCATTTCCCAAGAAAAATAGGTGCCAGAACTCACCAATAAGTTGTTACAGTAAGTAACGCACGTCAGGAGAGGCCACGAGGCCCGCCACCACTGCAGGAAGGCCCGGTGAGGCCTGGCCCCTCAATACTGAGGTGGGGGTGGGGTGGGACTCAGCCCGGTCCCAACATACTTTTGTGGGCGCTGATGTGTCCTCAGCCCCATAGAGTTGGCACCTAGGCAGCCAGACAAGCATGGCAGCACACCTAAACACAACGCTTCATAGGGAGCTCAAATTCTCCGTATATGAATAAACCAGAAACATAGGAAGCTGCCTTAATATAGAGTCATGCCATTGTTCCACCAAGCTCTGTCATGCTACCCCTGACTGACAGTGGTTCTCTGGAGTTTCACATGAGGGAACATTCCAACCTCTATTTGCAAATGCTGGAGATTGAACCTGGGATTCTGCATGCAAAGGAGATGGTCTTCTTGCAGGGCCTTCTCGGCGTCTGCTCCCAGACTCTGGAACTCCTTCCCTGGGGAAGTTAAACTGGTTCCCTCATGGTTGTCCCTCTGCCGACAGGAGAAGCCCTTCTTGTCCCACCAGGCTTTTGGTAACCGACTCTTTTTTAAGGAAAGGGCTGGTGTTGTAATGTTTAATTGTAACTATATGTATCCCTAATAAACCTTAATACCTATAGATATGGACAGGGGCGTAGCAAGGGGGGCAGGGGGCAGGCCGCCCCGGTCAGCGCCCTGCTGGGGGTGACACTTTGGGTGGTGGCCCTGCCCCCCTGGGCTTTTTCTTTTTTCTTTTTAGGCTATTTTCGGCACTGCCGGGGTGGAGCCGCAGGGGCGGCCAGCGAGGGGGTGTCACCCCCCCTCACTGGCCGCCCCTGCGGCTCCTCCCCGGCAGCGCCGAAAATAGCCCCCCCTTCCAGCGGCTTTTTTCGCCGTGGCATGGAGGCAAGGGGCGGGCCGCACGAAGGGATGCCGGGCAGCGGCTTCGGGAGTCTCTGCAGCTTGCAGAGACTCCCGAAGCCGCCGCCTGGCCCCCCTTCATGCTGTGGCTGCTTGCGCGTGCGTCATGACGCACGCACACGCTGCGATGCCCCGCCCCCCAGGGGTGCCTCTTGGCTTCCCGCCCCAGGCAGCCACGGGGCTAGAAAAGCCCCTGGATATGGACCCTCCAAGTGTCCCTATTTTTCAGGGACAGTCCTGAATTTACAGACGCTGCCTCGGTTTCTGATTTGATCCTGGAATGTCCCGCTTTTCCTTAGGACGTCCCTATTTTCATCGGATAAATGTTGGAGGCTGTGGAGTTATCCAACCCCAAAGCCACCTGAAGGCAGCCCTGTCTAGGGAAATTGTTTAATGTTTTAGTATGTTTTAATATATGTTGGAAGGCTGTCTAGAGTGGCTGGGGCAACCCAGTCAGGGTATACACAATAAAATTATTATTATTATTATTATTATTATTATTAGTTGTGGAATCAGGTTAACACAGGGTTAACACTGCACAGGAAGGTACATTCTGACACTGGATGTTTTGTTTCCTGTTAGAATAGGACGTCCCTATTTTCATTTGAGAAATGTTGGACGGTTATAGCTATAGATAGATAGATTTAATAATATTAGTGTTTATTTGCTTTTGAATGATTTTTTTCTCCTTTGTTTTTAGCTCTTTTAATTTTATCTGTGAACGATTCTCTCCCCGCCAAAAAAGGGTCAGCAACTTTGAGTCCCTCCCCTTAAAAAAGGGGGCGCTGGGTGGATCTTTGCACCCCGGTGGCGCATATGCTAAAGAGGGCCCTGGATAAATAAATAGATATAACAATAATAATAATGTTCTAACACTGAGCATACGGCCCATATGATTACACGACTGTGAGGGACAGAAAGCAGGAGCGTGTTTGTTCCTTTGCTCCTTCGTTGCTGTGTTCAACGAGCTGCAGGCAGATGTTTGGAACCATCGTGCGAGGAACCTGCAGAAGTATTCAGTGCTCCTCGCTGCCCATGTGATCCCAGCCTCTTGCAGAGCAGGATGACAAAGGGTGTGTGGATCTCCTTGTCCCTCATCACGGGAGAGATTAGAGCGCCCGAATCGGACTTTCCACACTTTGCAAAATTGGGATAAGCTGGCCTGGTTTTGGCTGACATGATGGAGCTAAATCAAATCAACGACATGTTGCTTCCAAAGTACAATTAATTTACTTTTTTTTTTTTTGCTGAACGGCCATGGAAATGACATATAACACAGAAGAAGACTCTGCTGGGGAGAAAACAGATGTGTGACAAATGACCCCCGGAACACATGGCAAAATGTCTTTTTCGGGCTAAAAGGGCGAGATCATTCTGAGGTTCTATTTTGGTCCTAAACATTAAGGCATTCAGCTACACACACAATTCCTTGTCTGTTTTGAGAAAAATTAACAAGGAAAGCTTTGTCTGCTCTGATTAAAAACTGGAGGATGGGCTGGTGTCCTTTTGAATATATATATGTATATATATAATTAACGTAGTATCCAGTCCATGCCCAAACACGCAGAAGACTTTCAAAGAAGCACAGAAACAAAGCATTTCATAATACTCCAATAACTGAAAAGGGTTTCCAGCTACTTAGATTTCTCAAGCTTTCCAGGAAGTTTCAGAACTCTTCTACTTCAAAACTTTTAATTTTCCATAGACTGTTGATGAGCTCGTGTTGATCACGTCCATTTGCATAAGATTGCTAGCTCCCGTAATTTAATGCCTAGGGATGACTCAGTCTAAAGATTTGTCTGGTCTTCCAATACTCAGGCTGCAATTCTTTTGCCACTTACCTGGGAGCAAGGCCCATTTGACTCAATTGAACTAATTTCTGAGCAGAGAAGGACTGTGTATTATCTGTCTGATTTGCTCCGGGAATGTCCCGCTTTTCCTTAGGATGTCCCTATTTTCATTGGAGAAATGTTGGAGGGTATGTCCTTCCCAGTCTCTCAGCTACAAATTTAAAGTTCAAAGTCTCGGTCTCTCTGTTTTAGAGGAGAGCCTAGTTCTACGCCTTTTTCTTCAGACTGTTAGATCGTCCAGCACTGTTTCTAACTGGGTCCAGCAAATCTGAATATGCAAATTCAGGGAAATAAGCTTGCAGGAATACGCAGGTGCCCCATATGGGGATCAAACCTGGAACCTTGGTATTACCAGCACCATGATATAACCAACTGAGCTATGATTAATGTTTAGTGGGCTAACAGTCAAGGCTAGGCCTCTAGCCCTTCATAAAATGGACCATTCCCATGCCAAAGCTAAACTGGTGCTCTTCAAAAGTACCATGAGAAACACCTTATCCTACTTAGAATTAATATTTGCCAGTGGATAGCTATTGTTATCTATTTAGAGTCTATTTTCAAGCATGTATCATGTACCGGGGCGTGACACACCTTTGTTTGCAAATGCATAAGGTACCTGTTTGTTGCATCTTCATGGTATGTACCCTCATTGCTTTGTCTTTGAATTTTCCTTCACAGAAATACGCTCCAATGCTTTCGCCGGATTTTTCCCTTGGCCATACCACTTTCTTCGCTGACCCCCTCGACTCGTCTTCAGCCATGGCCAGGGGGTACGGATGCTGGCCCATCAAGGCCTCATAGTCTCTCCCAATGGTGATTGAGTCCCGAGAACGCCATCTTGATGTGATGCAGGTCAGCGATGTCTCTGAATCAGCCACGGTAGGGAGGGAATTGATCAGTATCAAGTCAAATGCTCCTTCCACATTACCTGCAAAGAAAGGGGAAAGTTTTGCTGTTATTGAATTTCAAAGCACAGTCCGTTCTCTAACCAAGCTGCCAAACGGCTCCAGGGCCGGCGAAACTTTCTTGAGGACATCACAGGTATTTGCCAATTGGTGCTGTGCACAGCTGGCTTCTGCTGCAAGGTCAGTGTTACCGGTAACTGAGGTTGTTTCTGGAGAGATCCTGCTCCGCCCCAGCAAGGTATGTCAAGTGTGCTTCCAGCTAATATATGCGATTTTGAATGCACTGCGTAGTAGAGTATGTGATTACTCTTTGGTTTCACCTTCATGTTTAGAGTCAGCTGCACTCTGCGTATGCGTAGTGGACCCTCCATAGGCCAACTATGTGGTCAAGTTCTCAAAGAGCTTCCTGAGTTTTAGAAGTAATGCACTAAGATGCAGAATATGAATAAAGCCAGGGCTTACCGTAGGTTTTTAACATATGCACTTTGGCTCTCTATCAAAGGCACATTTCTGCATCAGCCCTTTTCTACTGGGGTAGGATGATGGCACACTGTAACACACTTATACTGACCACTCCCAATGAGATTGTCACAATCACACTCTTTGAACAGATAACTAACTATGCATTACCTAATGGAAAAAGTAAGCCTTCGGAAAAGAACATGCACAGTCAATTAATACATTAATGCTTTCTAGAGAAATGGTGGCTGAAAAAAATGCCTCTCATCATACGTTAATGGAAATACTTATTTTATTGAAGTCATGCCTCTTAAACTCTTCTTTGCTGCTGGTTTATTCCTACGGTTTACTAGCAATGGGGCAAATTCAGGATGGATTAGCAAATTAAAGGGGAAGATTCAATGTATTTGCACACCTTTTAGCCCTTGCGGTGTCTGAAAGGTAAAAGGTAAAGGACCCAGGATGGTTAAGTCCAGTCAATGGGGTGCGGCACTCATCTCGCTTTCAGGATAAGGGAGCCAGCGTTTGTCCACAGACAGCTTTCTGGGTCATGTGGCCAGCAGGACTAAACTGCTTCTGGTGCAACGGGACACTGTGATGGAAACCAGAGCGCATGGAAACGCCGTTTACCTTCCCGCCGCAGCGGTACCTATTTATCTACTTGCACTGGCGTGCTTTCGAACTGCTAGGTTGGCAGGAGCTGGGACCGAGCAATGGGAGCTCACTTATGTTTGGGCAGGCGTTTGGGGGGTTTTCTCATTGTGCCTGGTGGAAGAAGGGTCATGCGGCTCTGTGACTCCCCCATGCATTCATTAAATTTACTAATGTCTTATTTGAACCCCCCTGCCCATGGGGCTGTGATGCTTGTATGACCCTGACCCAAATTAAGAGAGAATGCTTGTCCAACAGCCTTGTGACATGCGGAGGTTTCGAAAAACATATTTAACACTTTCTAAGGAGGGAAGACGTTGCATACTATTTTTTAAAAATGGCACATGCAGTTATAAAATATGGATATGCAATATGAATATATTGTGCAAAGGTGTCTATTTGAGTCATAGTTTGCCCAGTCTGTTTGCTGGGACTGCTGTTGTTTTGTCTAAGGTTACAATGCTATGCCCATTTACTAGGAAGTAAGTCTCGGTGAACACAGTGGTGTATACTTCTTTGTAAGCAGGTTTAAGATCGGGCTGCAAGATAAGCTGCCTTCTTGTGTTAATTGTGCGAGGGAGCTGACATGCAATGCACCATGGGTCCCCCTCCCCCTGGTGTTGCGTGGCTTTCCTGCCCCCCCAACCGCCGTGTGTTGAGTGTGGACGACTGAGCAAGGGAACCCTGTTAATACAGACCTTTCTGTACATGAAATATTCAGTGGAAGCTGGAGCACCGATGGTGCAAGACTTATACAAAAGCCTATGCACAAAGAGGTGCACATACAGAGGTCCATATATCCAATGCATGGGGCATGACTGCCCACTGAGCCTCTTGGGCTTGCTGATCAGAAGGTTGGCGGATTGAATCCCCATGACGGAGTGAACTTTCATTGCCCTGTCCCAGCTCCTGCCAACCCAGCAGTTTGAAAGCACACCAGTGCAAGTAGATAAATAGGTACTGCTGCGGCAGGAAGGTAAACGGCATTTCTGTGTGCTCTGGTTTCCGTCACGGTGTCCCGTTGTGCCAGAAGTGGTTTAGTCATGCTGGCCACATGACCCGGAAAGCTGTCTGTGGACAAACGCCGGCTCCCTCGGCCTGAAAGCGAGATGAATGTCGCCACAACCCCATAGACGCTTTGACTGGACTTAACCGTCCAGGGGTCCTTTACCTTTACCTTTTACCTATCCATGTGGAGACCTCCTTCATGGTAATTCATTTATGAAGATGGCTAAAGTGTAACTGCATTTGCTTAGTCACAACTTCTGGTTCCTTGCCTTCCTAATTCTCCCACCGCTATCAAGTATAAGAATCAAATGTTGAAATGTGAGAGGGGGTTGAAGTTGGCAGAGGGCGGTCTCTGTGGCAGCCCCTAAGCTGTGGAATTTCTTTTTCCACAGAGCTGTGCCTGGTAATTTCATTGCATAGTTTTTTGTCATATGCTGAAGACCCACCTTTCCCCCTTAGCCTGGGACACCCAAGAAAGGTATTTTTAAACCACACCCTCTTCTTCTGATTGTTATTTGTGTGTGTACATTTTAAAACTGATTTAAAATGCATATTTATATTGTTGTAACCTTCCCTGGAGGGACGCGGGTGGCGCTGGGGTCTAAACCACAGAGCCTAGGGCTTGTCGATCAGAAGGTCAGCGGTTCGAATCCCTGTGATGGGGTGAGCTCCTGTTGCTCGGTCCCAGCTCCTGCCCACCTAGCAGTTCGAAAGCACATCAAAGTGCAAGTAGATAAATAGGTACGCTCCGGCGGGAAGGTAAATGCGTTTCTGTGCACTGCTCTGGTTTCGCCAGAAGCGGCTTGTCATGCTGGCCACATGACCTGGAAGCTGTCTGCAGACAAACGCCGGCTCCCTCGGCTATAAAGCGAGATGAGCGCCGCAACCCCAGAGTCGTCTGCGACTGGACCAAACGGTCATGGCTACCTTTACCTTTAACCTTCCCTGGAACCTCATGGGACTTTATGGCGGTGTTAAAAACTCAGATATATAAGCTAGGTGCCAAATGGCTCCTTAAACCAGGGTTAGGGTTGCCGAAATGGATTGCCTCGTTGCCATTCTGGGGCCAGGCAGCTCGAAAGTCGTATTTCTCAATATGACTTTTTGGCTCCTGAAATTCATTCGGATTGTGCCGATAAAATATAACGGATAGAATTCTACAGGGTGTGTTGCTGGTACAGTCAAACCTCGGTTCCCGAACGCCTCCGTTTTGGTACGTTTCGGCTCCCGAAGGCCGAAAACCCGGAAGTAAATGCTCCGGTTTGCGAACGTTTTTTTGGAAGCCAAACGTCTGTCGCATCTTCCGTTTGAGTGCAGGAAGCTCTTGCAACCAATCGGAAGCCGCACCTTGATTGACGAACATTGGAAGCTAAATGGTCTTCCGGAATGGATTACGTTCGACAACCGAGGTTTGACTGTATGTGGTCCAGATCCAAGGATCCCCAGGCGCCATCCTGGCACCCAGGCATCTTCACTTGGCCGCAAGTGGTCGGCAGACATCTGCAAAATGCGCCTGGCTAATTTCGAACGCAGCTTTGTGGTGAAAGGCAGATAAGAAACCCTAATGATAATACTATCCCTTCATGTCGTGGCATACAGAGTTTAAACTACCCATATACTGGTGAATTTTTGCATTCTGTTGCTTTCGCATTATGCCTCCACTCGACATTTAAGGGCCTTTTTGTTTATTGGTGTTACACCTATGTAGGAATGGGGAATATATTCCTTCCTGTATTGCCTACAGCAGCAGTTTTTTTGGCAGATCTATGGGGTTACACAAGGAAAGGGAGGGAAGGCAATTTCTTTGGCAGCCGTGCTCAGAGGCCTTGTCCCCACCTTGGAACAAGGGTGGGGTTGGTTTTCGCCTTCTCGGCAGCGGCAACACCCACAACAGACCTCCTCCCTTCTTTCCTTCCCCACCACCACTTGGGGGCAAGGTTAAGCGAGTTTTAAAAGCTCTGCCGTTGACTCTCATGCCTCTCCTGCTCCGGGGGAATGTCAATACTGTTTTCCTGGACTCCGCCTGTTGTATCTAAAGGAAGGCGTATTCGCATTGTCTTCCACGGCTCGCCCCAGGAAACATGATATCACACTTGAACAAAAGCGGGAAAGCTGACAGATCTATTGAGAATGGGTGTGGCTACACAACACACCTAAAGCAGCTGAGCCTTGTGGATTGGCCGGTTTTCAGCACCGGGGTTTCTCCATGCCTTCATTCCTCTCCCATTCCCTCCATTCCCACCCATGCCTATGTAATTTTAAGGGCTAAGTGTTGAGGTTTCAAGGACAGAGCCAATGGGAACAATTACTAAAATAAGTGTAAACAAAATAAAAAATAAAAATATCCTTCCAGTAGCACCTTAGAGACCAACTAAGTTTGTTCTTGGTATGAGCTTTCGTGTGCATGCACACTTCTTCAGATACACGAAAGCTCATACCAAGAACAAACTTAGTTGGTCTCTAAGGTGCTACTGGAAGGAATTTTTTTTTAATTTTTATTTTGTTTTGACTATGGCAGACCAACACGGCTACCTACTTGTAACTAAAATAAGTATCTTCAGGGCATCTGCAAGAGAAAAGATTCTCACAGGGGGCAGAAGGGGTACAGTAGCTGTTGTTGTTGTTTTTTATATAAAGAAGAAGAAGAAGAAGAAGAGTTTGGATTTGATATCCTGCTTTATCACTACCCGAAGGAGTCTCAAAGCAGCTAACATTCTCCTTTCCCTTCCTCCCCCACAACAAACACTCTGTGAGGTGAGTGGGGCTGAGAGACTTCAGAGAAGTGTGACTAGCCCAAGGTCACCCAGCAGCTGCATGTGGAGGAGCGGGGATGCGAACCCGGTTCACCAGATTACGAGTCTACTACTCTTAACCACTACACTACACCACACCTGCAGCTGTGCTAAGTTCACTTTTTAAAACTACCAAATAAAGTTCCATTTTTGTACTGTACTGCCTTTATTCCAGAGAGGACCGAGTGGGAAACAGGGGTGTTTGTCCCCCCCCCGCTTTTATCACAGCACCACCACACCTGGATAGTACATTAGGCTGAGAGAAAGACACAGCCAAGGTCACACAATGAACCTCATGGCTGCCGAGCAGGATTCGAACCCAGCTCTCCCTGGTGGAAGTTGACCACCCTTGTGGAGACTCCACACGGAGTCTCAGAAAGTGCATTTCCTTTCTCCAAAACTGACCTTTGTTCAGACATATGGGCTTTCTGTATGCTGACAGCTGGCCATCTATAACATTTTTACATACAACCTAACACTACACAAAGCATTCTGCGATCTCTGCTTTCTCATCTGTTCAGTAGCAACTTTTTAGCCTGAATAAATTTGAGGCATCACTAGATGCAGGGTCTCCTAACTCATTTGTGAATCACAAAGCAAGCTGCAACCTAAAAGCCGGGCATATTTAAACCTGTTGATTTTTAATGGGCTGAAATTCATCTCATTTTCTCTTGGAAATGTACCCATTGTACAGATATTTACACAAAGACCATACTTGTGGAACCACTGCGTATTCAGACAGGTATGAAGGTGAGCATTTGTTATGGACTTTCCTGCCATGTTTTCTCTCCAAGTGCTTGACGCCCAATGAAGCTAAAGTGGGGATGCTGTTCTAGTACTCTAAAGCCTTTGCACACCTGGTTCCAGGTGACAAATTCCACCATTACTGACCATTGGAGTCCAACAAAATCTAGAGGGAGCCCAGTTAGGAAGGGCTGTTCTTGTAGTTTATCACAGTGTTTTTCAACCTTTTTTGGGCAAAGGCACACTTGTTTCATGAAAAAAATCACGAGGCACACCACCATTAGAAAATGTTAAAAAAATTAACTCTGTGCCTATATTGACTATATATAAAGTAATTTTCCCACGGCACACCAGGCAACATCTCGCGGCACACTAGTGTGCCGCGGAACAGTGGTTGAAAAACACTGGTTTATCAGATACTGTACAGATTTTGCTGCTCCCAGAAGAATTGAATACAAAGTTTTTGGGAGTGAACTCTAGACTCATTTACAAACTTTTTGTTATTTATATAATGTTTTACAACCTAGTTTTCAAATTTCCTGAACCAATGCAAAAGTATTCTTTCTAACAGAGGGGACTAGCCCATAATAGAAATACCATAAACACGGCAATGATTGTGGCATCACTCCTCCAGTGTAAATGGTTAGCAATAAGTGATGGCATGTGGGAAAAAACTGCTCCCTCCCCTTCTTATTTACCCTCACAAGCATACTTTGCAATGGGCTCCTCTTATTCCTGTTGTATGGATGGACCAGTGAGGTAAGTAATAATGTACTGGATAAACTCATTCAGTAACCCATGGCTATGGATGATCTGTGCAAAAAGATCAAACTTATCCATCCTCAAAGAAATCAGCCCTGAGTGCTCTTTAGAAGGACAGATCCTGAAGTTGAGGCTCCAGTACTTTGGCCACCTCATGAGAAGAGAAGACTCCCTGGAAAAGACCCTGATGTTGGGAAAGATGGAGGGCACAAGGAGAAGGGGACGACAGAGGATGAGATGGTTGGACAGTGTTCTCGAAGCGACTGGCATGAGTTTGGCCAAACTGTGGGAGGCAGTGGAGGATAGGGTGCCTGGCGTGCTCTGGTCCATGGGGTCACGAAGAGTCGGACACGACTGAACGACTGAACAACAACAAATGGAGGATTTGAACCCAGACCACCCAAGTCAACATGCCAGTTCTCACAACTTTCGCTCTATTTTTCTTATTGCACCTGCCTTGCTTCGCAAAGTTTTTTCTTACAGCGCATCCCTATAAACAGCTCCTTTAAAAAGCCACATTGAATTCAATGGGACTTACTCCTGAGTGAGTATAAAATTGCAACCTTGGTCCCATCTCAAGTTTGTTTAGGATTGCAGCCTTAATATTGTAGTGTAGGAAGGCTGCCTGGAGATAAGGGAAGTGAGCAATACTTGGGATAAACAGAGAAAATGTAAAAGGGAAAGGAACAAGCTACATTTTCTCATTTTAAGTATCACTATCATCTTTAACTGAAGTAGAAAACATCTCCAGGCATTAAAAGCTTGCGTTTAATTGCCAAGCACTAATTATAATAAATGCCATACTTTGCAGTTCTCACAAATCTATATAAACAATGGATGCTAACTCTGCCATTAAATCCGTTTGTAATGTAAGCACTCACATTAAATACATCTATCACAACAACCATGTTTTTACCCCATTAGTGCCTAGATTCGCTAAGTGAAAGGGATGCAATGAGAGATTTCAAAAGTAAAAGCACACCCTGATATTGTAGGTGTGTCAGGTTTATTTGCAAAGCGCCCCGGGGAACAAAACTGGGAGTCCTTTTCTCAGCAAATTTTCAGACGGTTAATGTGCTACCTCTGAACCAAGTTAGGAGCAGTCGCATCATCAACATCAATATCATCATTATCGAAAAGGTTTACACCAATCTAAAATGTGTATTTGACTCAAGCAAACACCTGCGAAGTTAGCTACATGCATCCTCCCTGCAACGAATTCTCAAATAAAATAATAATAATACTGTGACAGGCAGGATTCCACCAGAATAAGCTGCGCAAGCCGGGTGACTTCTCTGGAACAAAATGAACCGAGGATTCTAGGATCGAACCAAAACAAAATAAAATAAAAAATTCCTTCCAGCAGCACCTTAGAGACCAACTAAGTTTGTTCTTGGTATGAGCTTTCGTGTGCATGCACACTTCTTCAGATATCTCAGACTTCATCAGAAACAAACTTAGTTGGTCTCTAAGGTGCTACTGGAAGGAATTTTTTTATTTTGTTTTGTTTTGACTATGGCAGACCAACACGGCTAGCTACCTGTAACAGGATCAAACCAGACAGGGGGAAAGGATCTTGCAATCTGACCCTTCCTTGGTGCATTACAGAAGTTCACTGACATACTCTGAGAAGTAACTGAAGGAGTCCTACCTGAAAGCATGAAGCTGAACCCGCAGAAAACCAGAACAGTCCCTGCTTTGCCAAGTATATCCATCCAGTTCACGGGATAACAGATGCCCCTTTCAGTGGTAAAAAGACCCCTCCTTAGTCGTTGCTCTTTGCTTGCATCGCCGAGCGATGCTCGCCGGCCCAGGAAGCAACAAAGCTAACTTAACTGCAAGACCCAGAGTGGGCTAGAACAAAACCTCTGCGGCTGTCTGAGCAAGCAAAGGGAGTTTTAAGTTCCGTTTTCCTGTTTCCTCTGTAGATTAGGATGGGGAAAGGCAGGATCTTAAAAGGCATTATGCATCAGCAGGATTCGAGAGGCACTTTGCGAGCTCCATCCATCTCCAGCATCTAAACACTTTATCTGCAGCTCTGGGGAGCGGAGGGTGGGTGGGTGGGGGGCGGGAAAGAGAGGACTGCACTTTGAGAACCCCCAACAGGTCACGGCCAGCGATGTCAGGAACAATAGGGACATCCTCCAATAGGAAGAATTAAGAGAATAACAAGCCCCTCCGCCTATGTGTGGTATGTGAAAATGTGCCAGTTCACCTCCTCTTCTAATTACTCCCAGAGATACTATTCAGACTTGCAGGACCCCATAAAAGGCTTTTAGGAGGGGTAATGGGGGGGGGGGGGGGGCTTTTAGGAGGGGTAATGGGTAATGGGGGGAAAAAAATCTCCTTTTGTTTTCTTGATTTATCTGTTTATAATGGCTAACTTCTGGATTCTCTGGATGGGTCATTCTAGTCTCCAGAACCTGATCTGGAATCCCCCAGGGCCCTCATTGATGGTCAGGTTCTGCAATAAGCAAAGCTGGCACCATCCTTGGCAGTTGGAATCCTTCTTAGTTTTTCAGCTACATGAAGGGATAAAGTGGGAGGGTGCTGCGAGACTGATTTTTTGATGTGCTGCTTCCTGAAAGATCACCTTAGAAGATCTGCATTTTCATGCTGTTTAGAAAGCGATGTTAGCAAAGATGTCCTTCCTCGAGAGCAGGGGTCAGCAAACGTTTTCAGCAGGGGGCCGGTCCACCGTCCCTCAGACCTTGTGTGGGGGGGGCAGACTATATTTTGAAGAAAAAAATGAACGAATTCCTATGCCCCACAAATAACCCAGAGATGCATTTTAAATAAAAGCACACATTCTACTCATGTAAAAATACGCTGATTCCCGGATTTAGAAGGCGATTGGGCTGGATCCGCCCCACCCCCGGGCCTTACTTTGCCTACCCATGCTCAAGTGATTAGTAAAGGAGACAAAGAGCTGCAACAAAATGTTGCAGCATGGAGGGTCTTGTTCACTGTTCCAGTCAACCAGTCATGCTCTTTTCACAGATGTCCCATCCCATTTCCCCTCCTCTCAGTTTCTTCCCTGGCTACATTTCCAACTGAGAACTGTGATAAGGAAAGAGCTGCCAAATGTGTCTAAGCAGGACTGGTTGGCTTTGGGTGAGCAGAATTAAGCAGTTAATTTGGCGAGGGTTGGTTTTATTTTCTCTGGATATTTATGTCTGTGGGCGGACGTGCAGCAATTTGCCTGAATTGTAGGCTGGGCAGAGCAACAAATCTCAGATATATTTCTTCCAAACAGATGTGTCTATAAACTGCTCCAACATGGTGTTTATGGGACATTGAGGTCAGAGGCAGAGCTGGGGGCGAGGCGGTGATGTCAACCCCCCCCCCCGGGATGACACCCAGGGCGGATCGCACCCACTGCACCCCCCCTTCCTCCCTCAGTGATGGAGGTGATTCAGAGGACCAATTCCATTTTTCCTTCTAGGTCAACATTAAATAGCATTCTCTGATGCTACGATGACACTGGGAGGGTTAAATCCCACACACATTTACACCAAAGTAAGTCCTACTGTATCCGGTGGAACTTACTTCCAGATAAGTGGATATAGGATCGAAGCCAAAGGTTGGAATCGTAAACATGCTTACTAAAGAAGAAACCCCACTGAACACAGTGGGGTTTATTTCTGTGTAAGCACGAGAATATTGAGGTTTGAAGTTGCCGAATTATCCTAATGATCTGCTAAATAAGAGCATTAAAAATCGTCTGGAGTGTCATCTGCTGAATTTACATACAAATTTATTAATGGACAGCAGTCGGTTTCAGTGAGCAAATCTCTATTTTCAAGAAGATTGATGTCATGTTGTTTAACGGGGTTGTTATTTTGGTGTTGTTGTTTAGTCGTGTCTGACTCTCCGTGACCCCATGGACCAGAGCACGCCAGACACTCCTGTCTCCCACTGCCTCCTGCAGTCTGGCCAAACTCATGCCAGTCGCTTCGAGAACACTGTCCAACCATCTTGTCCTCTGTCGTCCCCTTCTCCTTGTGCCCTCCATCTTTCCCAACATCAGGGTCTTTTCCAGGGAGTCTTCTCTTCTCATGAGGTGGCCAAAGTATTGGAGCCTCAGCTTCAGGATCTGTCCTTCCAGTGAGCACTCAAGCCTGATTTCCTTCAGAATGGATAGGTTAGATCTTCTTGCAGTCAATGGGACTCTCAAGAGTCTCCTCCAGCACCATAATAATTAATTTTTTTAAAAAAACCTGCAAGTACTCCAGAGGAGAATTTTTGCACAACAGGTAATCTTTCCTATGAGTGGGTGTTCCCCCCCCAGCCACCAGAATGTAAGTCAGTCCAGTGAACAAGTCAATCTATGTAATTGAAGTCTTTGCTTTCAGGGAAGTAAACAGTTGTGGGAATCCACAATATGCACTATTCTGCTTGGGAACCTGCCCTTAGCTGTATCTAAACAGAGCTTTGCAAACCTATAAACTGCATTTTGGCGGGGAGGCGGGTGGAATTTGCAGGACCGACACCCACATACGATGCTCCATTGGCATGGCATAATTCAAGAGGACCCAAGAGGTTTGCCCCAGCTCATTTCCTCCTGTTACTATCTCCTCCGAGAAGTTAAAAGAAGCTAAGTTTGGTTCAGCGTTATGCATATCCTGCTTTGGAAACAGCGACAAATGCCAAAAGCCACAAGAGAACAAAAGACAGATTTTTCGAGAGCTCGGAGAAATGCTAATGCCCTAGAATCCTATTTCTGGACAACAAAGTTTCCCAAGGGCAAAAAAAAAGGGCAAGTAGGAAGAATTGATGCTTTTGAATTCTGGTGCTGGAGGAGACTCTTGAGAGTCCCATGGACTGCAAGAAGATCAAACCTATCCATTCTGAAGGAAATCAGCCCTGAGTGCTCACTGGAAGGACAGATCCTGAAGCTGAGGCTCCAATACTTTGGCCACCTCATGAGAAGAGAAGACTCCCTGGAAAAGACCCTGATGTTGGGAAAGATGGAGGGCACAAGGAGAAGGGGACGACAGAGGACGAGATGGTTGGACAGTGTTCTCGAACATGAGTATGGAAGTGAGAGCTGGACCATAAAGAAGGCTGATCGCCGAAGAATTGATGCTTTTGAATTATGGTGCTGGAGGAGACTCTTGAGAGTCCCATGGACTGCAAGAAGATCAAACCTATCCATTCTGAAGGAAATCAGCCCTGAGTGCTCACTGGAAGGACAGATCCTGAAGCTGAGGCTCCAGTACTTTGGCCACCTCATGAGAAGAGAAGACTCCCTGGAAAAGACCCTGATGTTGGGAAAGATGGAGGGCACAAGGAGAAGGGGACGACAGAGGACGAGATGGTTGGACAGTGTTCTCGAAGCGACTAACATGAGTTTGGCCAAACTGCGGGAGGCAGTGGAAGACAGGAGTGCCTGGCGTGCTCTGGTCCATGTGGTCACGAAGAGTCGGACATGACTGAACGACTGAACAACAACAATTCCTCAGAATGTCTAAGAGGAAATAAAGATGGACAGTTTACAGGGCAGTTGCTCACTATTGCTCTCACCCAAGAAGGAGAAGATGATAAAGAATGGAAGACTAAGGCCAACTGGGTTATATACCAGGGATCGGGACCCTGTGGCCCTGCAGAACTTGTTGGCCAGGGAGGTACCATAGCGGTGGCAGGTAGCAAAAACGGAGCCCCGTCAAATTGAGCCAGTTTTGATATCGAGTGCCTGGTCCATATGTTGCATCAGCGTTTGACAACCTTTTTTTGATCAGTGGTAACACTTGGAATTTTGAAAGAAAGAACAAAAGTGCTATGGGTGCCAGTCACAAAACGGCTGTCATGTGGGGGAGTCGAGGGGGGGTGGCAGGGTGGATAAAAATAATTGATTTAAAAATATATATTATTTTTTGGATTTAAATCAGATTTTTTTTAATTTAAATTGATTTTTTGGATTTAAACTGGATTTTTAAAATAAAATGCTTTTGGAGGAAAAAAAAATCTTTCTAAATATAGTTTTCTGTTTAAGTTGCATTATAGTCCAAAGGCTATTCATCAAGAAATAAGGATTTCTTTTAAGTTTGTCATGTGTGCTGAAACTCAGTCTAAATTGGTTGTTTTTTAAAAAATAATAATTAACATCAGTTAACAAACTTGGATACGTATGCTATAATGTTATTGTTTTAGTTAAATAGATTGTTTAAATTGTTATTAAGGAAATGATTATTTTTCTCCTTCCAATAAAGTACAGCAGAAAAGTTGTCCAAATATAAACAGTTAACTTATTAAACCTCACAATAATTTCATAATTATCTATGTATTTCTAATAGTATAACTGTAAAAACTACTCTGAAAATTTATTATTCCAAAAATGAAATTTCCATCTGGTTGTAAATACTAAGAATATACCACCAGGAATGCCTTTTTGTAAAAAAAAATAAAAATGATTTAAATCAAGTCTTACTGACTAGTGTTTTAAATCGTGATTTAAATGGTTTTGATTTTAATCAAATCCACCCTGGGGGAATGGCATATCACAAAATGAATCCAGTGGGAGCATGACACAAAATTGGAAATTTCTGGAGACCCTTCGCAGGCACCATAGTACGTTTTGGTGCCACCTGTGGGCATCATACTGGCAACCCTTGTATTACATCAGCGGCATGGTGGAAAGAGTGGACGCATTGCCTGCAGACCCTCCAAGTGTCCCTATTTCCCAAGAACTGTCCCAGATTTACAGAATCCCCATTTCTGATTTGATCCTGGAATGTCCCGCTTTCCCTTAGGACGCCCCGCTTTTCATCAGAGAAATGTTGGAGGGTGTGGTAGAAATGCCCATATTTTAATCGGTCATGGAATTATATGACTCCCGAGCCAAGGAGATAAGTAACTATACGATCCTTAGAAGACATCTGAAGTCAGCTCCGTATACAGAAGTTTTTTTAAATGTTTAATGTTTTCTTATGTTTTTATATGTTTTTATATGTGTTGGAAGCTGCCCAGAGTGGCTGGGACAACCCAGTCAGATGGGTGGGGTATAATAATACAGTTATACCTCGGGTTGCGTGGCAATGTCCCTCCCTCCCGTGCAGAATAACGACACACGAGACATTGATATCAAATTAATGGGCGTAAAGGCCACGACTTTATTGGTTACGGACGGTGAAGCTGGGGGTCAAAGAAGGAGAGGGGGAAGGATTCCCGCCGTCTCCCATTTAAAGGGGCTGTCGGCCCCGCCCCTCCGCCGACCAGATTGGTCGGCCTGCGGGGTTGAGCGGCGGGAATCCGGCCAATCACGCAGGGGCTGCGTATCAGCCCCTGCGCGCATGCTCGGTGCGTGATACCCGCAACATCACCTCCTGCTTATGAGCGGAAGTGGCTTTATGGCCGCTTCAGGTTGCGCTACAGGTTGAGATTTTGGGTTGCGCAACGCGCCAAACCTGGAAGTACCGGAACGGGTTACTTCCGGGTTTCGGTGCTTGTGCACGCGCAGAAACGCTAAATCGCACTTTGCGCATGCGCATGCGCAGAAGCACCGAAACACGACACGAGCATCCACTGTAATAATAATAATAATAATAATAATAATAATAATTGAATAGGACCTCCTTATTTTCGTCAGAGAAATGTTGGAGGGTTAAGTGTCTTTGCCACGTAAAGGTTGAGTAAATTTGGGGAGATGACATTTTGCCCCCCCCAAAAAAACGTTTGTGTGTGTGTGTGGGGGGGGAGCTGTGCTCAGAAAACCTAGGCTGCCCTTTTTTGTTTCTTAGCCAAAATACTGCTTTTTTCATGGCTATGTGGTTCCAACTCCTACTTTTGGTTGTCCTGCAGCAGGCTGTGAAAAAAAGAGCCGGAAGCTACTTAGCTTTGGAAATATGCTGTGTGTCATTTCAAGGCTGGAACTTGAACTCAGCTCTGTAAAACGGCGAAACACGCCGTCCTTCCCTTCTCATTCTTCCCTCTCCCGTTTTTAATACAAAAATAAGGAATGTTTGGTTTGGAAACGGTTCATTTATGCTCTCCTGGCACTTCCTTGATTAATGTCTCAACATTGTTCTTGGTTAGAATGGCCACCTCTGTACACAACAATTTTCTGGCACATCAAGTTCTTGCGATGTGCCCAGTTGCAAAACTGACTTTATGGTTTCCGATGTACACCCACCCCACCTAAACATCAAATTTGCATGCATATAATAAACGGATAGGTCAAATGATAGACCTCCTTAATGTGGCACTTCTTTGAAACTTCAAGGCTGGAACTACAAGGAGCGAATTCTGAGATCTTTTAGAGAGAATTACTAATTTGGTGGCTGATGAGTCACACACATTAATTAAAGTTCAAGGTCGTCAACCCAAAGCCCAGTAAATCCTGTATAGACGCTTCTCTTCCGTCATTTGGAGGTAATGAGATTTGACTAATAGTTGGCACTTTGAGGTGATGTGGTAGAAAGCCGAGGGGAAGGGGTGGGGAAGGCAACTGACATTCAGATTGACACAGCTCCAGAAATCGCATTTTGCTGCCTTCCATGGAAACAGGTGACAGAAACCCAGAGTTTTACCAGGACCGCAATACTTCAGGACCGCCTCTTTCCATATGAACCTACCCGGTCCCTGAGATCACCTTCCGATGCCCTCCTTTGTGTGCCTCCTCCTCGAGAGGTTCAGAGGGTGGCAGCATGAGAACGGGGCCTTCTCTGCAGTGGCACCCCGTTTGGGGAATGCCTTCTCCAGGGAGACACGCCTGGCACCTTCATTAAACACCTTTAGGTGCCAGGCAAAAATGTTCCTTTTTAACCAGACCTTTGGTTGACCTGATCAACATCCCATACCCTTTTAAAATGTGGCTCTTTTGTAAAAAAAAAAATATTACCAGAGTGTGGGACATATACAGAGTTTATGTAAAAGAACGTTGTCAAAATATTAATCCGTTGGCAGGCTTCGATTGAGTTTCTGTGTGTTAACAGGATAACTTTATAAAATTTAAAGCAAGTTAAACACGGAGAAAATAAAGTTAAGTGCGTATTCAAGGAATCCAATTCGGGAACATAATGGGAAGATCAGAGGTCACATTAAATTTAATTACAAAATGATGTACAAAACAAGTATCAATTAAGGAATGTTTATTTTTATTTTGTCTTTAACCTTTACTGATCATTTCTGTTATAGAGTTTTAAAACCAATAAAGCATTCAAAAAAAGGGGGGGCCTCTTTTGGGGGGGGGTGTTATTGGGTTATTGGTTTATTTTTATTTTATATACTGCGATCTTTTTATGTGAACCGCCCTGAGACCTTCAGGTATAGGGCGGTATATGAATTCAATCAATAATTATTATTATTATTGCAATGTGCTCTATGGTGGGCTGCCTTTGAAAAGGACTTGGAAACTTCAAATGTTCCAAAATGCAGCCGCCAGATTACCGGCAGGGGTTCCCTTCAGATCTCATATAAGTTATAACCCCCGTTTTAAAACAGCTGCGATGGTTGCCAGTTTGTCTGCAGACCCAATTAAAAGTGAACACATTAGTGTTTATAGCCTGAAACAACTCCAAGCGCTCCAAATACTTGAAAGACTGCCTCTTTCCCTACAGAACCTCTTGGGTGCCAAGGGCCGCAGAGGACACCCTTGTGGCTGTTCGACTGCCTTCGAACTGGGTGGGTGGGTGGCAGCCAAGAAGAGGGCGTTCTCTGTGGAACTCCCCAGAGACGCGCCTGGCACCTTCATTATATGGCTTTTGGCGAATGCTGAAGACGCGCTCTGGCTTTTGACACTCGAAATGTGTATTTTTAGGGCCCAACCAATTTCTGTGCTTTTAAGTTGATTAAAACAGTTTTTAATATTGTGTTTTAATTGTTGTTGTCCTGGGACCTTTGGACGAAGGGTGGGTAAGGTAAAGGACCCCTGGATGGTTAAGTCCAGTCAAATTCAACCATGGGGTGTGGCGCCCATTTCTGCTTTCAGGCCAAGGGAGCCGGCATTTGTCCGCAGACAGCTTTTCCGGGTCATGTGGCCAGCATGACTAAACCATTTCTGGCGCAACGGGACACCATGACAAGTGCCAGAGTGCAAATAAATGCTGTTTGCCTTCCCGCCACAGCGGTACCTATTTCTCTACTTGCGCTGGTGTGCTTTCGAACTGCTAGGTTGGCGGGAGCTGGGACAGAGCAGCGGGAGCTCACCTTGTCACAGGGATTTGAACTGCCGACCTTAAGATTGGCAAGCCCAAGGGGTTCAGTGGTTGAGACCACAGCGAGGTAGGTAATAAATTGTATTACAGTGGATGCTCCGGTTGCGAACGCGATCTGTGCGGGAGGTGCGTTTGCAACCCGTGCTGCTGCGTCTGCACACGTGCAATGCAATTCGGTGCTTCTGCGCCAAAACCCAGAAGTAACCCGTTCCATTACTTCCGGGTTCGGCGTGGTGCGCAACCTGAAATCGCGCAACCTGAAGCGGTCATAACCCAAGGCATGACTGTACTACTACTACTAATAAATGCAGCAAAGACTTGTTCCTATTTTGGGTTGGGATTCAATTGCATACCAGCAAATTCAGCTTGTGCAATTCCAGCTGATTTGGTGCTTGGCGGCCACAAACCCACCTTTCTAATGCCTAGATTTTTTGTGATAAGGTGGGAAAAGGCACTGGAAAGCGGTCAGACATCAACTGATTGAAACAACATTGTCTAACCTCTTTGCAAACAAATGAGAACTTAGTAAAGTGTTTGCGCTGGAAAAAAATCCCCGCACATCACCTTCCAAAGAGCACCTGCCAGATAAGACCATCAAGTCATCTAAAATTACTGAGTCCCATAGTGCCTTTTCTTGTCCTCTCCCAGCAGTTTGCTGCAGAAGTAGACACTGCTTTCCTAAGCATTTGAGGTTGGAATCTTTGTTCTGGCAAAATACAGGACAGGACAGAGGTGAGGGGCGACTGGAGGGCCTCTTTTTTTTTTTCACCTCGTGGTGCAATTGACTTTCAAAACAATCCAGCACAATCCATTGCAGCCTAACAAGATGCCCCTCTGGAATTTGTCACACACACAAATTTGTAAACTTGTCTATTTCTTGCTGCCCAGAGCTAAAATATATTAATTTCCAGACACCCTTTCACATATATGCGGTACTATACAGCAATATGTGGGGCGCGGGTGGCGCTGTGGTTTAAACCACAAAGCCTAGGGCTTGCCGATCAGAAGGTTGGCAGTACGAATCCCCGCGACGGGGTGAGCTCCCGTTGCTCGGTCCCTGCTCCTGCCAACCTAGCAGTTCGAAAGCATGTCAAAGTGCAAGTAGATAAATAGGTACCTGCTCCAGCGGGAAGGTAAACGGTGTTTCCGTGCGCTGCTCTGGTTCGCCAGAAGCGGCTTAGTCATGCTGGCCACATGACCCGGAAGGTGTACGCCAACTCCCTCGGCCAGTAAAGAGAGATGAGCGCCGCAACCCCAGTTGTCTGCGACTGGACCTAATGGTCAGGGGTCCCTTTACCTTTACCCAGCAATGTATGCAGACCAGGTGGAGAGGGGGATAAATTAAAAGGGAGGCATATTCTAATGAGGGGATGAAATATGTTCCACAAGTTAAATTTCAGAAAGAGAGAAAAAAATATTAGGAGGTAGGCAAGCCTTGTAGGGAGCAACTCCTCCCCACTCTCCTGTCTCAAATATTATGCAGATAACTATGTCCAAAATTGGGGTTTCTGGGCTACGCGGACACAAAACCGCTTGGTTCTAGAGCCTCAGAACCTGTTGCTCTCGGAGGGAAGTTTTGAGGGAGGAAATGGACAGTCAGTCTTGAAGTACCTATAGGTTAATTAGAAAAGATTCACGGGAAAAGAAAATAGGAACATATAACTCTACAGGCAGGGTTTTGCTTATGGTAGAAGTCCTGCAAAGGACAGAACAAAAGCCGGTGAACTTTCCCATGCTATTTTGCAAAACCAGTGCCATGTCGTAAGGAGCCCATGAGAAGAGCAAAAGCGAATTTCGTCCCTTATGTTTATTCAGTAGGTGGGTTCTTTCCATCGTTCGTCAAAACGTGTTGTTTTAACGCAAAGGGATTTCAGTGGGCAAACCGAGTGGCTGAGGAAGATGCCTGTGAGGATATTAGACACCAACTTTACCTCAGCAAAAAAAAGAAGGAAAAAAAGACTCTCACTGCAATAACTGAAAGCTCTCCCCAAAAGGAAGGAAGAGATATTAGTGGGAATTTCCCCTAGATAACAGATTCAGGCCTATACAAATCCTGTTGTGTCTTATCTAGATATATTGTAATAGAAAGGAAAGAAAACCAGAATGCAACAGATTTACCAGGTTGAGCAGGAAATTGGCATATATATGTATGTTTTTGCTTTTTAATAGTGCTCTCACTCTGCTCAAGTTAGCCAAATGGTTCTCTTGAATCCACTTTACAAAAACATAAAATCTATCGGGTGTCCAATATGGTCTGGAAGGCAAATTCTGTGTAAATAATCTGCCAATGGATGAGTGGCAAAATCGCGTGTCAGTGAGGACATTATAGGTTGTACAGTCGTACCTTGGAAGTCGAATGGATGCAGATAGTGGGTTTCTTTCATATATCAACAGGAATGGATTTCCACATAACAGGGGCAGCCTTGCTAAAAACCCTGCTCCAAATTAATGTGGATCAGACATCTGATATCCTTGACACTTGAAGGATAAATTCTCCTGAAGAATGAAGTATTTTTTGACTGGAGAACTGGATTGAAAGATTTAGGAAAGGGCGAAGGATAGCTGTGTTTCAGTTAATGTATTATTTTGAGAACTGAAAATTAGGTAGGTTCACATTAAAAGGTAAAATAAACACATTTCTCCTTTACGCCTGCATGAATTTAGAAACAATGCTATGTTCACAGTCGAGCCAAAAACCCATTTTCTTGAATTCTGAGGCGTGAGAAATTGTATCCTATGGCATGTGATCCCTATGAAATAATACTCTCTTGAAAATAATGCTGCATAATTCCCCCTTGAGTTTTTTTAATTATTTATTGTTACATATCTGATTTTATACCAACAATTCACTCCTCTCCCCTTATTACAAATTCTTAAAATAAGATGGGTAGAATTATTTTCTTAACTTTAAGGCCAAAATGATGTAAATTACATTGTTTTCAATAAACCATTGGCTGAGAATAGAGGGCTAAATCCAGTGAAGTTAATTTTGAAGAAACAAATTCCTGGTTGTTGTTAACTAGCCAGAATGAAACATGCACATAGATATTGCTGTTGTGTACTGGGGGAGTGTGTAGCACTAGAAAGAATTCTTCTCACTGGTCCACGGACATGAGAAGGAAGTGCCTAAGTTCAGGTCCTGCTGCTCTGTAAAGCTTCGATGAGAGTTTTGTTATATTCTGCAATCTGCTTTGTCACATTCTTCATTATAGGCCGGTAATCACTTTCCTGGCTTTTCGTGGCTATAACTGATGATAACAAGATAAGGAAAACTCTCCAACATGCACCAGAGGGTAGGATTCAATGTCAGGCTAAAATAAACATTTGGTCTGCACAAGCATATCTACTTGCCAGAAAGAATGACCCCCCCTCCCCTAATGCCATTCTGGGAGTCCTTGCAACCCCCAAAGCAAAAAATGGGGGGGGGGTAGAAAGGGGGGGAAACCCCATTGTGCAAGTGGAAGCAAGTGCAAGTGTGGTGTAGTGGTTAAGAGCGGTAGACTCATAATCTGGTGAACCGGGTTCGCTTCCCCGCTCCTCCACATGCAGCTGCTGGGTGACCTTGGGCTAGTCACACTTCTTTGAAGTCTCTCAGCCCCTGTTTGTTGTGGGGGAGGAAGGGAAAGGAGAATGTTAGCCGCTTTGAGACTCCTTCGGGTAGTGATAAAGCGGGATATCAAATCCAAACTCTTCTTCTCTTCTTGTGCATGATTTCCACTAACGCAGTTTGCTAGGTGGATTGTGTCCTAAGTTATAGATATTAAAATCTCCATGTACAATAGTTCCTACCTGGGAAAACAGCTATTTTGCTATACATTTGCATCTTTCTCATTGAGATTTTGCAGGATGATACAGATTGAGTGAGAAAAGCAGTTTGGTCATCTGTGTGGGCTCTGAGTGTACAGAAGGAAGGCAATCCCCCCCATGATATCTCAGCAAACCAAACTGCTTTAAGATTGTCAGCTGCCTCAGATAAACTATAACAGAAGAGATTCTAGGTGAGAGCTAACAGTCATACTCAGAGTAAACCCATTTAAATACGTCGACTTAAACAACTTAATGGGTCTACTAAGGTTGGATATCATTCATAATTTCCTGGCAAAAGTCTCTTCATAGCCATTGTCTCCTGTTGAACAAATAAAACAATCCATTTCTTTGGATATAATTATCTATATAAGTGAACATCAAGACATATGATGGTCATCTGTAACATGTGGAATAAGTCACCTTTGTCCCGGAAATCAGCTCTCTTTGTACCTGAGGCTTTCAGAATAAAATGCTGAGAATGGGCATGATCCAGCAAATGTTAAGCAAGCCCAACTTATTTAAGAGACTTAAGCACCTGCTTATGTTCTTACTAAAATCAATCAGAGTTTTAAATGTCTACCACATACTCGGTTTTGGAATAATGACTTATAGCTTAACCCTAACTCTACTTATTCAGAAGTGTCACTTCAAATATCTGCACTCCTTTGTGTTACCCTTTTTGAGTAAAAGCAGTTAAAAAAAACTATTTACCGTCATTATTTTCAGCATCTTTACAAAAGGATACATTCTTTCATGACAAAGTTATTCTGTTCATGGTGTTGCCATTTCCTTTCCAAATTCGTAAGCTGCAATTACAAAATGAAAAAAAAAATAGCAAAAAAATAGTCACTTGCGTAACAACCAACCCCCTTAATTTTGTTTTATTTATTGATTATTAAATGTATATTCTGCCCTTCCACCCAAAGGATTCTACCATGTGATTAAGATCAAGCACAATTCATATAATAGGCACAAATCTATACACAGCTATTTTGAAGTCCCACTATGTTCACTGGGGCTTACTCTCTAGTAAGTATGTCTATGTCGGTAGCCTTACTAAATCAGTTAAGTCTCACCAATTTTCAGTAAGTTAGAGATATGCTTAATCAGAGCTGCAGAGAAATTACAAGAACTGATAAGGATTCCAGCAAAGCACATGCAGTTTGTAACTACCCTGCATCAAAAAGATGGTTTGCAATCCATGCAAGCAATGAGAATATCGTCTTTAATTACAGTGTGGAGACTATGATTTATGCATGACACCGAACTCTCATTATCTGTGTTTCTTTTTGGTTAACAACTGTTTTCAGAATATGTAAGGCTTATCATGCAACGTATCTTGAAACTATATTGGGCCCTGAGCTGCACAGAAGAAACTTCCTCATTTCCATAGCTAAATTTCCTGTCTGATGCCAAAAGCTATGATAAGAGCAGGACTGCGTTGAGAAGATTGTAAGACTGCGGGCTAAATGTTGGGACTCCGACAACACTTTAAGCATCAACAGGAAGGCAATATGGCTATTATATTGATGGCTGCTTCCTAAAAACGCAATTTGTAGAGCATTGATTTGCTTGGCTGGTGCTTCTGTTCAAAGTTTGTGCCATCAAGACATGCAAGCTATTTGCAATGAATATTTCAGAATAGCTCTGCGGAAGCTAACATTCAGTATGTGAGTGTAGTGCTATTTGGTATACCTTCCAAACCAACAATTGCACATCACAATTTCTGCTCAGAAAAAGAGCTCGATGCACTTTATTGAGCCTCTGATGGCTAGAAGATTTTGAGATACAATGCAACAGGTGATAAAGAAAAGCTTCAATACATTTTACAGGGTGACTTGTGTGCCACACTCAGCATAAATACAGCTGAGCATAAAATTTACAGCTGAGCCTTTCAAATTATCAAATTGTATCGTGAAATCCCATTTGGTTTCCACCATTCCCTCTACTTTCCCAATCGTCAGTCTCTGAGTGTCGTTGTTTATGTAGCCAAAGTAGTTAACACTCATGTATAAAAGGGAGTTATCAGAAGGATCAGAGGAAACCCAAGGTTTGCGAAAGTAACTCTGGGAGGAAAAGCTGGTTGGAGGTGTTGGTGTTAGGGAAGAATGGGATGAAGTGGATGGAATCCTAAACAGGGAACATTTCACAGTGCAAAAAAGTTGTTGCAGGTCCCACTTATTATATATTCTGCAACACTGACTCTCAATTATTCAACCATGAATGTGCAAAAAAGAAAACACAACTATTTGGGAGCTGAATACTCTTAAGTCTGCCAAATTCAAAACTGATATGGAAGAGGGAGAGTTATCTCTTTTCCCCATGTTACCCCTGCCCTCAATTTCCCCTGGCAAACCTGTCATTTTTCACAGCAACAAAAACTCAGGGACAAAAGCTCTATTCCATTAACAGAATGGCAGGAGTGAAAGAGCACCGAGCTCAGAAAATTATAGAAATATTAGACTTGCCTAAGATTTGGCATGGTTAGTACATATTCACATTCACACATGTATGGACTAGTTTCTCCAAAATAATCTCAATTACTCTAATATTATCTTATGTATCTACTGTAACATTAATATAATTGCTCTTTAGTTCATAACTGAAAGAGTTCTGTGTTTCTTTTTTCTAATTTAGTCCTGCCACAAGCAGCATCTTATGTCTTTCCACATTTTAAAGATTTTGAAGTTATTTAAAGAGGCTTTAGAAAAGCAATTTATGGATGCATAGACATATTATACAAAGCTTCAAAACTCCAAAAAGGTGGAGAAAAGGCAACACCAAAAGGCAATAGGCATTTTCAACTGTACCTGTGAATGTGTCTCGTTCTCCTGCAACTGCAACTTCAGGCTTTCATATTCTCTATTCAGATGCTCCATAGTTTTCTTGAAAGCATTCCTGCGCTTTGTTAGTGTTTCTTTCTCTTCTTGCAGTTTCTTAAGAGTAAGGAAATAATAAAAAATGGAACATTAAAAAGTACTCATCTTAAAAGTGCTCTAGCTTATTTCTAAAATTCAGAGAGGGGGGGAAAGCATTTATGCTTGAATCTAAGTATCCGGCACTCAGTCCCATGAAAGCATATACCGTATTTTTCGCTCCATAAGACGCACCTGAACATAAGACACACCTAGTTTTTAGAGGAGGAAAGGGGGAAAGCCCTGTTTTTTTGAGGATCAGCTCAAAGTGGTGCAGCTTTTTTTGCAAAGGGAAAAGCCCTGTTTTTTGAGGATCAGCTGAAAGTGGTGCAGCTTCTTTTTCAAAGAGGAAAAGCCCCGTTTTTATGGGGTTCAACTCACAGTTCTGCAGCTTCTAGTCCTACAGCCATTTCTACAGTTTCCAGACAGATAATCTAATCAGCCAGTCACATGTCGCTGGGGAAACAAACAGCCTCCCTCTGCATTCAACAATGGAGGCCTGGGCAAGGGGGCGGGGCTGGAAAGGGAGCCTTATCCTTCTCTCAGCCCGATCACTTGCTGAACAGCTGTTCAGCGGCTTCCTTTCAACACCCCCTTCTCTCTTTGTAAAAAAAAGAGCACGATCTGCTTTTGGCCCCTAGGCAATTCGGCTCCAGGGACCATGCATTCGCTCTGTAAGACGCACAGACATTTCCCTTTACTTTTTAGGAGGAAAAAAGTGCGCCTTGTGGAGCGAAAAATATGGTAATCGTGTATATTTTAGCATGGAAAAAGTATGTGGTTGGTTCACGTGTGAAAGATGCATGGACTGATTTGTTTGACTGTGTTATGTTGACTGTAGTGACTGGTTTGCGAGTTGGCTAATCTTTCTGAAATGGAAAAATAGAAGTCATATCTGAGAACACAAGGGCGTTCTATTTCTTTAGGAATGAAAAGCCATTGGTCGTACATCACTGATAAGGAATCCTTTGGCCACCCAAAGTTCTTAGTTTACAACTCTTACCATTCCTGACTATTTGCCATGCTGGCTGAGGCTAATGGAAGTTGGCATCTAACATCGACCAGAGAGCCACAGGTTCTCCATCCCTCTTTAATATGCTTTCTTTCCCCCCGAGCTGTGAAACATTTCCTCTTTATGTTCATAATATTGTACTCTAGCTACTTTCTTTTATCTTTCCCTTGAAAGCTTTTTGTTCAAGACAATAGAAGGCATGCCGATAATAAAGCACTTTCTGCAGATAATGAACAACTAAAAGAAATGCTAAGCCCAAGAACATATGTAGAGCCCTGCTGAATCAGCCCAAAGGCCTATCTAGTCCAGCATTCTTTTTCTCACAGTAGCCAACCTCAAGCCAACAGGAAGCTCACAAGCAAGACATTAGCACCATAGTACTCTTTTGCTTGTTTTCCCCAGCAGCTGATACTCAGGAGACAAAGATGCCTGCAAATGTGACATTAAGGCTGGCAAACGATTCCCCGCAGTGCCTGGAGACTGGCAGGTTGTGTAGCCACAGAAAGATCAGAGGAGGAATGACTGCTGGGAGGAATGCAGAGAGAATGAATGCCCTGGCGCACCAGTAGCAGCAAAACTGGATGTCCTCATCTGCCCCAGCTGCAGCAAAACATGTTTCTCCCATATTGGTCTCTACTGTAACAGCAGTACAATGCTCCAACGGTTTGACCTTACCCCTGCAGGTGCTATCTTCTACTGTCTCCCGAGGCAGAAGGATGCCAAATTAACTCAACTCAAGTGCCTCTGAATCTTTGTAGTTGCACAGGAAATGTTACATGTTACTTATCTCAAGGTCTGCCCCATGGAAGAGGGAGCAAGCTTGTTTTCTCCTGCTCTGGAGAGTAGGACTTGAATCCGTGGCTCCAAGTTACAAGAAAGGAGATTCCGACTAAACTTCAGGGAAAACTTTCTGACGGCGGGAGCTGTTTGACAGTGGAACGGTCTCCTTTGGGAGGTTGTGGACTCTCCTTCCTTGGAGGTTTTTAAGCAGAGGGTGGGTAGCCATCTGTTATGGATGCTTTAGCTGAGATTCCTGCATTGGATGACCCTCGGGGGTGCCTTCCAACTCTAAGATTCTCTGATGTATTTTAATTTATGTTCAGTTTTAGATCTAAAACAGTGATGCCATTTATTTTCTCTAAAATAGCAAAAGGCAAAGCATTTTTTTACTCAGTTTTGATGAGAAATGAGAAGCCACACACGAGCTACTGATCCACACGACATTCCTCCATGCAGATGTGGCAGGTATGCAGCTACCATAACCACCTGACTGGGGGGTGGATCATGTGAGTAGCTACAAGCTGTTAACACCTTTAGGGAGCAGCTTCACCATGCCTCAGCGTACGAGTATTTAAAGGACACCAAGATAGAACATTGAACAAGATGCAGCTGGGCTATTTCAATAACTCGGTCTCAAGCAAATATCATTAATGTGTTTGGACTGTTAACTACCTTTTTCTTCTCTTCGCCTGCTGCTTTCAGAGCTGGCAGATTGTTGTAAAGTTCCAGGTCTTTGGTCATTTGCTCTATTTTTTCTTTGAGAGAAGTCAGTTCATCGACCATCTTGCCTTCCAGCAGGCCCATTTTCTGGAGGTCCATCCGCAGACGCTGGCTATCTGAAACAGAAAGAGCCAAGAAGCATTACTGACATACAATGGAGATTGTTTCCTAGCACAGAGAGAAGTGAATAGTACATTTACTTATTCGAGGAGACAACTGACTCCTGCTTGCCTTGTTCACCTTGGCCTTAGTCCAGGAAACCTCTTAAGTACGTCCTTAAGGTTTACATACAAATATCCATTATGTGATGAAGTAGTGGTATCGCCAAGACTAGTGTTGACATATTTGCAACAAAAACTGGCAAAGTGGAATTAGCATTGTTGTTCTTAGCTTACATTTGTCCATAAAACTATGCAAAAAGATCCTATTGCCCTCTTTAGTTTTAAACTACGAAAAGTGTTGTCGTCTCTAGGTGACCTACTCCTAAGGATTGTTTTGACTGGTATAATATACCCTCAATGGTTCTGTTAATAATTTGGGGTAGGGGGTGGGCACACCAATAGTATTTTAAGCTGAAGCACGTGTTAAAACGAACATGGTTAGGCTCAACACGCATATTTTTGTTTTATTGTCTATTAGCAGACTGAGGTCATGCTGACCCCCTGTGTCTTTGAATCTACTTAATATCTGAAGTTTGGATGCCATATTTATTACCCTTACATTCAGCTCTTAGATGGAGCTCCCAGTGGTTTTCTCACTAATGTTATAGATCACACTTGCCCAACCCTGAAAACTGCTGACGGATCAAATGCTCCCAGAACATTAACTGGGTCCTCATGTGTGGCCTCTTATTTCCTCCACGCTGAAGGCTGTGTTTGCAAAGGGGCCCAGAGGCGTTGTCTGGTGTGTCTAGCTAGGCTTGAAAAATTGTGTACATGTCATAAGGTTTTATGCACAGGCCTCTATGCACCTATGGTGCCTAATGTGCAGATATCAGGTGAGCAAGAGAGGTGCATGGAAGCATGATTCTAACCTCACCACCATGTGTTCCGTTGAAAACTTGCATAGAGTAGTGACAAGCAGTACTTGTCCTTAATAAATTTTTGTATAAGAGCTTAATCCAGATTTAAGCAAAAAAATAAAATAAAAATAATAAAAATAAAAAACGGCCCAAAGAAGAAGAAGAAGAGGAATTTGGATTTGATATCCTGCTTTCTCGCAACCCGAAGGAGTCTCAAAGCGGCTAACATTCTCCTTTCCCTTCCCCCCCCACAACAAACACTCTGTGAGGTGAGTGGGGCTGAGAGACTTCAGAGAAGTGTGACTAGCCCAAGGTCACCCAGCAGCTGCATGTGGAGGAGCGGAGAAGCGAACCCAGTTCACCAGATTACGAGTCTACCGCTCTTAACCACTACACCACACTGGCTCTTTAGGAGCATTTGGTGCCTTGTATTAGGCATTGTGATTTTTGTTACCTGCCCTAAGCATTCAGGAAAAGCTGAACAAACAAAAACCACGGTCCCCTTTCATGTGAACTGCTTGTTACCGGCAATAGTGGCTATCGTGCTAAGTTGCTATTACAACCGCACTTAGTTTCTCCCTGGGGTGCCATCTCTTGCTCTTCGGGAAGTTGACTTCTTAGGTATAGCTCAGATATATTCGTGATAAACTAAAATCTGAGAGTGGCAGGGAATGATGAAAATGGATTACAGGATTCCCCCCCTTTTAAATGTTGTTTTAAAAATAGGCCCTGAAGTGGATAGTAAGATTTTAGAAGCTAGGGGTATATGATGCCTGGCCTGCCCTGGTCCATGGGGGTCACGAAGAGTCCGACACGACTAAACGGATAAATAACAACAACAACATATGACTGGAATAGGGTTCTTTTTAAATTTTCACTGTTTTTTTTTTTAATTCAATTGTTTTCCCCACAAGGTATTTGAGTTGTTTGATACATGCTATCTCTTCAAAAGAGTGCTCTAGTGCAGTGTTCCTCAACCTTGGGTCCCCAGATGTTTTTGGCCTACAACTCCCATCATCCATAGCTAGCAGGACCAGTGGTCATGGATGATGGGAGTTGTAGGCCAAAAACATCTGGGCACCCAAGGTTGAGGAACACTGCTCTAGTGAATACAGTTTACAAGACGTAGATTAGTGGTCTCTTACCCCTAAATAGATTTGCTAGTATCTGATTCCCTAACTGCTTATTGGAGTGTAATGAAGGCAGATGCACTATGCAAGAAACGAAGTGCAGTTTTAGGGAGGGAAGCATGTAAATTTTTCTTATGAGCGAAGAAGCTCAAGAAATCATATTGATCCGGGAACTGTTAAGGGCAAATGGCTGTATACCCAGTGCTGTTATTTACAGCTGTGCACTGACACACAGGAATCCGTACAGAGAACATACATGCAACCTCATCACTGGACGGTCACTACTGGCTGCGCCACTGGGGCTGAGGGAGTGTTGTGGCATTGTCTGGCATGCATAGCAATGCAAAGACATGTGTTGCATTCTTTCATTGTCTTGAGTGCACTGGCTCCCTCCATGTGTGTGTATGCATGTTGATACTGTCATTGGGACTGGTAGGCTCGTTTCCCTAATTGTGCGCCTTTCCCGCTTCTCTTCCTGTGTTGAGCTTAGATTGGATACAGTTGTCATTCTACTGGTCTATTAGTAGCTTTCCCCCCATCCTGGCATAATAGGAGTACAGTCGTACCTTGGTTCTCAAACAGAATCCATTCTGGAAGTCCGTTCAACTTCTGAAATGTTGGCTTCCGATTGGCTGCAGGAGCTTCCTGCACTCAAGCGGAAGCCACATCGGATGTTCGGCTTCTGAAAAATGTTCAAAAGCTGGAACACATACTTCCGGGTTTTTGGCGTTTGGGAGCCAAAACGTACCAGTACCAAGGTGTTCGAGAACCAAGGTACGACTGTACTGTATAATATTGCTCTGGTATTGTAGCAAATAAGTTGTTTTTTCTTTGGGTGGTATTCAATTAATTTTTAAAGGTTTGCTGCTAAGTGAACTTTTTCTTGTCATCAGAGTAATAATATTTTTTTATTTGTACCCTGCCCATCTGCTTGGGTGGCCCCAACCATTCTGGGCGGCTCTACGTTTTCAAGCTGTAAGAACTCTGCTGGATCAGACCAAAGGCCCACACAGTTCTCACGCTGGCCAACCAAATTCCTATCGGAAGCCGCTGAGCAGGGCCTGAGTCCTGCAACACCACTCTCCCACTTGTGATTCCCAAAAACTCTTATTCAGAGGCATTACTGCCTCTGATAGGGGATGGCAAACCTAGCAATCATTGCTAGTAGACACTGACAGCCTTGAGCTCCGTGAATCTGTTTAATCCTTCTTTAAAGCCTTCCGAGTTGGTGGCCGCAACTACAACTTGTCAGAGCAAATTTAACTATGCACAGTGAAGAACCACCTCCTTGCTTGTTTTGAGTTTTCCAACATTCAGCTGCAATGGATGGCCACAAATTCTGTGGGAGGGAAGAAAGCTTCTCTCTTCCCAAGCCATCCATAATCTTATATACCTCTATCATATCCCCTTTTCCTTTTCCTAAACTGAGAAGTCCCAAATGATCGAGGGAGAGGCAGTATATATGTACCAAAGAATATCTTTATGGGGATTGTCGTGGGCCAGGAGTCAGCTTTGCCTGAAGGGGGAGAAGGTGAAATGACTTCACACACACACCTGTTCAGCCTTCAAGGTCACAGAGCAGAGGGCACGGATGAGAACCAGCTTGTTCCAGGCTTCTTAAACAGAGCTCACAGCAGCAGTACACCTGAAGGAGCACCCCATTGTTCAGCCCGGACGCTGAGGCCCAGCTCCGGGGGCCTTCTGGCGGTACCCTCACTGCGAGAAGTGAGGTTACAGGGAACCAGGCAGAGGGACTTCTCGGTAGTGACGCCCGCCCTGTGAACGCCCTTTTGTTGGAAGCCGCCCAGAGTGGCTGGGAAACCCAGCCAGATGGGTGGGGTATGTATGTATGTATGTATAAATATCATCATCATCATCAGATGCTAGAAATACAGTGGTGCCCCGCTAGACGAAAATAATTCGTTCTACGAGTGTCTTCGTAGAGCGAATTTTTCGTTTAGCGAAGCGGCAATGCAGCGGGGAGGTTTTCGCGCCAAATTTTTTTTTTCCCCGTCTTGCGAGGCAGCCCCATTGACTTTTTCATCTTGCGGGGCAGCCTTCCGCTAGTGGATGCCGTTCATCTAGCGAGGCATTCGTCTAGCGGGGCACCACTGTAATGCCTGTGGTTCCCAGCCCTCTACCTTACTGCTGCCAGTGCTCCATCTTGACCATTGGCTCTGTGATAGATCATTTGGATTTCCTAATATCTGGACTGTCTGACTTTGTATGTGGATTCTGATCTCAGGTAAGTGTTCCTCAGAGACTTGCAGCCTCTGCTTGCTCGGCAAAGGGACTGAGATGGGGCTACAACAGGGATGGCCCATAGTTCAGTGGCAGAGTCTATGCTTTACACGAACAAGTCTCTGGTTCAACTCTGGTGCCTCTACTTTTAAGGGTCTTAGGCAGGAGGGTCTAACATCCCTTCTGCCTGAGACCTTGGACAGTACTGGGTGGGCAGACTGAGCGTATATGACAGTTTCATACGTCTTTGTGTAAACTCATATGCCTCAAATGGCACTGGCATGCATTTAAAACATGACCTGCTTTCTACAGGAGGAGGAGCTGTAGAAGGGATGGGTTCTGGCTCAGTGGTGAAGCACATATATTGAATGCAAGTGTTGGGTTCAGTCCCTAGCATTCCAGGCAGGGCTCAAAAAAATTCCTTCCTGAACCCCTGATGAGACACTGCTGCTTAGAGCAGACAGTACTGAGCTAGATGGAACAATGACCTTACTAGCTGTAGGGTGGCTTCCCCTGTAAAATAATCTGGAGAAAGTAAAGGATTTTCTTCAATCCAACAGCCATCCTACAGTGAAAAAAAAAAGGAAAGGGGAAAAGGAAAGAAAAAAAAATAACAACCCTTCTCTCTGGGAAGAGACAGGAAGAGGATGCAGTCCAGTTCCTTCTGATATGCCACTAAGTCGGACTTCAGCAAGCAAATGTGTACACAGTAGCAAATTCTGAGACAAAACTGCTTTGTGCTTTGACCCAGGGAAATGTTACTGGGAAATGCTGCCCTCAGCAAATGTGTTTACTCACAGGAGTTTCCTTTGGGGAGGGAAGGAGAAGGCTCTGTGCAATGATCTTTATACAAAGAGTGAGGTTGTGGCCCCGAGGTGCACTTCAACAACATTACATGGGTCCAGAAGGCTCTTTTGCACGGAGCACAGAATCAAATTAGAATACAGGATCCCAACTTCCTTTATGTTAAAGAAGAATAAAGCAAATTGCCAGGCCACAGGGGCAGAGAACATATAATAATAATAATAATAATAATAATAATAATAATAATAATAATTTATTTATACCCTGCCCTTCCCGGTTTAAAAACCGGGCTCAGGGCGGCTAACAGCAAATATAAAACATTGATTAAAATGCGAACTTAAAAACAGCATAAAATACAACATAAATGCAGCATCAATATCAATACAATTCAAAAATTCAGGGGTCATTTTGGGGGGAAAAAACCCCCAGTCAGTAGACATCAAATGATCATCAGGGCTCACTGGCCCAAGTTGGGCTAGCAAGGAGACCAGGGAAGAATTTAAATGTGGGGTCCCAGAAAGGGTTTCTTCATAGAAGAGGAAAGGGAAAAGGGAATAGAGGATAGGCTAATTCAAATTGAAGGCCCATCTTGTAGTTAAAAATTTTTGCCTTAATGCAATTTACAAGAATAAAAACCAAAAAAGTAAAAATCACTGCACAAACTAAAACAAGGGTAGGCAAACTAAGGCCCATGGGCCAGATGCGGCCCAATAGCCTTCTCAATCCAGCCCACGGATGGTCTGGGAATCAGCGTGTTTTTACATGAGCAGAATGCGCGCTTTTATTTAAAATGCATCTCTGGGTCATTTGTGGGGCATAGGAATTCGTTCATATTTTTTTCCAAAATATAGTCCGCCCCCCCCCCCAAGGTCTGAGGGATGGTGGACCGGCACACAGCAGAAAAAGGTTGCTGACCCCTGGACTAGATGTAAACCAGTTTTCAATAATCCTAACCTTACTGTCAATTAATAGACTGTAATCTCCACCAGCCATTCTCTGGGCAGCACTGCTTTCTGAAGTCAGGCAGCTAGCTCTCTGATAAAGGGTATTTTCTGTAGTGACATGCAAAAAATGGAACCCTCTCCCCAGAGCTTGCCTGGGACCAACTCCATTATCCTTGAGGTGCAAGACAACATTTGTCCTGTTCATTTCGACTTTTCTTGGTATTCAAGATATTTCAATGACTTTTATCTGCTGGTTTTCTATTATCTCTTTATCTGCTGATATGTTGTTTTAGTAATCAGGGGTCAGCAAACTTTTTCAGTAGGGGGCTGGTCCTGTGTCCCTCAGACCTTGTTGGGGGCCGGACTATATTTTGGAAAAAAAAAAAATGAACAAATTCCTATGCCCCACAAATAACCCAGAGATGCATTTTAAATAAAAGCACACATTCTACTCATGTAAAAACACCAGGCAGGCCCCACAAATAACCCAGAGATGCATTTTAAATAAAAGGACACATTCTACTCATGTAAAAACATGCTGATTCCCAGACCATCCACGGGCCAGATTTAGAAGGCGATTGGGCCGGATCTGGCCCCCGGGCCTTAGTTTGCCTACCCATGTTTTAGTTTGTGCAGTGATTTTTACTTTTTTGGTTTTTATTCTTGTATGCTGCATTAAGGCCATTTTTTTTTGAATCACAAGATGGGACAGAAATTTGTAAATAAATGCAATGTACAATTCGCTTGCCATACCTGTTCCCAGGTTTTTCGCAGTACTCTGTGATTTCTGCATTTCACTTGACTTGAAAGTGAGATCTTCCTGCATGATTTTCAGCTCTTGGTTTGTTACAGAAGATATCTGCTTCATGCGATTTACATTCTGCATGATTAAAGAAGAGTAGTGGAAGATGACACGAGCCAAATGCACTGCTACAACTGGTGGCTTAACAATGAGAACGGTTGGAGCTTTTCCATACTACTGAAGTCAGCTATAGCAAATCCCCTTAGGAAAAACATTTTAGCTGTTTGGAGTTCATATATAAAAAAGGAGATTATTGCAGTTTTACAGACCATTGTATTGTCTCACCTACGATTGGGGAAACAGGGCCAAGGGTGAACAAAAGGTGAGAGGCCGGTGCAATTTGGGGAAGTTCAAGTGAGGATAGTCTTTGCTCCCAGTAAATGTTTTCCCTCCACATGCTGTGGAATACCTTGCTTTCCAAAGCCAATATATCCTAAGGGCAGCTCAACTCCAAATTGTGAATGTGACAATCAGATCCTGGTTTTATAAGCAGGAGCCAGCTGTGTAAATTAAGTTGTTTTTACTGTAGCATGCAGTATTTAAAAAATGAAAATGCTTGTTCCTCCGTGAAGCAGCCTTGAGTGACAAAAGCTGATGCCATGAAAGTTGTACATAAAAGCCATTACAATGATATTTTCTTGGAAAAAAATAGGCAACAGAACAACGAACATATCCAAATGAGAACCAAGCTTAGGTAACATAGCCAAAGGCGTAATAATGTTAAAATAATAGTTTTATCGACTTAAATTGTCTGACTTTTGGGGGGATTTGATACACTAAGCAAAATAAGAACATACGAGGTTATATAAACAGGGAATGATTCTAGGTGCAGTTTGTACTTTAAGCTAGAAAGAGCATAAATAACTACGTCTGCCTAGTTTTAGTGCCATATGTGATGGAAGTAAACTATGAAATGTTTTGCTTCTTCTCGTGGCCATAAAAGGTTTATTAGTGCCATTAAAGACTGAGGTGTCGGCAGAAGAAACAAGGGTGGTTCTGTTTGTGAAGGAAGGTGGAGTTTGCAGGAAGAAAAAGATGCAGTAATGGCTCTCCCTAAATTGTGATTCAAAACAAAACAAAACAAAACAAAACAGGAGCCAGCCTTGGGAACCAAACCCCTCTTCATCCTGAAGCAGATTCTCCCCCCCGGCCCCATGCTATACCAAGTTAAGTGGTGTGCTGGTATCAATGTTAACCAAAGTTATGGTTAAGCAGGATTCTCTTAACTAGGATCCAAAACAATGATTTCAAATGGGTTTCAGATTCTGAAATAAGACTGAAGGGAAAGATTGAAATGAGGTTAGGGAGCATGCATTTCCAAAGCTGGCTATTCACTTGTTAACTGCAGCTAACAGGAAGTCTGTGTTATCTCTGCCCTGGCCCCAAGAATAAGAGGGGTCAGGGAGGTAGTATGCTACAGTCTCTCTCTCTCTCTTACTCTCCCCTCTCTCACATGTGAATGCCATACTGTAAACTGTTGATATGTCAAGCAACCCCTGTAAGCTTCAACTTGATATGCTTTCTGAAGAACAAAAGCAACTAATGAAATTATCACCAAACAATTTGATTCTTTGGAAAGTACTAATAATTGTGGTTGGCATCTCGTCATCTTTATTCTAAAGTAAGGAACAAATGTGTATTCTTATGAAAAGGGGATTAAAAATGTTGTCCTAGCCACATTTACGTAGCAGTAAAACCCTAGTGAATTCTACACAAATAAAAAGAAAAACACCATCAGACTCCACACACACACCAACCCAGAATTTTTTACTCGTTGATCCTCTTTTCCTTTGAGGAAGATTATCCTTTTCCTTTGGTATCATTGCAAAGATGGTAAATAGTAAGTGATTTAATGCTCTTGGATTGACATGATGTACTTTTTGGGTAAGTGTTCCCAGTGAAAGGCCTAAAATAAGTTGGTTATTTGTTATTTCGTTTGGTTCTAGTTTGCTTTCATTTGGATTTGTTTACATAAAAAAATCAATAAAAGTAAAATGAAAATCACAGCAGAGTCACCGGAACTTACTTCCAAGTTTATGATTGGAGCCAAAGCCACTCACCCTGCTAGAATGCTCTAAAATTGCCACAATACTGGCCTCTATCTGTGTTTTCCGTTCTAGTTCCTGGTTCTTTGCCTCTTCAAAAGATTCAAGAAAGTCTAAAGATTGAAAAACAAGATAAGGGAGGCTGCTGCTTATAAAAGGAAAAGCAGAAAAGTCCTGAAATGTTATTTAAAGCTATAAGGATTCTGAATTTAAAAGCAATTAAAATATATATATAAACAAACATCTTAAAGCAATTTAAATGGAACTTTACCAAGAAATTTTATCTGTAAGGAATATCTAGAACAGGAATCCCTAAACTCGGCCTTCCAGCTGTTTTGAGACTACAACTCCCATCATCCCTAGCTAACAGGACCAGTGGTCAGGGATGTTGGGAATTGTAGTCCCAAAACAGCTGGAGGGCCGAGTTTGGGGATGCCTGATCTAGAATGTGAGCTGGTTTTTGCAGCCTTTTATTTACCTTTTAATATTTATGTGGTGATCAACCAATGATAGGACAGTCAAAGCTCACATGAAGAGCCACATAAAAGGGTACCCTCTTATTCTCTTCTATGCATTAGAAAATGTTTTACGCTTGCAAAGAGGAACTCTTGTGGGACATCAATGCTGCCCCGGGGGGAACTGCAGTGGTCCCAATGCCACAGAGTCAGTGCTGTTGCTCTGCCCGTCCATCTCTTGTGCCACTGCCGAAGTGCTTCATTAGAGCCCTGCAGAACTCTAAGACTGTGCCATTAACATGATGCATACAGGTAGTTTACTTCCGGTGCATATATGTCAACCTTGCAGGAGCTAAACTTTCCACTGTGAAGAAGGCGGCTGTGTGAGTGCAAAGGACATTTGTCCAAAGAGCTGCCCTGACAGAGACGAACAGGGAAGCTCTGACTCAGGGGTTGGCAAGGTTTACCTCGCCTGGGCTGGTTCACTCCAGCAGAGATCCCTCCGTAGGCCGGATCGGTGTGTGCCCGCGATTTCTGGCGTTGCAGAAGCGAGTCCCTGCGCCGTGCTGCACTGATTTAGTGCAGCAAGCGGGAACTCGCCAAGCAGGCAGCTTGGTTCATGGGCCAGTTAAACAACCCCTGTGGGCCGCTTGTGGCCCATGGGCCTTAGGTTGCCAACCCCTGCTCTGACTCATGCATGCATGGCAGCTCCAAATCTACATCAGAATTCCTGCATGCTGAATACAGCTTTTAAGTCAACTGAGCACTGTAAAGGTGCGGAAAACGCCTTCCTTATTTAGTTCTCCTCTGAGGATAGTCTCCTGACAAAAGCAAAATCTACAGATGCATCCTTACACAAAAGCAGCTTAAGAAGGGCATATGGAACTTAAAAACTGCTGTTATTTGATCTTCACAATCTTTTTCATACAACATTTTCCGACATACCAGGACATATTTTATTTTATTTTCAATTTCCCACAATTAATTGTGCTGTGAAAAACATTGAATGCAGCCTACAAACCAAGAGGAATTTCTTGACTGGTGATTTGAATGCCTGAAATAGCAATCAATTATTACTCTATGCACTGCTGCAAAGCCAGTGGCTATGTGGGGAAATGTCTTTGGCTGAGGTTGCTAAATTAAGAACAGCGACCAGGCCAGGTGACCAGAAGCTATTAATGCAAATGAAATGTGCATTAAGAGATGCCTTCATTTTGACAGTGCATGTCAGCATACATTTGAAACTACTTACTGTCCATGCTTTCTTCTCTTTTCTTCAACTCCTTGTATTTCAGATTCTTCTCACCTACAAAAATGCCATTTTAAAATTAAACAGTTAATAATTTAAGGCTGCGATCTTCTCGCTTACTTGGAGATAAACCCTATTGAACTCAACGGAACTCACAGCACAAGCTGTCTCTGCTTGATTTTCCCAAATTCTCCCTTTTACTACAACCTCTCATATCACATCCTAAGAGGCTTTAGGGAAGCACAGGTGATTAGGTGGTATGGGAAATACTCTCTGTGCAAGCATCTATCAACTAGCACTGCATGCGATCCATTCCTATACCTTTTGTTCTTTGACCTGTTCCAATGAATCTTGTTCATTTAGGAGCTGACCAAAATCCACATATGGAAATCTGATTTAAAGCAAATATTCAGTGCTTGAGATGGGGGGGGTACCTTGTACACTTTGTATTTTAATACGGTTTACCATTTCTGATTGTTGTTACCCACACTGACAATAAGGAATAGAGAAAATCCAGTCTTTAAAATATAAAAGAATTATTCCAGTAGATGTCTGTGTTTCATAAGCAAAAAATTTGAAAGGATAAGCTAAATATAGATACATTTAGAGTCAAGAATTCCAACATCTTCTTTCCTCTCCAATAGTATTGTATCGACATCCCTTCAGCTTTCCTTCATATCTAACATATACAAATTATAAGCATATGCAACTGGCCCCAAGGGACTATGATTTTCCTTGAACTTCCTTGCAGCTGTGAGCCTGTTCCTGGCTGACTCTCCCTTTCATGATACAGGAAAACTTACCAGAAGTGCCCTGAAAAAGTCTAGCCCACTTTTCAGAGGACCATGAATATATTCCTGGACTCATTTTTAAAAATCTAGAGAATAGTTCTACTTCTTCACAAGAAACAAAACAGACTCGTGTAAAATGCTGTTTTTGCTAAGCTATCACCAAAGCAATCTATTTCTTACCGTCTGTAGTCATCCAAACGATACAAGAAAATAATGCAAAAGCAATATGCAAAGAAAAAAGGATAAAGGCAGAATGATGAAATTGTTACTATTATTTGAAAATGGAGAGACCTAATGAAGCAGTGATGGGAGTACCAAGTTTGCAATCAAGAAAGAACAATACAGTGGTACCTCGGGTTACATACGCTTCAGGTTACATACTGTCAGGGAACTGCCTCATGTCTTTGATGCATAGAGATCCCCGACACCTCCTCAGCAGTGATACCTCTCCAAATGGGCTGAGCGACTCCTCCTCTGGCGGGCAGGGGCAGGGAACAAGCAGTCTGGAGAGGCAGAGGCTTGGAGATGTTGCTGGGAGCCCCAGCGCATCCCGCGACATTCACTCAGAGGGGAGCACGCCTCTTCCGTCACCCCAGTTGCGTAGGGGGGTCAAAAGGAGACAGGGGAGGAGGCGCCTGGGTATGCCGAAATTCCTTTGTTGGGGTCGTAGCTGGAAACCGGCACTCCCGGATTCTGCTAGCGACTGATATAGTCATGTTTTTCAGCTCTCTGCTTGTAAATAGCTTAGCGCAATAAAACTGTTAAAAGACAGTTTGGACTCATGCCTGGTTACTTGTGAGCAACCCAAGGCACACCTGACACGTACGCTTCAGGTTACAGACTCCGCTAACCCAGAAATAACGCTTCAGGTTAAGAACTTTGCTTCAGGATAAGAACAGAAATCTTGCTCTGGCGGCACAATGGCAGCGGGAGGCCCCATTAGCTAAAGTGGTGCTTCAGATTAAGAACAGTTTCAGGTTAAGAACAGACCTCCGGAACGAATTAAGTACGTAACCAGGGGTACCACTGTACTATTTAAGTACCTTAACAGAGTAGTGATTAGCAGGAACAAGGAATAAACCCCTTTGGCTAAATTAACAATTCAGGCTAAATTAACAATTCTCTACATCTCAAATATTTTTTTCTCATGAACTTATACGTGATATCAGGGCTCAATAATATATACTCAGAGAAGCATACATCCACATTCTGCAAATGGTCCTCCTGTATTATGTTTTCATATTTTGCTGGAAGCTGCCCAGAGTAGCTGGGGAAACCCAGCCAGATAGGTGGGGTATAATAATAATAATAATAATAATAATAATAATCCATAAACCTTGCATTCTGTAGTGAAAAAGCTAACCCCGTCTACGCCAACAGGATACTGCTGTTCTTGCCGAAGTCTGGACCGTTGCTTATATATGGGGTGGTAGCAGGCCAGAGTGAAGACTGCAATAATCCCGCATGCCTGCCCCACAGTCTGCTCCCGCATGCCTGCCCCACAGGCTCAGCTGGATTGGCCAAAGTCAAAATGGCAGTGATGAGGGGGGAACTCCCATGGCGCCTAGGGGCTGGCCCGGGGATTTTCTAATAGCCGGCAACCTGGTGGCTGCTGTTCCAGCGGTTGCGGAGCCGATGGCAACGGGCCACAACTGCCGCCCACCCCAGACTGGGTAAGCAGCCATTCTTGGAAAGAATACTATGCAAAATAAGGAAATATGTGCATACTTGTTCCACTTGCAAAACTGATTTGTATCACAGAATTTGGGCTGGATTTAGTAAAGGAACTGGCCTATTCTGGTACAGAATACACACTGCCCCGACTAGGAGAAACTTCATCATGTTATCTTCACTCACTGTTCTCAATCCCTGAGGTCCTTCAAAACAAGAAGAAACCTTCCTGCCAACAGCAGATTTTTGTGCGCACGGATCTTCAGTACCCTCAATCCAGAGATTGTAAATCAATGAGGAAATCACAAATTCACTTCTGAATCAGATCTACTACATGGAAGAAAAACTATGAACAAGATGGCATCTATATTTTGGAATTCCCTGCCTACTGATATCAGACAGACACCTTTTCAACGCCTGCTAAAAACCTTTTATGTTTAGACAAGTTTACCCAGATACCTAGAATGTTGATGTGCTTTTAGTTTATTGCTGGTTTAAATTTTCTGAATGTTTTAACTGCTTTGACTAATATTCTTATTGTTTTACTCGTTTTGATTTAAGATCTTTTTAAAACTATCAAACAGTAAATAATTTTTTATGAAATAAAGTTTCTTTAGAGTAGACCTATTGAAAATAACAGACCTAACTTATTCATGTCCATTCATTTCAATCGGCCTGTTCAGAGTAAAACTTAGTTGAATACCCTCCTTAATAATGTTTTTTTTATATATATATTTTTTTCCATATTTATTTATTAATTATTTGCATATTTTAAAGTTTCCACATACAGAGTTCCAGCATCTCAAATACAACAAGCAGCAATCGTGGACAAAGAAAGAGAAGAAAAGAGAAAGAAAAAAGAAAAAACAACGAGAGTGTCTTACATTAATAATAAAGTTATTTACAATAGCGATATATTAATCCGTGTCATGCTTTACACTGTAACTTCTTACTATATCACCTATTGAACACTGCCAAAATAGTGAATCAATAGATAATAATAATATAAAGAAAATGATAAGAAGAAAAATAGTTTAAAAAACAATAATAATAATAATAATAATAATCAATAACAAAAAAAGAAAGAAAGAAAGAGATTAAATAAATAAATAACAAATATCTCCCCACATAGTTTACGACTTCCTGACAAACCCCTTCGCTTGAACAAAAGTTTATATGAATGCTTTCAATCCCTTGCTATCTCTTATGCCACCTTTTAGATACATTCTTGAATATATCCTTGCTCCTCATTTTTTCTACAATCTCTTTCTATACCATTCATCCCTCGAATGCTGGCATGGTAAGAAAACTCTTATTATATTTCAGCATGTATCTTTTATAGACTTCCCATTTGCCTGCAAAATCCTGTTTGGTATTATCTCTTAAATTGTTTGTTAATAAGGCCATCTCCGCAAATTCTTGCAGTTTGACCTGCCAATCAGTGACTCTGGGTGCTTCTCGATCTTTCCAGCACCTTGCGACTACCATTCTGGCCGCTGCGGTCGCATACAGGAAAACTTCTTTTTGTTTACTTGGTATCTCCTTGCCAACCATACTAAGTAAGAAAATTCCCGGTTTTTTGACAAAAGAAACTGCCATCATCTTTTTCATTTCTTCATACACCTGTCCCCAAAACGTTTTAATTTTTGGGCACCTCCACCACATGTGCATCAGATCTCCATTTTCTGCACCACACCTCCAGCAAACATTTGCGAGGCTTTTATACATTTTGGAGAGTTTAGCGGGTGTAAGGTACCACCTATGCGCCATCTTTAACATATTCTCTCTAATATTATTATTTACCGTAAATTTTAAGGTGACCTGCCATAGCTTTTCCCATTCTTCTATATTAATTGGGTACCCCAGATCCTGTGCCCATTTAGTCATGGAATCTGTTATCATCTCGTCCATCACTTCCCAATTCAACAGGATCTTATAAATACGTGAGATCAGCTTGTTCTTGTTATGTAGAACTTCTTTTTCAAATCTAGAATTTTCCTTACCAAACCCCGTAATACTGTCTTGTTTGAACCTTTCATTGATCTGAAAGTAGTCCAACCAACTCGAAAGGTAGGTTCTAATTTCCTCGTAGCTTTTCAACTCCAGGTTTCCTTCTCTCTCCTTTAGTAGTATGTTATATGTAATCCATTCTCTCATTTCATTATTTTTCCTTTTAAATGCTATGGCCTCCAGGGGAGAAATCCACCTTGGAGTTTTCATTTCAAAATGTCTTTTATATTTGTTCCAAACATTATAAATTGCATTCCTTATAATATGGTTGGTAAATCCTCTGTGTACTTTAGTTTTGCCATAGTATAGGTATGCGTGCCAGCCGAAACGCAGATCGTATCCTTCCAAGTCTAAGGTTTCCCAATTATGTAGCAAACACCAATCTCTTAACCAAAGACAACAAGCGGCTTCATAATATAACTTGAAGTCCGGTAAGCCAAAACCACCTTCATCAATTGGTTTTATTAATATCTTATGTTTAATTCTAGGCCTTTTGCCTCCCCACACAAATTTAGATATCTCTTTTTGCCACTTATCAATATTGCTGGTTTTACTCATAATTGGCATCGTCTGGAACAGAAACAGTAACTTTGGCAAAACGTTCATCTTCAATACCGCAATACGACCTAGCAAAGAAAGATTTAGCCTGTTCCATGTCTCCATTTGTCTCTTGATTTCGTCCCAACACTTGGAGTAATTATCCTTGTATAGGTTTATATTCTTCGGTGTTATATATAGTCCTAAATATTTTATCCTAGGATAGATTTTAATTTGTGTTGCCCTCACCAGTTCTTCTTTCTGGACCGCAGATAATTTTTAACCAGTAATTTAGTCTTTTCCAAGTTTAGCCTAAAGCCTGAAACCCTGCCGTATTCTCGAATTATTTCCAGAGTTTTTCCTAGGCTTTCGCATTTAATAATGTTTTTAAAAACCAGGTTAATAGGCCCTGTCTACTTTACCTTTAATTACCTTTAATTACCACGAAATTAGAAGACGCCTGCTTCTTGGGAGAAAAGCAATGACAAACCTAGACAGCATCTTAAAAAGCAAGACATCACCTTGCCGACAAAGGTCCGTATAGTTAAAGCTATGGTTTTCCCAGTAGTAATGTACGGAAGTGAGAGCTGGACCATAAAGAAGGCTGATCGCCGAAGAATTGATGCTTTTGAATTATGGTGCTGGAGGAGACTCTTGAGAGTCCCATGGACTGCAAGAAGATCAAACCTATCCATTCTCAAGAAATCAGCCCTGAGTGCTCACTGAAGGACAGATCCTGAAGTTGAGGCTCCAGTACTTTGGCCACCTCATGAGAAGAGAAGACTCCCTGGAAAAGACCCTGATGTTGGGAAAGATGGAGGGCACAAGGAGAAGGGGACGACAGAGGATGAGATGGTTGGACAGTGTTCTCGAAGCTACTAACATGAGTTTGGCCAAACTGCGAGAGGCAGTGAAGGATAGGCGTGCCTGGCGTGCTCTGGTCCATGGGGTCACGAAGAGTCGGACACGACTGAACGACAACAACTTTACCTTGCTGCTCCTCTAAATCCATGTCAAGCTGCCGTATTCCTTCGTTAAGTTGGTTGATTTTTTCTTTTATGTCTGTCAGCCTAAAACCATGCAAAAACTAAATGATGAAAACTGGAAAAGTACAGCATTTAGCAGGCACTTTCTGGAAGGGAAACAGCAAGGTAAGTGAAGTGCATGCGTGAGTTAACAAACGTAAAACTGCAACATCTTTTAGCTTCGTTCCCTGACATCTCTTAGGTTCTTAGCATTCCAGCACTGACTTTATTTATTTAACTTTAAACAGAAACTTGATTATCCCAAAGGAGCGATGTCGCCTTGTTTAACTTAACAAATGGGTCCACCTGCTGGTTAATCAGCATTATAATAATGACTTGGGTTGCAAGCCTATACTAATTCACCTACTGGGAGCAAGTCTCACTGAAATCAATGGGGCAGACATATATAGGATTTCACTGTTTGCTATAATGGAAGAATGCACAATTGTTTTAGTTGTACTGTTCATAAAGCCATCTTTAGCCATTATGAACAAGGGACAGAAAACACATGAAGGGGAGGAGTGTATGAGGTCTACTTCTCTTCTCTGCCTGCAGAGGTTTTCTGCATGTTTAAGAACCCTGGAAATCTTCCACCTTGCCTAAGCTCCTTTCCGCCAAAATTCCCTTGGAATGAGGTAAATTGCCACGAGATGAACATGTAGATATGGGGGGGGGGGGAACTTGGTTGAGTAAATACGGCCTTTGGCTTTACATACTACTTGCTTTTAGCACTTTAGTAACAGTTCAAGTCATCCCAAATAGATCATATCTCAGTTCAAAATACGTTGTAACTAGAAGTGTTTTGCGAGGCATTGAAAAAAAACACTAGGTCTGTTTCTTAATATAGCCTATAAGCAGCTGCACTATACAAGTTGGTTATATGAATTGAGCAGCTTTGCAGAAATAGATAATAGAGTTGCATTTATATTCAGAATTGGGGTCTAAAAGAACAATATGGAACAGCACTCACTGTCTCTCCATGCTTGCTATTTCTTGGTTGTCTTCCTTCACCTTTTTTTTTTTTAAAAAAAAGAAACATATAATCATTAAATACAGTGGTAACTCTGGTTACGAACGGGATCTGTTCCAGAGCCCCGTTTGTAACCCGTGATGTCTGCATCATGAAGCGCCGCGCCTGCGCATGTGCGTGACGTGATTCGGCGCATGACGTCATTCGACGCGTCTGCACATGTGCGAACCGCCAAACCCGGAAGTAACGTGTTCTGTTACTTCCGGGTCGCCGCGGTGCGTAACCTGAACGTACTCATCCTGCAGCATACATAACACGAGGTATGACTGTAACAATGGAAAACCAAAGGCGGTTGGTCTCTGCAAAACTTTTCCTTTTCCTTTCTGTATATTTGGGTGTAATGTTTAATTTATTCTTTTCTCTGTAATTTTTTTAAAAATGCAATAAAGCAGTTCTGTTTCTAGCGTCATTATCAATAGTTGGTGGTTTGGACAGGGGTGCTGACTTGACTTCCCAGTTTACACTTTTCAGCTGCCCTTTGTATGCAACATCTCTTCATTTCTGTCTGTTTTGGCACTCTACATACCTGTTTTAGCAATCTCTCTCTCTCCTCCTGTGGAGAGCCCATACTTTTGTCCTCTGCAATCATTTGATTCCGGTGTTCCTCAAGGCCATGAAGCTTTTCATACAGTTGCAGAGCCTCCTGTTTAACCTGGGAGTGTGCTATTTCCTGAAGAGATAAACTTCATTACTAAAGTGATGAAATATTTTGTGAATAAAGTCATGTAAAGTGATCTGTTAAGAATTTTTGTACATCAACCAAAAGTGCTCATGAAACTGCCAGGTAACAATTTATTTATGGTTTGTTTATAAAGGAATATATATATCCCTGAATATTGTTTGCAACCCTCCCCCCCATATAAATACAAACAATAGTATTCAATAAAATGCCCTTTAAAACTTGATAAAAACAAAACTATATATCCTGGATAAAACAGAGTAGAGAACTAAAAATCAAGAGCCTACAGTCACTAAGTAACAAAGCCCATGGCTTCTATTACAAACATTAATTGATATTCAGTGTCCAGATAAATAAATAGGCTATCATGGGATTTTGGCCATATTTTCTTAATGGTACAGCAAAAACAAAAAATGAAAGACAAACCCCCAACAACTTATGCCAGCTTTTGTTTCCTCATTAACAAAATTTTAAACACCCTCAAATTTCAATCATTTTGTAACTGAATAGAAGAATTTAATGTCATACATACAGCATCTAGAGATTGTTCTTTTATATTCGCAGCATCCAGTTCTTGCTGTAAAGCACACAATTCCTACAAGAGTAAAATAAATTAGTATGCAGGTCCTGCTAAGGGGATGTTCATTACCTGAAATCTGTTACCTGAACACAATTAGTTATACCCAACCTTCGCTAAATGAAAGACTGGTTCAGATATCCAAACAGCTGCAGTCTGTCCAGTTCCTTGTATTTATCTTGGCGGTGGCAGCATTTTGGGCAGAAACCATGGAGCGAGGGACAGAGATAGGGCACATCAAGGAGCAGAAAAGATCAGACAAATGAGGGAGCAGGAAGGACCAGACAACTTGGTTTTTCTTTTGTTTGGCTGATTGACACTTAGTTTCAGGCAGAAACCAAGGAGGGAGGAAGAATTGTTGTTTAGTGGTTTCTGACTCTTCATGACCCCATGGACCAGAGCACGCCAGGCACTCCTGAGATGGAACAGAAATGTTCGTATAGGAAATACTGGAAATCACCAGCTCATTAAGCAAATGCTCATCTAACGAACAATTTCCTAGGAATGCACTGTGTTTGGAAAGCAGGACTGGCGTGTTTGGTTAATGAAAGCTACCAGAGGCTATGTGCATAGAAAATGGACCCCTCCAAAAAATATGGAGAGTTGACAGCTTAGTCAATATCATGCTATCCTACATAAAAGCAGAACAGCTTCTGTGTTCGTTTGTTGGATTTCAGCTACAGAAGGAGTTCTTTTTCATTTATCAACTCTTTCTCGATTGTGCTGGGGCTCATCAAGATGTAGTTCAGACATGAAAAAGTCACCTGCAAGAGCTTTTCATTTGCCACTTTTGTCTCCATGTATTTAGCTTGATCCTCTTCAGACATATTTTTGACTATGTTTTCCGCCACCTGCTTTTCTTGCTGGATGTCATCCTCCACAGCTTGAATGAGATTTTCTTTGCTGCATCACAAAAGCAAATATTTTGTAAATCTGTTTCATTTTTAAAAAAGGTTATTCAAATCTTTGATTTACACAGAAGTACTCAGCTTGCTCTACTAGCTTTTGGTTCTGACAGGTGCTTAAAAACACATGGAGAGAACATCATTTCCCTTTCTTCTAACCCAGGGGTCCCCAAACTAAGGCCCGGGGGCCGGATGCGGCCCAATAGTCTTCTCAATCTGGCCCGCGGATCTTTCAGGAATCAGCGTGTTTCTACATGAGTAGAATGTGTCCTTTTATTTAAAATGCACCTCTGGGTTATTTGTGGGGCCTGCCTGGTGTTTTTACATGAGTAGAATGTGTCCTTTTATTTAAAATGCATCTCTGGGTTATTTGTGGGGCCTGCCTGGTGTTTTTACATGAGTAGAATGTGTGCTTTTATTTAAAATGCATCTCTGGGTTATTTGTGGGGCCTGCCTGGTGTTTTTACATGAGTAGAATGTGTGCTTTTATTTAAAATGCATCTCTGGGTTATTTGTGGGGCCTGCCTGGTGTTTTTACATGAGTAGAATGTGTGCTTTTATTTAAAATGCATCTCTGGGTTATTTGTGGGGCCTGCCTGGTGTTTTTACATGAGTAGAATGTGTGCTTTTATTTAAAATGCATCTCTGGGTTATTTGTGGGGCCTGCCTGGTGTTTTTACATGAGTAGAATGTGTGCTTTTATTTAAAATGCATCTCTGGGTTATTTGTGGGGCCTGCCTGGTGTTTTTACATGAGTAGAATGTGTCCTTTTATTTAAAATGCATCTCTGGGTTATTTGTGGGGCCTGCCTGGTGTTTTTATATGAGTAGAATGCGACCTTTTATTTAAAATGCATCTCTTGGTTATTTGTAGGGCATAGGAATTTGTTCATATTTTTCCCCAAAATATAGTCCGGCCCCCCACAAGGTCTGAGGGACAGTGGACCGGCCCCCTGCTGAAAAAGTTTGCTGACTCCTGTTCTAACCACTGCTGCCAACTGCCCATTTTCTCACCTGTTACTACCAGATGAGTACCAGAAACAAGGAAATTACTTCAACTCCCCTCCGCTGAAAAACTCCCGGGAGGAAAAGCAGAAGTACTTTCCTAAGGGAAAAAAGTTTGATGGGACATATTTAGCCTGTAGGCTGACCGAAACCCAAGTGTCAGAGTTAAACTAAATCTGAATTGAATGTTTACTTTGCTCCCTGCCCCACAAATAGATAGGAAGCTCAATCAGCAATTAAAAGATTTTGTTTGAGCCCAAACCAGAACATAACCATCACCAGAACAAGGAACAGGTCACTGATTGTATATATATGGCATTTTAGACTAGTATTCTCTGGTCCCAAACAATAGTCCAATTCACATGACCAGCGAATGAACCAGAAGCATCTTTATGTGCATCAGCTACTAGCCACAGCAATGAAATAAAATAAAATAATAAAATAAAATAAAATAAAATAAAATAAATAAAATGTACTGAAGATAGAGGTAAAAACTTAACAACCGGTATAGAAAATACATTTTAGGGGTTTACATCAATAATCAAATAGTAGATCTGATTCTAATTGTCCCTGCTAAAAATATTGCAATTTTTGCTGTCATCTGATCATATTGAAGGACACAGTAGCAATGGTTGAGCAACTCGGCATGGACAATAATAGAGGGGTAATAATTTCAATCCTCAAATCTTTATAAAGAGTGCAAGCCAGAAGGGCATGAGCCCAGTGAATGTGTCAAAGGGGATCCAGGTTTATGCTCACTGTCTCTGCTTCCAACCCTTTTCCGCATTAAGTTTCTGAGCAGAGCCCACAGGCACACTCTGTATGGGCATAAGCTTTCTCCATTAAATTTGCACTCTGCATTTTGCAAGATAACTAGATCTCAGAAAGAGAGAGAACTGCAGAGGGCAGGAGTGGGGATTGTGGGTGTGAATCTGACCCCTCCCTCTGTCATTTGCCAGGGCTTATGTAAATAGGGCTAGCTTCAGCACATGAACTCCTATCTTGAAGGAAGTTATACATTTTGGGTTTGCGGAAAACATTTGTACTCTGCCTTCTCTAAGGGTTGGCAAGCTGCGGAAGCTTTAAGGCTTCCTTAAATCACTACTGAAGATTATGAAGAAAAACAGCTTGGCAGAGGAAGGGTGAGAGTGCCCTAACCCTCATGCAGAAGCTTGGCTAATCTCTATAGCTGTTACTGTAATCTTCTTCCTAACCTTTGAGCTAAGTGGAGCATACACATTCTTCCTGGGGGAAATCTCGGTCTGTATACCTGTGCTGGTAAGGCCTGTGGAGGCCAGGCACTGTACAGAACTGCAAGCCCCGAGTATCCAAGTTTGGGTGGCATTAAAAGATTTGGGGGGGGGGATCTGGCAAGCACCAGCAGAGATGTGAGCAACAGGATCAGTTTGTAAAAAATTGCTCTTCCTATTTTTTTCATCACGCTACATCTTTCCATATTAAGTTATCAGCCGTATTTCCCCTGTGTTCCTTCTCAGCTATTAGCACTCTCTCTCTAACACATTTAGGATAGTGGCTTACTTGAGACTGGGCCCCATTGAAGTTAATGGCCCTTACTTGTTAGCAGACATTAAATAATTGCACTATTAAGTACCATATTGCTGTCGTACGTTGGTTTTCGAATGCCTTGCGACTCGAAAGTTTGGCTCCCGAACGCCGCAAACCCGAAAGGGAGTGTTCCGGTTTGCGAACGTTCTTTGGAATCTGAACATCCGACACGGCTTCTGATTGGCTTCCGGAGCTTCCTGCAGCCAATCGGAAGCCACGCCTTGGTTTCCAAATGTTTTGGAAGTTGAATGGACTTCCGGAACGGATTCCGTTCAACTTCCGAGGTGCGACTGTATTTATTCATTTATTTAAACTAGCCAAAGCCATTGCCAAAAGATAAAATTACGACATAGGAAGACTAGGGCACAATATCACAATGATCACACCCACTCTACCACACAGGCTAATCACTATCGTAATATGAATATTTATACTTTCTCACGTGAACCAGAGCCGAACCGGCAGATTCAGGTTACTGAATCTTTGTTAGCCTAAACTGGAATCAGAGCAACTATAGTCACAGCTGAATCAGAACGGATCCAAAATGTTTAGTAGTTCCTCTCACTGGTTTTGATTGAATGATACATGTGACATATAAATGTTAATGGTGATTTTTAATTCTTTGAATGTAACTTATACCTCACCTCCACCCTGAGCAGTGTGTTAACAACTGTAAAGGCTTTTAGCTGTCGCTTTTAATATGCACTTTGTATATTTATAATGTCTGATATTTGGTAACTGTACCCCACTAAAAAATAAACTTCTATCCATGGCTCTCTGTTTCCAATACAACCCTGTTTTATTGGAAACTCTAACCGTGGGTAAACTTGCTCTTTCTCCCTCACTTCGTGTCATAAACATGATACCTGATCATATTCTAAAACTTCCTTATTGGTTGCAAGCTTATTAAGTCACATATGAACCCAAGTCAATCTTTTGCTGAAGTTCCTTATTTTGAACGACCTGCTTGCTAACAGGGTACAAAGGTTGAAGCCAAGTGAAGTTAACATTGTACTCTTCCTTTTTTATCCTCAAGGATACACGCAAACATGTATATGATGTTCCGGAGAAAAAATAAGAAGGTAAGAGATTGGGTAAACTGCTAGTATTATCAAACGTATAGCTGTTTGTTTTATTAACAAATGTATAATAAAATACATTGTTTCACAATCCAACTGTTAAGATTTTGGTTTAAATACTACATTGGTTCAAAGCTGTATGAATTCACTTGATGGCTTTGCAAGCGGACATCTTTGGAAGCTTGGAAAATGTTTTTTAAATGTTTCCCCTCAGTTTAAACAGGAAAGCTGCCCGTTTTATTCTTCTTAAATAACGGAGGGCCTTTAATGGAACACTTCAGAAATAAATGTGAATCCCTGAAGAATTTTACTAGATTTTAATATATACAGGTGAAACTCGAAAAATTAGAATATCGTGGAAAAGTCCATTTATGTAAGCAATTGTTTTCATTAGCTACTGGAGTTTAATATATGAGATAGACTCATGACATGCAAAGCGAGATATGTCAAGCCTTTGCTTGTTATAATTGTGATGATTATGGCGTGCAGCTGATGAAAACCCCAAAGTTGAAATTGTTAATTTGGGGTTCTCATCAGCTGTACGCCATAATCATCACAATTATAACAAATAAAGGCTTGACATATCTCGCTTTGCATGTCATGAGTCTATCTCATATATTAGTTTCACCTTTTAAGTTGAATTACTGAAAGAAATGAACCTTTCCACGATATTCTAATTTTTTGAGTTTCACCTGTATATATATATATATATACATGGACTAAAAGGAGAAAGTTTTCACAAGAGACACTACAACTTTTTGTGTGTGGGTTTTGCGAGGTTACTGATATTACTTGTTTGGGTGCTCCAATGTTTCTAGATATTGCTGGCTGTGCTTTTCTCTATCTTTTGAGATTTGCAAACTTTTCCCTACAGGGAAGGGCCAAGCAGTTCGAACCAGTGCAATAGATATGGCTCATGTCTTGTGTAGCCTTGATCCGTAGCGCCATTTCAGAGCTCTGGAGGGAGGATGGGCAGGAAGAAAGATTCTAAGTATTTGAAATACTGTATAGTTGTTGTAGTTTCTTTCTTTAATATTTTCTAACAGCTATAGCAGTAGTATTAAGACATCTGATGAAAGAACGTCAGTACTTGGATAATATTTATTGTATGTCTACAGAGCACCTTAACAGATCACAGCTATGTTGTTTTGTAAAGTATCAGAACACTAGGTGAAATAGACAAAGACAACAGAGACTTTAAAAAAGACTGGGAATCGTTCATGCTGTATTTACAGAAATATTGTAAAGAAATGGACTTACTAGCAGGGTTTGAGTAAAACATTTACAATTAAGAAAACAAGAGTAAAGGCTAAGAAACGACAATATGGAAATTAAATAAATGTAAGAAGTAACTGGAAGAAAATTTGGTATAAAAATGCTAAGGATGTAAGAGCATTCAGCTGAAAGTTGAAAAATAAAGAGAAAATTTAAGCAGAAGTAGCAAATTGTTAAAGAACCAGAAGGAGAAGTTGATGGAAGTCATGGGACGGGGGGGGGGGGTTTGTTTTATTCTATTTTCTTTTATATGATAAATGTGTTGAATATTAAATTGTAAATTTTAATAAAAAATTATTTTAAAAAAAGAACACTAGGTGAAATAATTTCTTGAACATTGACAGATGAAAAAGGCCTGATTTCATAGCACAAACTATATATAGTTTACATTTCCATATTTTACTCAGTTCTACAAATCCTGTTGATTCACTTAGCTTTGCAATCACAACTATGATGCTCTTTGTGAACTTCTTTTTCATCATCAAATTGAGATTCAATGCTATTCAAGCGATAACGTGTACCTACAGGTTCAGAATATGAAGCTTGCTTGGCTCCCAACATTGGTTGCAGCTCTCTTTTTACTTCCAGTTGCTGCTTCTCAAATGGTAAGCTTCATAACCAAATCAAGCTGCTACTACTACTTGGCTACTTTTCCTATGAAGCTGTTAACAGCTCGATCCTTTACATGTATTTTATGAAGAAAGCCACATTGTATTCGATGTACCGTATTTTCCCGCTGCATAGGGCGCACCGGACCATAGGCCGCACCTTGTTTTTAGAGGAAACAAGGAAAAAAAAATATTTTTCTGGTTTTCCTCCTCTAAAAGCCCTTTTGTTTTGAGGATCAGCTAAAAGTTTTGCAGCTTTTTTTGCAAAGGGAGAAAAGCAAAGCTCCTTTTGCAAAGGGGGAAAAGCAAAGAGGAAAAGCCCCGTTTTTATGGGGTTCAACTCACATTTCTGCAGCTTCTAAAGGAAAGGGAGCCTTTTCTACAGTTTCCAGACAGATAATCTAATCAGCCAGTCACATGTAGCTGGGGAAACAAACAACCTCCCTCTGCAGCACATTCAACAAAGGAGGGCGGGGCTGAAAGGGAGCCGGGACTCTTATCTCTCTCCCGATCTCTTGCTGATCAGCTGCTGAGCGGGGTCCTTTCAACACCCCCTTTTCTCTTTGTAAAATAAAAAGCATGATCCTCTTTTGGCCCCTGGGCAATTCAGCTCCAGGGACCACCATTCGCTCCATAAGACGCACAGATATTTCCCCTTACTTTTCAGGAGGGAAAAAGTGCATCTTATGGAGCGAAAAATACGGTAGTTTACTCCTATGCGTACTTTAGACTGCAGCCTAAGGCTATTTTAACTCTTCTTTTGGGGTGGGGTGGCAGAAATGATCACATTCATATATATGTGATAGGACCTCCGCTGCCTTGCGTGAAGAGAAGGCTTGTGGGTAAACCCTACTCAAATCCGGAGTGCAGCCCCTAACATGGTTGGATGATACTTCCTTCCAGCAACATCTGCCACCAAGCTGGTGACAAGCGTATTGCTCTGATTTCCTTTGGACCACACCAGCAAGGTCTTGTTGTCTGAGCAGTCCAAGACTTCCATACACACTGCCCAGGCTTGCGCCCCGGGGAGGTCACTTCGGTGCCGCTAAGGCGGTGATTTGACTTCACCCCTGGAGACGCACTCCATTGTCTTTTGAGACAGACGGATGCCAACAATATATGATAGAGTACAGTATGTGAAGGATCCAAAACCCACAGGATACAGTGCCTAACCAATCATATTATGATTCTCATCACCTGCAAAATACGGAGGTTATTTCAGGGTACTCCCTTCTTAGCACCAGGAAGAAATATTCCAGGAGTTTTGTTCTGGTCATTGTAGGCCGGTATGGGATGTGCCTTGCATTAAGCAAGGTGGAGAAATAGATGGTATTTTATAAAAGTTCCCTTTAGCCCTACAACTCTCTGCCAAAGCATTTATATTCGGTCCTGAATGATTCAGGTATTTCAGATTTCTAAGCTCAATATTCTACTGTAGAAAAGAGTTTAGCTCCAACGTTTTATATTTGAGCCCCAAGATTTCAACAAAAAAGGAGCAGGCCTGTTTTCCTACAGCCTGAACTACTTTTTATGGTCATTTTCTTTCACATACTGATCATATAGCTGATTCTAATATGAAGGACCACATATTAGCTTTATTTATGGTTATATAGTTGTTTTGTGCCGCTGCTTTTGTTTCCATATTGTTGATACACTTTCAATGTTGTTATAGGATTGTATTTTGCAATGTCACCTGTTCTGGTTTTCTTTCTGAAGATTACCCGGGCAGAATTTTCCTTTATAACAAACAATAACATCAATATATTTTAGGAAAGTTTTCATAACCCTATGCTTGATGAACATATTATCTGTTTTATCCTGGTAATCTTCCCCAATCTGTATTTGTAACATTTTCTCTCTCTTTGTTTAACAGGTTAAGTGCGAGGAAGCAGCAAAAAACTATACCTCTGTTCCTCCTAGCCTAGACAAAAATGTTTCTATACTAGTTCTCAATTACAACTGCATCACTTTAAATGAAAGTGATACCACAAATCTTCAAAAGTATATGAATATTACAGAATTATACCTAAGCAACAATTCCATTTCTATTCTCCGTAATTTTACCTTTGACAAACTTTCAAAATTAACAGTTCTAGATGTCAGCAATAATTCTATCAGTACAGTTGAACAAGCAGCATTTGCTGGTTTAAATAAACTAAAGAGTTTGCACCTACAGAATAACAGAATTGTGCAATTAGATTCCAGTGTGTTTGTATTGCTAAAGAGCTTGATGGTCTTAAACCTAAAAAATAACCTTATGAGATATTTTGAGGCAGAAGTATCCCTTAATTTAACCGGAATCACATTAATTGGAAATCCATGGAATTGTTCATGTGACCTCCTTAGTTTACAGAGTTGGCTGAAGACCACTAAAGTAAACATGGGTAAGTATCAAAAAATGTATTGATGTTTTTATCTACATGATTTCCATTTCAGGAGGACTAAGTGTACTCCGTTGACATATGAATTTAGCTATCCTCACATCTTTTACTTTTTAGATATGAATTCCTTTAGACTGAGAGCCAAAAAAGCCGAAAAGGAGTTGTCAATAAAAAGCACACCGAAAAGATAAAATATGAACTAAATGTCGAGCACATACATTAAGATGGTATTTGAAAAGGTCATGTCTGAAAATTGCCTATTCATCCAATAGATTTTGTATAGAAAAAGAGAGACGTTTGCCCTATGAACTAGAAATATGCTAAGTAATGTGGTTCCAGAAAAAAATAAGTGCAATCTTATATGCACCTACAAAGAATTAATCCCACTGAGTTCAATGCAACTTAAAAGGTAAAGGTAAAGGTATCCCTGACTGTCAGGTCCAGTCGCGGACGACTCTGGGGTTGCGTGCTCATCTCGCTCTATAGGCCGAGGGAGCCGACGTTTGTCCGCAGACAGTTTTTCCGGGTCATGTGGCCAGCATGACTAAGCCGCTTCTGGCGAAACCAGAGCAGCTCACGGAAACACTATTTACCTTCCTGCCGGAGCAGTACCTATTTATCTACTTGCACTTTGATGTGCTTTCGAACTGCTAGGTTGGCAGGAGCTGGGACCGAGCAACGGGAGCTCACCCTGTTGTGGGGATTCGAACCGCCAGCCTTCTGATCGGCAAGCCCTAGGCTCAATGCAACTTACTCCCAGCCTTAAGACTCCTATTAAACAGATGAATAGCACAGCCAAACCTGCCTGAGAGTATAATGGGTAATACTGAATATATTCATATATTTTATGCCCAGGAATATTTTCATGGAATGAATAATTGTTGGAAATAATTTATTTGCCTCTGACAACCCTATCACACTAGATGTTCTCATGGATTAGTTTTAAAGTTCTAAACTATACTATCTGAAGTTGTTTTTAAGGTTAGCGCAGACCAAAAACTTTAATCTTTTTGAAATGTTTATATTTACAGAAAATGAGAACGGTACTGTGTGTATGTATCCAAGCAGCCTGGAAAACCATCCTATCAAGACAGCAATTATAGCTAAGTGTGAGAAAAGAGAGATGACTGAAGCAGCCACTGTATCTTTCACTTCTCTTAATCCTAATAATGATAGTCTATCTCCGCGTAATGGTACAAATGGGAAAATGCTCAAGTCAGGTATATTTCCGTTTAATTTACAGTCATACCTCAGGTTACAGCCGCTTCAGGTTGTGTTTTTTCAAGTTAAGAATGTGGCAAACCCGGAAGTGTTTACTTCTGGGTTTTTGCCGTATGCGCATGTGCAGAAGCGTTCTGCATGCTTCGCACATGCTCAATCGCACTGCACACATGCGCAGAAGAGGCGCTCTAGTTGCGGACTTCTCGGGGTGCGAATGGCACCCCGAAACAGATTACGTCCGCAACAAGAGGTACCACTGTACTGGCAGCGCCCATATGGCTATAGAAGCCATGCATTTTAGAAACAATACTGAAGATCATTTAGTGGACTGATACAGAATTTAAAGCAAATGCGTATTGAATCCAAATTTAGCTGTCTGCTAAAAGCAGGGCTTCCTCTGTTCATGGATAGCTTTTGACCCAGCAGAGGGATCCTGCTGGTGGAAGGAAGAACATTATTTTTTATATAACATGATATAAAACATTATTTTAAGCAAAATTAAACAAGGAGCCAGTCCTTGACTTGGTTTATAGACTCCAGTCTCTATGCTATCCTCATATAAATTAGAATATTTAGCATATATATTGTTAATATTAGATGTATTACAAAAATAGCTTTTGAATTGTCTTTTAAAACATGCAATATGCTGAAACTTATGATGACTATATATAATTGCAATATAGCCTTTTCTAGTTTTTTATGCATATTGGTAAACCTCAGATTAACCCAGACAGTCATACGTCATTGGGAGCACAAAGTTCAAATTCTTTTGTTAAACTTGTTTCTGGTGCAGCTAGACCTCAGCTGATCTAATTCAAGATATTTGCCCAGGGCCTCATTAATTCTTCCACTGATTTGGATGAATATGCCTATCTGAGGTCACTAGTCACAGACAAACAGACATAAATAGACCTGGAATGAGGCAGGTACCTGGGATCCAAGCACACAGCATGTCCATTTAACTGTGCCAGTTGAATTCCCACGATTATGTTAATGACAGATGCCTGCAGGACTCTTTAACAGAGCAACTACTAAAATATGTTCAGTCAAGTGCCAAACTTTACTAAAACACTCCCTTTAAAAAGGCTAATAGTCAAATGTCCTAAAGATGATGTGTTGGCATCGGAGGTATAGGAATTGCAAAACCACAAACTTGATTCTTCAGAGGATTGAAGTGCAAAGCGACTTTTGCATACTCTTTTCCCCCTGCAGCTCCTTTTACCACTGAATAGCTGATATGGAAGGTTAGGGAACCCTGAGAAACAGTACAGTGGTGCCCCGCTAGACGAAAATAATTCGTTCTACGAGTTTTTTCGTAGAGCGAATTATTCGTCTAGCGAAGCGGCAATGGAGCGCGGAGGTTTTCACGCTAAAAAAAAAAATTTTTTTCGTCTTGCGAAGCAGCCCCATTGACTTTTTCGTCTTGCGGGGCAGCTTCCGCTAGACGAATGCCGTTCGTCTAGCGAGTTTTTCGTCTAGCGAGGCATTCGTCTAGCGGGGCACCACTGTATAGGGGGTTGTACCAGGGGTTGCAGTGGGGATGGGATTTTGCAAAAATTACCTATGCCCCTTCTGCCCACAGAAGCAGCCAATTTGCAGAGTGGGAACCTCTGCTGGATTTACCGGTAACTCACTTCTGTGAATGGAAGGAGTCTAGCTCCATCTCATTTTTTTTCTATGGAGAGAGGGAAGTTACTTGATAACTTCTGAAAGGTAACCTTATGAGGAAAAATGGGGTAAGAGTTGTATTTATACTGAAAAGTACTAAAACAATGTTTGATTTATTTTAAGGTGTGGATGTTCATCGTCCTGGCAAAAGTTGGACCTTTTTGATTGGTGTTCTGGTTGTTGTTATCAGCATTTCATTGCTGATTGGTATGGTCATCAAATTCCCAGTATGGTACCGTTATTTGATTAGCTATAATCATAGTCGTTTGGAGGAAGACGAACCAGAGATGTTTGAAGAAACTTTCACATCTCATAACTGCACATTCCCAAATACACCAGGTACCAATGAAGAAGAATCGGTTGTGGTTTTTGAACAATTTCATTCATTTGTTCCAGAAGAAGATGGATTTATTGAAGACAAATATATTGATACATGAAGAGTTACTATGAATGTTGCAGTCTGAATCTCTCTGCCCCGTTCTGAAATATGTGCAAAGGGCTGTCATATCTGTAGCTCTATAAAGCAATGGGCTAAAAAAACCTAACTGTTGCTGCTTGTGATTAATCAAAATATGCATTATTTAATCTTGTCATCATTACAGAAAACCACTACATTGGTGAAATGGTGTTGGAGGATCAAGGTTTTTTTTGTATGTAAATCAGGGCATTTTGTTTGGGTACCTGAAAGAGAAATATAGCCCTATACAGTCGTACCTTGGATCCCAAACGCCTTGAGACTCAAAGGTTCCGGCCCCTGAATGATCAAAAACCGGAAGTGGGTGTTCCAGTTCCCCAACATTTTTTTGGAAGCCAAATGTCCGGTGCGGCTTCTGCTATTGTTTCCGGCGCTCCTGCACAATTGGCGCAGCTTCTGGTTGGTTTCCAATTGTACAGTAGTGCCAGAAACCAACCAGAAGCTGCACCTTGGTTTCCAAACATTTCAGAAGTCGACTGGACTTCTGGAACGAATTCTGTTCGACTTCCCGAGGAATGGCTGTATATTTAAAAACGGGCAAAACAAGGGTCTGGCATGCTAAGGAAGTCATTACACAAATCATTAAAGAGGCATGCCCTGGGAGTTTAGAATCTTACCATCAATGAAGAAGAAATAACATCTTCTGTGTCTGAACATCCAGAAATATGTAATTGAAATAATTCTAATTAACTGAGTTTCGCTTTTGTTGTACTACATAACTATGACCGATATAAGATAAATAAAATAAATAAAAATGCTCGTTTGCACTTTTAAATGAACAAAAAAATCAGAAAAACAGGTCAATACCATGGGTACCCTTCTAGAGTGGCTGTCTGCGTTAGGGGTGGGTGGCACCGCTCTGTGCCAGTTTTAGTCCTACTTTGATGGTTGTTTCCGGAGGGTGATGTTGGAGGAGTGTTCTTTGGTCCCATGGAGCCTTCAATTTGGAGTTCCTCGGGGTTCAATGTTAAATTAAAGGTTTTATCCTATATGCTACTTCTGGGGTTTGTGGTGGTGAGCTGAATTTTTATTTATTTAAAACTGACTATTTTGTTGTACATTTTACCCCTTATGCTGTTTAACATCTACATGAAATCACTGAGCAGGGTCATCTAGAAGTCTGGAATCTGTTGTCAGCAATATGCTGCTGACATACAGTTGTACTTCTCCTTTGCATCTGCAGGTGTGGATGCCCTGGACCATTTTCTTCTCCCAGCAATGGTCTGGATGAGAGCTAATAAAAAGAAGCTCAATCTGTTTATTAGTGGGGGTTCCCTAGAGTGGATGGCTGGAAGTTTGCCTGCTCTTGATGGGGTTATACTTCCTCTGAAGCTGCGGGTATGTAGCTTGGGACTACTCCTGGATCCACTGCTATCGCTTGAGGTTCAGGTGGCCTCTGTGGTACCGAGTGCCTTCCATCAGCTTCAACTGGTGGCTCAGCTGTGCCCCACTCTGGACAGGGGTAGCCTAACTTCTGTTGTCTATGCTCTGATAGCCTCTAGTTTAGATTACTGTACCACATTATTACTGTAACACATTATTTAGGGACAAGGGTGGTGCTGTGGTTTAAACCACAAAGCCTAGGGCTTGCTGATCAGAAGGTTGGCAGTTCGAATCCCCACGACGGGATGAGCTCCCGTTGCTCGGTCCCAGCTCCTGCCACCTAGCAGTTCGAAAGCACATCAAAGTGCAAGTAGATAAATAGGTACCGCTCCGGCAGGAAGGTAAATGGCGTTTCCATGCACTGCTCTGGTTCGCCAGAAGCGGCTTAGTCATGCTGGCCACATGACTTGGAAGCTGTACGCCGGCTCCCTTGGCCAGTAACGTGAGATGAGTGCCGCAACCCCAGAGTTGGACACAACTGGAGCCAATGGTCAGGGGTCCCTTTACCTTTAACACATTATTTGTGGGGGTGCCCACATTGGGAAACTTCAGCTGGTGCAGAATTTGGCGGTCAGGTTGCTCACTAGGGCAAGACAGTTTAGAATATAATGTCACACATGGCCCATCTGCCAATTAGTTTCTGGGCCCAATTCAAAGTGCTGGTTTTGACCACTAAAGCCTTAAAAGCAGCAGCTAGACTGGTGACTGGGAGTGGCTGCCGAGACCATATAACACCAGTCCTGAAAGACCTACATTGGCTCCCAGCACATTTCTGAGCACAATTCAAAGTGTTGGCGATGACCTTTAAAGCCCTAAAAGGACTCGGACCAGTATACCTGAAGGAGTGTCTCCACCCCCATTGTCTGGACACTCAGGTCCTCCTCCGAGGGTCTTCTTCTGCTGGTTCCTTCACTGCAAGAAGTGAAGCTTTAGGGAACCAGGCAGAGGGCATTCTTGGTAGTGGCGTCCGCCCTGTGGAACACCCTCCCACCAGAATGTCAAGGAAATAAACAACTATCTGACTTTTAGAAGACATCTGAAAGCAGCCCTGTTTAGGGAAGTTTTTAATGTTTGATGTTTTATTGTGTTTTTAATATTCTGTTGGGAGCCGCCCAGAGTGGCTGGGGAAACCCAGCCTAGATGGGCAGAGTATATATTGTTATTATTATTATTATTATTATTATTATTATTATTATTGAACAGCTCAGGACCGCAATACCTCAAGGTTCACCTTTCCCCATATGAACCTACCTGGTCCTTGTGGTATAGAAATTCTATAAATAAATAAATCCCTGAAAGTAAATGTGCTATGAAGACTGCATGCCTGGCTTTGTGCTTTCGCCATGAGTATGCCCTGATTCCTGAAAGAAAGGGCGTTAACCTTGTTATCACTTCCTCATGTATTGGATGTTATAAAATCCTGTGACTGAAAGTTGTAATTTATTTATGGGGTAGGCGACAGCAGAGAGTTTTGAAACGGCGTGTTCGGAGGGTGGGGGGGAGGTCCGGGCTGAGTCAGCTAGGTATTTGCTAGACCTCACGCTGCTTTCACTGTTGTCGCACAACAGCCCCACCCACCGTGACTACCCATCGTGGGCACCATGAGCCTGAGCAGGGCTGTGGATGCAGCCCAACTACTCTGCAAAGCACAGTAAATAATTTGCCTTAAAAAGTCATCTTAGGATCATTAATCTGATGGATACTGAAATAAGACTTTTTTCTCAACTTACATGGCATTTGTTGCTGTAACTACAACTGGAAATAGCTGAAGAAAACATATTCTTTCCATATGAACCTACCTGGACCCTGAGATCATCTTCTGAGGTCCTTCTTCACGTGCCTCCTCCTTGAGAGGTCTGGAGGGTGGCAACATGAGAATGGGCCTTCTCTGCAGTGGCTCCCCGTCTGTGGAATGCTCTCCCCAGAGAAGTTCACCTGGTGCCTTCATTATACACCTTTAGGCACCAGGCAACAAGTTCCTTTTTAACCAGGCCTTTGGTTGATCTGATTGACATCCTATGTCCTTTTAAAACATGGCTCTTTTTTTGGGGGGTGTTATTGGGTTGTTGTTTTTATTTTGATTATATATATTGTGGTTTTTATGTTGATCTTTTCTGTGAACCGACTCGAGACCTCCAGGTATAGGGCGGTATATAAATTCAATAAATAATAAAAATCTAAAGTGTGAAAGGTCAGCACACACCTGCTACTGCTTGAGTACAAAGACCAGAATGGCATTATAACACAATAAAGAACATTTCTATGCATTTGTTTATTTTTCAGTTTCGTTTTAAAAAATTCATATACTTACGCTTGTCTTTCTGTAAAAATGATGTCTATGCCCTGAGCTTCACGGTCATTTTGAGCCTTCAACTATTAAAAAGACACAGCCACCAACAGCATGAGAATAGCTCTGCTATATCTACAGCAAATAAATTTCCCGTTTCTAGAACCAACGTCTTTAATTCAACTGAATTTGCTGCCATAGCTTATACACCATAGATCAGTCTTAAACTGATTTTTAAGAAATACAACATGATCCTTAAAATACGTTTGAAAAATGGAACATAAATCAGAATTAAGGGCAGTTTCAAATGTGTCTGTACTAATTTACATGCATAATTGCTGGACTGTGTCTATACGTAAAAGGTTTATATAGCTCAGGGGCAGCTTTGGTGCTGCAGATGTTGCTGAACTACAAACTCCCATTAGCCTCAGCAAGCACTGTCAGTAGAGAGAGATGATAGGACTTGTAGTTCAGCAACATATGGCAGGCTAAAGGTCCCCCACACCTGGCATAGCTGAATGAAGTAACATCTTCACAAATATTAATTTTCTTACTGTATATTCTGGCGTATAAGACTACTTTTTAATCCAGGAAAATCTTCTCAAAAGTCAGGGGTCGTCTTATACGCCGGGTGGAGAATCTGTGGTCGAGTATATCTCAAACTCTATATTTTAACTGGAAAAGTTGGGGGTCGTCTTATACGCCGGAAAGTACGGTATTTTTATTCATTTGATTTCTATCCCAATTTTTAACAGGTTCTCAGGGCAACCAACAAAAATAAAACAAACTTTAAAACAATAACGTTAAAACATTACAAAGTTAAAAGCAGTCAGCAGAATTAAAAACACCGAACACCACGACAGCAATTTTCAGAGGATTAAACAACCCGGGAAAATAAAAAGATCATTGCCAGGTACTGTGCTGTAATGACAGCAAGGTATGCCACAGGCAAATTTGAAGTTACGGACGCTGACTGCAACAGATGAAGTTGCAAGCACAAATAATTTCATATAAATTGCAAGCATCTCACTGATAAGATGATTTGCCGAGAGGGGTTCTTGGAGGGTGGGGGTGGCAGTTTAAACCCAGCTCTTGCTCCCCTCAGCTGATCAGTAAAATGTCCATGTGCTAGTATCAACTACTCATTTCACTGGTTAAAAAAAAAAAAAAAACTTCACTTACGTTCCGTTTGAACTACCATTTAACTGTAGGTCCTTTCTATTCAATGTTTGGAAGAGTTGGGGCTTTTTACATTTCCTTCTATGTTAACTAAGATGCTACTTTGAAAATGTCATTCCACACATGTGTTTTGGCCAACAGTATATGCAGTAACACTCATCTTGAGAACCAATCACCATTTTTTTCAAGCATTTTCCAGCAGCTATTGAACATCACTGGTTAGCAGCAGTCCAATAACCAATTCAGGCAAAACTAATTCTGTGATAAAACAATGTTAATACTCACCAGGTTATAGTCATTCATTACTTCCTCCATATCGGTATTGGTATTAAGTTTATCCACCAGCTAAAACAACACAGAAACCTAATTAATTGCTAGTTTTATTCCCACTGAATTATCTATAGGTAATTATCTATGCAACTGGAATTCAAAATTAGATTCAGTATTTTCAATGTGTATATATATATATATATATATGTATGTATTAGCAATATAAACAATAACATACCATATTGTAATCAGCTAGTTGTCCTTGAAACTCTTTGATCTCACTAGCTAAAGCCTCTGCCCTAAGAGAACAGGAAAAGAATAGTTACTATACAACATAGCTAATGTGATAAAATGTATTCAAAGCAAGTCTCAAGTTTTAACATACAGTAAGCCTGCAACTTACATGTATTTAACTTGTATGCATGCAGCTTTATGTGCTGGGCAAATAAATAAATAAATAAATAAATAAAGACTTTGGCAATCCCACCTGCCATTGAACCCAAGGTGCTTTGACTACAGTTGTATCTTGTTTTGCGACTGGGATCTGTTCCGGAGCCCTGGACGCTAGACAAAAAACATGCACAACAAAGCGCTGCTCTGAGCACACACGCGGAGCAGATTGCGCTTCTGTGCATGCGTGATTTAGCCCGTTCTGGTACTTCCAGGTTTGCTGCGGACGTTCGACAAAATGGACGCTTGACGAGGCGGACTCAAAACGAGGTACCAGTGTATATGCAATTTTGACTTTAGGCACGATCCTTGGAATGTAAACCCTATGTAGGTTGCAAGCTTGCTGTTTCCAATCCAAATTTATTTGTATACATCATTCCACTGACTTTAATTAACACAAAAGTTTTTAAAGACCATCAGGGTCCCTTCCAACTCTACAGTTCTATGACAATGAGTGCAATCTATCTCACCTTTTTTCATATGATAGGTAGACAGAATTCTCCTGATTATACATGTCGATTTCTTTCTGAAGCTTGTTAATTTCTGTGGTGAGTTCATTTATTTTGCTCCTGTAGGAAAAAATAGTTCTTCTGTTAAGTATAATTTAGTCCTGTCTAAAGCCACAGTCTTTGGGTCAGAGGTCATCTGGCACATAAATATGGTTTTGGACACCTCTTCAGATTTGCATGTGTCAGTGTTTTATTGAATTATGTACCAGTCCTTTGGAAGCTGACAGAGGGACAATTTAACTGGCTTCTAAGGGCACCTGTAAGGGATGCGGGTGGCGCTGTGGGTTAAACCACAGACCCTAGGGCTTGCCGATCAGAAGGTCGGCGGTTCGAATCCCCGCATGGGGTGAGCTCCCATTGCTTGGTCCCAGCTCCTGCCAACCTAGCAGTTCAAAAGCACGAAGTGCAAGTAGGTAAATAGGTACTGCTCCAGCGGGAAGGTAAACGGCGTTTCCGTGTGCTGCTCTGATTTGCCAGAAGCAGCTTAGTCGTGCTGGCCACTTGACCAGGAAGCTGTACGCCAGCTCCCTCGGTCAGTAAAGCGAGATGAGTGAAGCAACCCCAGTCATCCGCGACTGGACCTAATGGTCAGGGGTCCCTTTACCTTACACAGTGATTAGTATGGTTGTTTTCTACAATAGATCTATTTGTTGTGGGGGGCACAAGGGAGGAGGGGGGAACCCCAAAGCACAAGTGGAAGTCCTTGTGTGGGCTTTTGCTGATGGTCTCATTAGCTGAAGCCAACCCTAATATTTTAGAATCTGTGTTTACACTTGACCTGCTATTGACAACTTGCCAATTAAGTACAGTCGTACCTTGGAAGTTGAACAGAATCTGTTCTGAAAGTCCATTTGACTTCCAAAACGTTCAAAAACCAAATCCCAAAAGCCCCATCGGATGTCCGGGTTCCAAAAGAACGTTCACAAACCGGAACAATCACTTCTGGGGTTGCGGCGTTCGAGAGCCAAAACGTCCAAGTTCCAGGGCGTTCAGGATCCAAGGTACAACTGTATTAATCTGCTTAGTGACCTGGCCTTTCCGTTGTTGAGCACTTCTGAAGGTAGAAAGTTCTACACAAATCTCTTTCGCCTCATCTTCAAAAAGTATTTTTAACCCTATGCTGATTCTGAGTCAGATTGTGTGGAGCACAGCTGGGTGACTGGAAGCAGTGAGGTTCCCAGTAAAGCAAAGGAAGCCAGTTGGACACTGGTCACAAGTATCTACTCCAGCAAACAGTGAAAAAAATGGAAGGGAAGGCCTGCATTTGGTACAAACAGTAGGGAAGGCAGTGGGATAAGACAAGCACAAAACAAAACATAGGCCAACCCTCTATACCTGTGCTGAGTACAGCAAAAATGGGCCAGCTGGACTATGAAAGGAGAAAGATCTAGGGAGGCATGAGCTAAGAAACCTCTCATCCCTGTCAAGCACTGCAAGCTAGGCAAGATCAATGAGACAGCCAATTAATCACTGCCAATAAGGCAGTAGCTCTTGACACAATCATATAAAAACAGCACAAACACTGGTGACAAATAACTTTCACATACCTGAGCACTCCCAGGTAATAGGATTTATCCATAATTTGTCTCTGTGGACCTAACAAATAACAAGTGTCAAATTGTTACCTGACACCACAGTACAATGAGAAACAATTGTATTAATAAAGAATCCAATGGTTGTTTTCATGCAAGGTGATAAAATCACAGAGGCTTAAACAAACAAACAAACAAATCCTCTGTAAATAATGTAATGTACATAATTCTCTTAAATGATCCATGATGTAATCTCATATGCTCTGAACAGTATAGGACCTGTCTAGGTTCAAAGCTTTTGGTGCTATTCCATCTTTCCAAGTTCTACCTGAGATTTCACAGATGCTGGCTCAGTTCTGCCCTTACATCAGGATGGAGCTTTTTTTTTTTAAAAAAAAAAATTGCTTTGCCTTGTCCTAAGTTCCGACACATTTCATGTCTCTATGAGGCCAAAACCACTGTAAAGTGTATTGCTCTGTTTCCCCTTATAATCACAGGAACAAGACTAACTTATTCAATGTTTGTATGCCTTCATATCTTAAAATACCTTTCATTCCAGTTTTCATTCCACTCAGCCCTTGTTGTGTCACTGGACGGTCTGCAACCTTAATCTGGGAGGACAAAACCACACCAGTACCTATGGATCCACCACGTGTACCAGGTCTTGATGTTCCTGGAGGGATCTAACACCGAAAACAGAATCGGTAGAAAAAATAATGAATGCAGCCATTCCGAGGAACAGAAAACTAGTGTATCTACTTATCAATAAGCAGGCCGAGGTCTTGAGATTTAAATGAAACCAAATGACATGGCACACAATTTTTGGTTACATTTACATTCCACCTTTCCTCCTAGGAGCTTGAGGTGCTGACAGTCCTCCTTCCCGTTTTATCCTCACTAAACTCTGTGAGGTAGGTTAGAGTGAGAGTGCGTAAGTGACCCAAGGTCAGCCAGTGAAGTTTCACAGCTGACTGAGGATTTGAACCCTGGTCTCAAAGGTCCTAGTTTAACAGCTTCACCCTAAAGACTCTCATATATCTAACAGGACCCCACAAACTTTTTGTAAAATAAAAGCAGCTTCAGGAAGAAGGTGATTTTGAAACCCTGAAAAGGGATAAAGTGTCTGGTGCTGCAATTTGAAGCAAAGAACTTGAGGATGGAGAAAGAGTAATCCTTCTGCTCTTCTGCAATTCTGCTACCACTAACCATAAGGATTCTATCACACACATGTTAGGATCCAAACCATTGTTGTAGCAATTAATAACAGGATAAAACTATCAACATGCACGTCGAGCACCCAATCACACAAGCCCTGTCTACAAGCTTATAAACTAAGAGGAAAAGGAAAGGGAGCGTGAGACACAAAAAGCAGTGGAGATAAATAGGACAATAAAATGCCAAAAACCTGGGAGAATAGAATGGTTTTTAGCTGCTACGTTTAGATGATAAGATCCTTGGAGCAGACACCTATCCCTTTGTGTTACATAATCCCTTATGTTAAACAATATACACAAGGTAAATTATGAAGTCTGGAGACACTGTGTAAAAACAGTAACAAAATAATCTGCACTGGAGAGAAAAGGCTCTAGTTGAGGAATCAAAAAATGAAGATAAACTCTTTAATGAAACTGTATCACTTGTCAAACACAGTAGGTTTTAAAAAAGATTAATTTTAACTTACTCCTCCTCCAAGTAGAGCTGCGGATGGAGGCCGTAGTGAGGATGAGGGCGGTCTGGCTCCCAGGCCTAGCCCTGCTCTTGAAGACGGGCGGGCTGTAGGAGGCTTGTGATTACTTGCCATTTTTTTCCTCTTTTCTTCAAATTTCTCTTTAGAAACAAACATACGTTACATACTAGAATCCTCTAAATGTGCATGCATTCTGTATTAAAAGAGAACTTTTAAGACATTGACAAATAAAAATTATTTTAAATAAAACAAGCAATAGTTTTCTTTAGCTTTTTAGTTGGAATCATGATGCTATATGCCCATTAGGACAGCTATCTTTAATATAGTGACTAGTGTTTAGAATTAGGTCTTCAGTAGGGGGTAGGACTAAAAATAAAATAAAATGCATATGCACCATCATTATTTAGGAGCCAGCCCTGCCCAGTAGCCAGAAGATCAAAATACAATTTCTCTGCCTGCAGTCCCTGGGCATGGAATGAAAACTCATGGTGAACCAAGCCTGCTAAAACTACAGGTGTTATGGTCTAGTCAATATCTGAGTGAGAGATCATCTATGAATCTTAGGTATGCTGCCTTCCATTTCATGATGGAGCAAAGTCTAAAGAACTTGGACCTATGTGGCTGAGATTAAGAAAATAAGAGACGTGGGTCTGGGACAGCTCAGTTAGTAGAGCTTGAAACTCTTAATCTCAGGATTCTTAATCTCATGAGTTCAATCTTAATTTGGGCCAAAGATTCCAGCCATGCAAGGGGTTGGACTGGATGACCCTCGTGACCCTTTCCAACTCTGCAGTTGTGATTACATATATGAAATTACAATAGGGGGTGAAACCAGGGAACACAGTACAGTATCTTAAACAAAACACTCACAATTGATGAAAAGATACAAGTCACTGTTTCATGGGTATAGCCAGGATTTTTGTTGGGGGGGGGCAGGCTTTTGGTTTTTTGGGGGGGAAGGGGAAAACCTCAGTTAAGTATTTTTATTGATGAGGGGCAGCTCCCCCCCCCACCGCCTAGGCACTATTTCGACAGGAACACATGTTGTGGGTATCTCTAATATAGACATGAAGAGATTGCAAAACCTCTGTAAACCAAACCTGATTTTGTGTTTTATTTTTTATTAATCCTGAAATAGGCCAACAACATACTAAGGACCGCTCGATCTCTTACTCTCCAGAAACCTTACCAAACGTTAATCCCCTCCCCTTAAGAGAAAGACTCCCTTGAGGAGGGCTGAGTGGGCGCTTGTTTTTTCCCCACTTTGCGACGACGCGTGTCGCGCAGGTGAGCGTTCACACGTGACGCCCACCACCCTCAGCCTTAAATTCCATGCACTATTTCCCTTCCTCCTTCTGAGTAATGGCGGGACTTGGGCCCATCGTGGGAGGGGAAGGGGCTGAGGCATGTCACGTACGGGGGTCGTGAGGGTCGGCACTCCCGCATCCGCGCTTCAGCCTGCGCTGCTCCTCTTACCTGACTTTTCCTCGCGCGCACGCGCAGTGGGTTAAACGTGACCCGTTAATTTAACGGTTTCCTCCCCTCCACGAACTCCTCTCCGCGCGCGCGAGGGCAAGCCGTAACCTAGCAACCGCGCCAACCAACCCGCGGCGCCGCTCCCTCCGCGCAGTCGCTCTGGCACCAAGCCGAGCGCAGCTTTTTCCTTCTTCCTTCAAGCTCCCGTATTCCATCGCGAGATTTCCGCGCAGCTTTCGCCTCCCCTCCCCCCGCCACTTTGGCGCATGCGAAGAGGAACGAGTCTTGTGCGCGTGCGTGCCAGTCCATTTCCACCCCCCCCCTTGAGGCGGGACTTGGAATTATAGAAGTATTTAAGACTTAGTTGATCTCTAAGATGCTACTGGAAGGAATTTCTTTATTTTTATTTTGTTTCCAGTTGGGTAGGGTTAGTATGGCAAAATACAGGACACACACACACACACACACACACATATATATATATATATATATATATATATATGTTTAATCTGGTGCTCAGGTAGGGTTTTCATATTTCAAAAAGTAAAATTCCCGACCTTTTTTTTAAAAAAACCACCAAAATTGTTGAGAGCTTTTTTTGGGGGGTGGTACTAAATCCAAAGCGCCACCCTGGCTGGTACCTGAACCTCCATTTGCATTCTGGGAAATGTAGTCTCTTCTCTCCACCTGCCCAGGTTCTCCCCTATAAGGGCTCCCGGAGCCTCCATTTGCATCATGGGAAATGTAGTCTCTCCTCTCCTGCTGGCCAGGTTCTCTATCTATAGGGTTCCCGAAGCCTCCATTTGCATTCTGGGAAATGTAGTCCTTCCCTTCCACCCCCCCCTCCGCGGTGCCTTCTGGGCGTCGCGCCTCTTCCGGCGCTCTGCGGAGTGACGGCGCTTCCGGCGGAGGGCGGGCGAGAGGAAGCGGAGGAGGCGGGCGCCGGCGCTGCTGCTGTGTCAGGGGGCTCGAGGGCTGTTCGCGATGGCCGCCGCGGGGGGCACCTACCGGCTTCGCTGCTCCTTGGTGGGCCACGAGCTGGACGTGCGGGGCCTCAGCTGCTCTCCCTTCCCCGCCGGCTCCTTCGTTTCCGTGTCCCGGGACCGGACGGCGCGGCTCTGGGCGCCCGACAGGTCAGTCTTGGAAGGCGAAGGTGGGAAGGAAGGAAGGAAGGAGCCCTGAGGGGTGTTTTGCTCCGCCTTTGCCCTCCCTTTGCCGTTTCCATATCCTCTGAAATGAGGATCTCTCGGTTGCTGGCTCCGTTTGGAGGCATGGCGGGGTGCGGGTGGGTTAGAATCGTAGAGTTGGAAGGGACCCCCGAGGGTCATCTAGCCCAACCCCCTGCTAGGCAGGAATCTCAGTAATAATAATAATAATCTGGGCGGCTTCCAACAAAAGATTAAAAATACATTAAAGCATCAGTCATTAAAAACTTCCCTAAGCAGGGCTGCCTTCAGATGCTAAATTATCCATGACATGTGGCCATCCAACCTCTGTTTAAAAATCTCCAAGGAATTGTAGAATTGGAAGGGACCCCTGAGGGTCATCTAGCCCAATCCCTGCAAGACAGGAATCTCAGCTCAAGCATCCATGACAAGTGGCCATGCAACTTCTGCTTAAAAACCCCCAAGGAATCATAGAGTTGGAAGGGACCTCCGATGGTCATCTAGCCCAACCCCCGCAAGGCAGGAATCTTCTCATCTAAAGCATCCACGACAGGTGGCCATCCAATCTCAGCTTAAACACCTCCAAGGAAGGAGAGTCCACAACCTCCCGTGGGAAACCGTTCCACTGACAAACAGCTCTTGCTGTCAGAAAGTTCTTCCTGATATTTAGTCAGAAGTCTCCTTCCTTGTAACTTGAGGTCACGGGTTCGAGTCTTGCCCTCCAGAGCAGGAGAAAACAAGCTTGCTCCCTCCTCCACGTGACAGCCCTTGAGATATTTGAAGATGGCTGTCCTGTCTCCTCTCAGTCTCCTCTTTTCCAGGCTAAGCATACCCAGTTCCTTCAAGCGCTCCTCATAAGGCTTCGTTGCCAGACCCTTGATCATCTTGATTGCGCTCCTCTCCACACATCCTTCTTAAATCGTGGTGCCCATAAATGGACACAGTATTCCAGGTGTGGCCTGACCAAGGCAGAATGGAATGGTACTATGACTTTTGTTGATGCAGCCTAGAATAGCATTAGCTTTTTTGCTGCTGCATCACACTGTTGATGGGTGTGATGGGTTGACCATTTGATTTCAGTGGGATTAGGACCGCCTAGTTATCCGAGTTGTGAATCGTGCCACATGTTTACAAGTTACTGTTTAAATTAGGAAAGTTGCCAGCTTGTAATTTGAAACATCTAAATGGTTTTCTAAAGTGATGGACTCCTTATTTCTTTATGTGACCTGTAGTGTTAGAAGCTCAGATATATAAGCTAGGGGCCAAAAGGCTCCTTAAACCAAGGTTGCAGTCACCAAAACAGAATATCTAGTTGCCATTTTTGGGCAAGACGGCTCTAAAGTCTTATTTTTCAAATGATGGACTGACTGAGATTGATTTTTAGTTAAATATCTGGCTAGTTCAGAGGACAACCTTGAGTAGGTTAAGATCCAGGGAGAGTCCACATATATACTGGCTTATTCCTACCTCTCTTTCTTAATGGTGACACAGACCGTTCATAACGTAGGACTATTCTTCACAACTGTGAGCAGGGCAGTGGGACGGGGCAAGTGGAGACAAGCGACAACAATGAGCTATAACATTGTTCACAGCTCCTGCTCAGGCGGTACAGAAAAAGCATTTTGGTTACTGAAATTCATTCTGATTGTGCCGATAAAATAGAATGGATGGCATTCAACAGGATGTGGTATTAGTTGCATCTCCAGATGGTGGAGATGTCAGGTACCGGCCCAGACATCTTCACTTGGTCGCAAGTGTCCAATAGTCAGGTGATCGCAAGTTACCTGCCGTGCCACAGACTAGTCTCCCTTCAAGCACATATCCGCTTTGTCATAGGTTAGTGGCCTAGACGAATGAAATAAAAAAATAGGCTCTTCCACATTACAAGCACTTTGCCTGGTAACTTGGAAGGAAATATTTAAGAGTACAGTCAAACATCTTTTGTCGAACATACAGTAATCCATTCCGGAAGCCTGCTTGGCTTCTGAAATGTTCGACAACTGAGGCGCGGCTTCTGGTTGGTTGCACTCAAGCGAAAGCCGTGTCGGACGTTCGGCTTCCAGAAAACCTTTGGAAACTGGAGCATTTACTTTTGGGCTTTAGGTGTCTGGGAGCCAAAACGGAGGCATTCGGGAGCCAAGGTTTGTGAACCCCGAGCAGTTGTTGTGAACCCTGAAGCTAAAAAAATAAGTTTGTGAAAAACATCTTTGAGCTTAGGTCACTTTGAGCGCATTGTTGATTTTCATCTTTAGTGTAGGCTTAATGTGCAGGTGTATATGTATGTGTTTATCATGGTGTGCGCATAATGCACATGCATGCATTTAATTTATTATCTGTCCTTGTGCCAAGAGTTATTGGGCCACAGTTTGACTGATCAGGTTCTTCTGGTCATGGAACATTCTAGTGCTGGGGTCTGGATGTGACAGGAAAAATATTGTACACTCAGTAGCATGAACAGCTTGAGAAGTACCTTGGAGTTACAAGAGGGAGCATAAGGAAGAGCAAATACAGACTTCAGCAAGCAACAGCAATGTGAGGGCTACAATCCCTAAACTTTTTAAAAAATATTATAATACAGGACGGCCCTCACTGAATTTAAAACAGCTACTGAAAGAAATTCCCATCACAGACTACAATACCAATGGCTGTCAGTGCTTTTGCTTACCGAAAAGAGTCAAGGCCTGGTGGGGCTGTCATTAGCATAAATTATTATAAACCAGGGGTGGCCAGCTCCCAAGAGACTGCGATCTACTCACAGAGTGGCAGTGATCTACCCCCTTTTTGGGGGGTTCTGGTCAAGGTTATTGAGCTTTTTTTAGGGAGGAGGAAAGCCCTGGTTTTTGGGGGTGCAGGGCTAACATTTTGAGCTTTTTTTAGGGGAGCCAAACTTCTTGAGCTTCTTTGCGGGGACCCAGTGATCTACCATAGACGTCCAGTGATCTACCGGTTGGACGTGCCATAATAATAATAATAATAATAATAATAATATTTATTATTTGGACGTGCCTGTTCCAACAGAAATCAAATACAAAAATATCAAACATTAAAAACTTCCCTAAGGGCTGCCTTCAGGTTTTTTCTGAATGTCATAGTTGTTTATTTCCCTGATTGGGAGGGTCCCCTTACTCTATTTATGTAGCTCCGTAACTGTTAAGGCCATTCTTAGACTTTTCTGTGAGGAAACAGTTCTTTCTGACATATGTACGCCAAACTATGTTCTTCAGGGCCATAAAATCATGAGCGAACTCCCTAAAATGTCAAGTCCAGTTCACAAATTGAGATAGATGATGTCTGAGCCTATGTATAAAGTACCACTCATTGTTTTAAACTTGAAAGGGAATTATGAAGATACAGATTGTATCATAATGGTGGATTTGCATTAGTGGAGTTACTTAGGCTAGCACAATTGGATTTACCAATTCCTCCTTCCAAATGCAACCCTAGTCTATGCCATGTGCTATACCATTCTCCTACCCTCAGGAACAGCTAATGGATACGAGGAATTGGCAAAAATCAGGTGTAAGCAGAAGTGGCTCTTCTAGGTCAAAGTCACCACTGGATAAAACCCCGAGAATGCACAGAATTGCAACACCATTTTATTATAAAGATTCCTAAGCTGGCCTTCAGTAAAATAAAACAAAGACAACTAATCTTCCAGAGACCTGATGATTATAGTCAAAACAAGGTTAGTCTTTTAGACTAAATAAAGACATTCTGAAGAATTTAATCACAGATGCATGTTATCAAGCTAGATTGCTTGCCATGTTTTAGAGGAGACCTTGAAGTGGCACTGAGGTTGTGCATAAAAACAAACGTTTGGAAAAAGAAGAAGAAGAAGAGTTTGGATTTGATATCCCGCTTTATCACTACCCGAAGGAGTCTCAAAGCGGCTAACATTCTCCTTTCCCTTCCTCCCCCACAACAAACACTCTGTGAGGTGAGTGGAGGCTGAGAGACTTCAAAGAAGTGTGACTAGCCCAAGGTCACCCAGCAGCTGCATGTGGAGGAGGGGAAGCAAACCCGGTTCACCAGATTACGAGTCTACCGCTCTTAACCACTACACCACACTGGCTGTTATTCCCTGATGGAATGTAGTTGTTGGAAATGCCAACAATGCGTGGCCAAGTCCTAATCACAATGGCTTATTTGGATGTAATGCTAAAACACTGTTTGGCGTTATGTGAGCGAGTTTCCTGCTCATGGTTTCCCGCCCCCTTTCTCTGGTACAGCAGGCATGAAGAGCAGATTGGAAGATTTCTCTTGTTCATTGTTATGTGTGAATGTGCTTGACCTTAACTAGAGTTTGTCTGGACAAGCCAGAATTATTAGCTATGATTTGCAGCTGGCAGGTTCAAAAGAGCTATAATAATAATAATAATAATAATAATAACAACAACAATAATAATAATACAGTCATATCTCATGTTGCGTTAGGTTCATGTTGGACTGGATGGCCCTTGTGGTCTCTTCCAACTCATATGATTCTATGTTGCATCTTTTCGGCTTGCGGACGCGGCAAACCCGGAAGTGTTTACTTCTGGCTTTCGCCGCGCGCACAGATGCGTTCTGTGCGCTTCGCGCATGCACAGAAGTGGTCTGCGTGCTTTGCGCATGTGCAGAAGTGCTCTATCGTGCTCTGTGCTTGCGCAGAAGTGCCGCTCTAATTGCGGGCTTTTCAGGGTGTGAACGGCACCCCGGAACGGATCGTGTCCACAACTAGATGTACCATTGTAATAATACAACAACAACAACAACAACAACAACATTTCTTTAATACAGTTAAAAGCTGACTACCTCTCTGTATGAGTTCATACATAACAAACAACAGTTAGTCGAAATGGAAACAAAAGCTTCCAACCTCTGCCTTCTGGCTGTGCCAGAGGGGGAGACATGCATGGGGAGTTGGGAGCGCATGAATCCAATGCGTGTGTTAATGCGATCAATGATAAATCTAATTGGCTATAGTGGTGCAAATCGGGAGCTCACCCTGTGAAATTTGCACTGTGGCTAGAATGTACTTTGGCATTTAGATACCAGATAGATTTCACCTGGCTTTTTAAATGGGTAGGATTCCCTTACTACAGGAACGTAAAAACTTTGGTTTCTTTTTTTGTCTCCAGTCCCAACAGAGGATTTACAGAAGTGCACTGCATGAGCGGCCATTCAAATTTCGTTTCTTGTGTGTGTGTCATCCCTCCGAGCGAGCTTTATCCACGTGGATTAATTGCCACCGGCGGTAATGACAACATCATTTGCATTTTCGCTTTGGACAACTCTGCACCACTGTATGTCCTTAAGGGTCATAAAAACACGGGTAAGAATACACAGATTTTTAAATTTTATTTTCAACATACCGCTTTTGGAATCTTAACGACTCAAAGTCGCTTGGCTTTATGTGTTCTAAGAAATAACTTGATTTGTAAAGTTTTATCATGAGCAGATGTTAGCATTATTTTCTGAAACATTATGACCTTTAGAAATGTTACATCATCATCATCATTATTGTTACTATTACTATTACTATTTATTACTTGCCCATCACTCTATGGTCGCAGGGCAGGTTACAATAATTAAAATACAATATTAATAGTAAAAGGAAATATTGCACGATATTAAAAACAGTTTAAAAAGCCTTGAAATTATAGAAATAAGGTGAGTTCTAGAAATATACCTCTCAAGTGTCAAAAGCCAGGGCAAAAAGGTGTTTCTTTAGCACTTTACCAATCTTAGCATCTTAGAGGTTCTCTAGGGAAATGGGCCTGGAGGTAGGAGATATGGCTTGGAAGTTGGTTTAATGAAGGAATAAGAGAGACCGATGATAGTGTCACCATGGCAGAAAAATATTTCCCACAATCTGTTAACAGCTGAGAAGACAGAACCTTACTTGTGTAGCTATTTTTCAGTCAAAAGTACCAGTTGTTTGTGGTAGCTTCTCATCACCTCATGTATTTCCAAGGATGAAAATTAGGTTAGTGTCACGGGACAGTCAGAACGGGGTTTGGAGCAGGGGGAGGGGGGGGGAGAGAGGAGCGTCCAAGAGGCTGTGGAAAGCAGTAGGCAGGAACAAGGAGAGAGGGAGGAGAAAGGGTTAAAGGAAGACAGTCAGGTGGAGGACGGAGAGCCAATGGGGCGAAGGACGAGAGCAGCGGAGGCGTGTCGTTTTACCCAGACTACTCTGTTGGAGGCGGTCCCATAAGCTGGCACTGTTGGCAACCGAGAGTGATGGATCGGATGCGTGAGAACTGAGCTCCGGCTTGTAAATACGTACATAATAAATACTACTCATACACAGCCAGCCTAGCAAGTGCATTTACTCGTGGGAGGCTTCCGCACGATCCTGACAGTTAGTGAAATTTGCTACGGCATATCGTCTGAAAATAGACCAAAACCTGTAGCTTTGCTTTGCCAGCACATCAGAACACCTTTTCTCACTCAGCTACACACAACCCCTGTTTCAGTCGCGACTGGTACGGCACAGTGGCATGCGTGCGCAAACCGCTGAACATGGAAGTGACCCGGAAACATCATAAAAGATGTCACTGAAAGGGAGGAATGGGGTGATTCAGTTGCACACAAGCGCACAATGTCCCAGAACGCAACGCTCACGCAAATTGGGGAGTAGATTCAATGTGGATTTTGGTGATGTTTATTCAATCTTCTTTTCTAGTTTGCAGCCTCTCATCTGGGAAGTTTGGCACCCTGCTTAGTGGTTCTTGGGATACGACAGCCAAAGTCTGGTTGAATGACAAATGCATGATGACACTACAGGTACGGAAACTCTGCTGGTGACAAGAGTTCATTACCAATAGATCTTGATTATTTGAACTTCAGAAAATGTAGATTGTCTCCGTCAGCATTCATGTTGTTCATCTTTATAGGGCCACACTGCAGCAGTATGGGCTGTGAAGATATTACCTGAACAAGGATTAATGTTGACTGGTTCGGCTGACAAAACTATTAAGCTGTGGAAGGCAGGTCGATGCGAGAGAACTTTTACTGGTAGGTACTTGGTGGCACTGTGGGTTAAACCACAGAGCCTAGGGCTTGCCGATCAGAAGGTTCGGCGGTTCGAATCCCCGTGACGGGGTGAGCTCCCGTTGCTCGGTCCCTGCTCCTGCCAACCTAGCAGTTCGAAAGCACGTCAAAGTGCAAGTAGATAAATAGGTACCGCTCTGGCGGGAAGGTAAACGGCATTTCCATGCACTGCTCTGGTTCACCAGAAGCGGCTTAGTCATGCTGGCCACATGACCCGGAAGCTGTACACCGGCTCCCTCGGCCAATAAAGCGAGATGAGCGCCGCAACCCCAGAGTCATCCGTGACTGGACCTAATGGTCAGGGGTCCCTTTACCTTTACCTTACTTGGCTAAAACAGTTTCTGTGTATACACACAACTTAGCAATATGCCTCCACACCCGGAGAATTAAAGAGATCTGAGTTTTATTCTAGGATTTGGGTTTTGAGGGTTCTTTCTTCTTCCCCACCCCATTTCTAGAAATTTGTGTGGTTCTTTATCTTGAAAGCTTAAGAGGAAGAGAAAATGGCAAGTTCACTAACTTTATGTAATAAAGGCTAGTAAATGGAAGGCAATTAAAATGGTGAGCCTTCCCAGTGGTGGCCTCACAGTTGTGGAATTCTTTTGCTTATGAAATTGTCCAGGCCTTGTCACTTGCAACTCCCCACTTTTCTGCGTGGCTCTTATGGTTTACTTTAAATCTGTGGTTGCAAAGTAGGGCCTTGGTGGTGGAGACTTTGTGGGTTTTATTTTATGGCTGATTTTTGCTATTGGCATAATAGCTATCTGAATTTGGCATTAGGGGTGTGTGGATAGAATTTTTAGATATACCTGTCAAGGCATTCCAAAGCATTTATGAACTATGGAGGGTTGTCCCATCTATGAGTTTTCACTGCCTCTTCACCTTGAAAAGGTCTGGAAATGGGAGCTGCTACCTCTCGTTATGTAGATCACTTGGGCCAAGCCATTAACATGATAGGAGCCAGGAGCTATTCAGAGTACTTTCGTTGAAGAAGAAAATGAAACTTAATGCGTGGCCAAAGAACAGAAACTGAGGCTGGGATAAAGAAATGAAACTTAGCAGAGCCAACTGTTGACATTTAGCTGGAGCAGTTTTTGGAACTGAACACTTAGCTGAGGTCAAAGTACAAAGCTAACACACTGAGCAAGTCTATTTTGGGGGGGAGGAGGGTTCTTTTAGCTCACAAGCAGAAAACTGATAATAGTAATTTTTCTTTGGAGGTGCCATGTGTCAGGCACAGCAGTGATGATGTCCTGAAACAGCGAAGTGACAGAGCCAATGGCTTCTGAGTTTTTGCAAGGATAGTGCACCCCGTAAAGGAATATAAAGTTTGCCTTTCCTTTAACAATGTACCTTGCGTTCCCTTCAGTAGCTCAATACTTGTATTCAGGCTCTGTGTGTATGTAGTCCCACTGACATGTAAACAGATCAGTTAAAAAAGTGGATGATTAACCTCTGAAAAATCTTTGACCGCCCTTATGTGTAACAAATTTAGGAAAGCAATCTATTAAAATGCCTTTGATGAAAGGACAGTCCTGTGCTGTAAGCAGTGTCACTAAAGATTCCTTTTCATGCTCTTATGCTTTGAAAAGGGTACAGTGCCTTTTAGTTTTTTCCATAATGCTCGCTGTTGAATCACCGGTCTAATGTTTCCCAGCAGCCTGTGCTTGGACAGAAGCTGAGCCATTTTGTTATGTGCCAGCCGTAGCTTCCTGTCTTTGAGAGGGAACTCAAGTAGTGGTCATGAGTCTGGGGCTACAATTACACAAATGATACTCACACAGAGGGTCTATATTTGAGACGATCTCACTGACTAGGGGGAAGCAAGACCCTGTTCCTGACCACATGGCTTGCTACTAGTAATTTTAAAGTGAGATCTACTTTTCAATACACCACATGAGAACATGGTTTTATAAAACATTTCATGGCTAGAGAATATCACCTTTCAATAAGATGTGGAGAGGCTCTCAGTGAGACTTAAGGTTTTATCTATCTTTCCTTTTCATAAAGGACATGAAGACTGTGTTAGGGGCTTAGCCATTTTAAGCGAGACGGAGTTTCTTTCTTGTGCAAATGACGCCAGCATTCGAAAGTGGCAGGTATCGGGAGAGTGTCTCGAGGTTTACTATGGCCACACCAATTATATATACTGTATATCAGTCTTCCCGCAAAGTAAAGGTAAGAAACTGTCCTCAAGACATACTTTTTTTTTTTTTTTTAAGACACACTATAAAAAGGATTGTGCCTTCTAATTAAAAGTAGATTTAGAACTGAGTAAGTTATATTTCTTTGACTGGCACTAGAGTAATGGTTTTCATACTCCCTTCCATAGGAGACTCCACATTAATTCATCTGCCACAGTACCCCTGTTCTGGCTTGCAATCTAGGGTTTTGCAATCTAGGGTTTTGGCTTGCAATCTAAGGTTCACTCACTATACGTGCAGAGCTAACCAGGCTTTCTTAGTTCTTGTAAAACCTGGCAGCTAAGGAAACCTAGGATTCCAAGGAACCCCCAGATTTCCCTAAACGTAGTTTGAAAATTCCTGCAATGGACGGCTGAAGAGGCTGTCAAAGGATGTCAGTGCTATGCACAAACACAAATAACAGATTTCTTCAGCTTCTTTGCAACCTGATAAACTATAACGATAACCCTCTGTTATAGCTAAGCATGGAGTGGTTTGATTGGCAAGTGGCTTTGACTCCTTGTTTTTTCCTACCCCTATTTCAAACTGATGGATTTGATCCAAAGGTGCTCTTAAGATGAGAGAGGTCTTTTTGAGGCCCAAGTGCTGCTGCTAGGGGAAGGGATTTGCACATGCAATCACATCTGGCTGTGAGCTGAAATGCTTTCAGTTGCACAGGTAAGTCTTGAAATGTAAGCCATTGGCTGGCAACAGAACAGCGAAAACTAGTGGCACAGCTATAAAACGGCTAGTGCGTTAGCAAAGCTAAGTAGGGTATGGTAAGGTTTCAAATTGAATGGGGGACAGCATGTTGAGATTCCTGCATTGCAGGGGGTTGGACTAGATGACCCTCGGGATCCCTTCCAAGTTATGTTTCTATAAGCCAAAAGCTGCAATAGAACTAGTTTATAGCTAGTTTATAACATATTGCTATGTTTGTGTAATGTGTAAATGTGCTTGTACGATCATAATTCGAGTCACGGATGTAGAGAAAGCTACCTTTACATTTGCGTCTTTCTCAATTTAATGAATGGCACGTTGCATTATTTTAGATTTTATTACTACTAGCGAAGATCGATCGCTCAGGATCTGGAGAAAGGGGGAATGCACACAGACAATCAGACTTCCAGCTCAATCCATCTGGTGTTGTTGTGTGTTGGACAACGGGGACCTTGTCGTTGGAGCAAGGTATTCAGATTCCGGCTTCCTATCATCTGTTTGTCAAGATAAATAGGCACAATGCTGAAGGCAGACTGAGTAGATATTTTTTGTGCCGTGAGAAGGAATGATTTGGCCTCACACTCACACGCTTCCTTCGCTCTTCCCTGGAGCGGAGCCAGAGAGGAAATGGAAGATTCTGCTTCCATTTTTAGATTGACCACAGTTCAGTGTGTCTGAACTATAAACTGTGGCTAAACTCTATGATTAATTGAAACCAGCCAGTTTCCTATGCTGTGGTTTGAAGCTGACTTTTTTCAGTAAAGTTAACATTGAACCCAGTTTGTAAGGGTTCGTTTATCATAACAAGTTAGCATGGAAAACGGAAGCAAAAGGTTCTGAACTCTTCCTAGAGCAGTGCAGTAGAGGCATAAGGAGGGGAATGTGCAAACCCGATATATATTCTTGTAATGCTTAAGCTATGATATAGCATTGCATCCAAAGGAGATTGTTGAACAAAGCAGAGTTTTAAGGATATTTTTTGGGAACTGGCAGAAGTTTGACCATAGTTCACCAGTGGATCCCTGGCCAATTTCTGGTAGACGGTACATAGCAGTTGTTGTTAAACCTTTATTGATTTATATATATATATTTTGTAACGTATGCAAACAAAACACACAGGAATATTGTGCACCAACCCAAAGAAAGCATATACAGTCATACCTCAAGTTGTGTACACTCCATGTTGCGTACGTTCGACTTACGGACCTCCGCGACCCGGAAGTTCTCCCTGGAGCGCGCGAATGCGCAGAAGCGTTCTGCGCGCTTTGCACATGCGCAGAAGCGCAAAAACACGCAAAAACACGCAAACTTTTTTGGGGGGGGAGGCGTTCGTGTTAAGCATGCCCATGTTACGTAGCGCGATCTGTTCTGGATCGCGTGCGTAACACGGGGTACACTGTACTCCAAAACTACCCACAAATGTGTGCTTTTATTTAAAATGCATCTCGGGGGTATTTGTGGAGCATAGGAATTCGTTCATTCCCCCCTCCTGCAAAAAAAAAAATAGTCCGGCCCCCCACAAGGTCTGAGGGGCAGTGGACCGGCCCCCTGCTGAAAAAGTTTGCTGACCCCTGACCAAGACTATATACTCGGTATCGGTTAATATAGATCATTTATGCCTTAGCCTTGAGTACAGTTTGGCTGTGCGATCTTGTTTTGTAGCTGATCAGTGACTGAAATGAACGCTAGGGTTCAAAAAAAATGTAGACCGCACAAGTTTGAAGTTGGTCCTCAACTTGCTGCATTTCACTGGATTATTCTAAAATTAATTACCTTGCTTCCTGGGGAAGATCGGTTTGAAGATGAGGCATAAATTTTATGATATAAAGCCTGGTCAGCAATCTGGATTTCTTTCTTAGAGAGGGGTGGGGACGGGGACAGCAGTAAGAAAGGAAATAGGATATGCAGGGGCAGGGGAACGCTTTCCTGGATAATGAAATTATTATTTTTCCTCTTTCAGTGATGGCATTATCAGAGTGTTCACTGAGTCTTTGGAGCGCACAGCAAATCTGGAGGAGATTCAGGCTTTTGAAAATGAACTTTCTCAAGCAAAAATTGATCCTAAAACTGGTGATTTAGGGGACATCAGTGTTGATGAGCTTCCTGGGAGAGAGCATTTGGACGAACCAGGTATAATTTTAAATTTATCTGGCAAACATGCATCCCCCCCAAGCTCCTGCTGCCAATGGGAAGCTGTGCACGCCTCCTCTGCGCCGGAAGGAGCACCGGAAATAGCGTTTGCGCATGCGTGGGCACATATACACACACACACACTCTGGCCCACCGCAGCGTCTGTGGGACCGTGAACCGGCCCAAGCCACAAAAACTTTCCTGACCCCTGACCTAAAACCATTTCCTCCAGGCACGCAGCTTATTTCCCCCTCTCTGTGTTTTAAGGTACAAGAGATGGACAAACGAGACTTATTAAAAGTGATGGAAAAGTTGAAGCTTATCAGTGGAGCGCTGGTGAAGGGAGGTGGATGAAAATCGGGGATGTTGTCGGTTCATCAGGAGCCACACAGCAGACATCTGGAAAGGTTTTATTTGAAGGAAGGGTAAGTAATTTTTCGTCCCTAATGTTTAGTAATTAAACCCTGGCAGCCCAACCTATTGTTGGCTGTGTGCACTGGAATGGTATATTTAAGAATAAATAACTCTCGCCGTTTCCCTTTCCTTAAAAAAGGAATACGACTATGTTTTTACTATTGATGTGAATGAAGGCGGGCCGTCTCACAAGCTGCCCTACAACATCAGTGATGATCCCTGGCTGACGGCATACAACTTCTTGCAGAAGAATGATCTAAACCCAATGTTCCTGGACCAGGTGGCCAAATTCATAATAGATAACACCAAAGGGCAAACGCTGGCACCCACGAATGCGGAATTTTCAGATCCTTTCACAGGTAACAGAGAGCTCCAAGCTGCCCTTAATTGGCTACCTCGCTGCTTATTAAATAATTATTGTAAGGTTTTCAGTGGCTGCTCGTGAGTAACCAGGCTGACTCCGAGGCTTCTGAAACTAGGTTTCTTTATTGTGCAAATATATACAGTGCAGCTAATAAAAAAGACATCCAGCTCATCCTTCGGCAGAGTCCGGGAATGGCCCCTTCCGGTTCTTTGCCCAGCATAAAAGGCGCGGGATGCGGAACCCCCGCCTACCCCCTCTGCGTCTTTCCCCCCTGCGCAAGTGGGGAGACGGAAGAGGTGCCTCCCCTCCAGCCTCTGCTTGGTGCGGGCTCTCTTTCCCTGTCAGAGCCCTGACTCCTACTTCCCGCTCCCATCTCTCCCTCCCCACTAGAGGGATCACTGCCTTCCTCACTGGATGAAGATGAATTGCTCAGCAGTTGAGGCGGGGGCTCGCAATACCGATAAAGCCCTGGCAACTCCTTGCCTTCCGGCGAGGGCAGCCCCCTGACAATTATAACAATAATAATTTATACCCCCCCCCCCATCTGGCTGGGTTTCCCCAGCCACTCTAGGCGGTTTCCAACCAAATATTAAAAACAATACAGCATCAAGCATTAAAAACTTCCCTAAACAGGGCTGCCTTCAGTTGTCTTTTAAAAGTGAAATAGTTGCTTATTGCCCTGACATCTGGGAGGGCATTCCACAGGGTTGGTGCCACTACCGAGAAGGCCCTCTGCCTTCTCGCACATAAGTGAATAGCGTGCCAGAGTTCTTTTGCCCCTGGCCATACTGCGGAATACTTACTATGTATTTTGTGTTTTTATATTGTAATTTTGTCTTGCGAACTGCCCAGAGACCTGCGGGCGGTATATAAATTTAATAAATGATGATAATAATTTGCCTTCCTGTTTGCAGCGGATGAAGTGAACTGTTCTTAAAAGTATGGGCACTTCATTAAGGAGCGAAGTTAATGGGGTTTTCCCCTCCATGTTTTAATAACAGAGTGCATCGGATCACAACTGCATTCTTTTCTTCGGTTTATCTTTTCATAGGCGGTGGCCGCTATGTTCCAGGTTCTTCCTCAGAGTCCAGGGAAGGGCTCCCAGCTGCAGATCCATTTACAGGTACTGTGTCAAAGATGGCAGAGTTTTTTCTTCTTCTGGGGGCATAGGTGTAAAGTTTTGGGTTTACAGTTGGTGTGGGCAAATGGAGCTGATTGGAATTCCGGATGGATGTGGCAGGGAACAAAGCTATGATGTTGGCTCAGAATCGTTTTATTTTTTTAAAAAATGTGCCTTAGAATCATAGAATTGTAGAGTTGGAAGGGTGATCTAGTCTTCGCCCGGGGAGCCCTAGAATGTTCAGCCCTTGTTATACAGAAAAAGCACCACATTTCTAGAAGCAAAGAGTTCTTTGGACCAGAAACCTCTTGTAGCTTGGCTTCCCCCCACCAAAAACCCCCCATTTTTTAACAGGTGTGTCTGAATGAATGATCATTTGGTACTGATTGATTCAGATGAGTATGGGTGTTGTAGAGCAGTTTCACAAAACTTTGCATCTCGGGGAGGAAATGATCGCGCTTGGCAAGACGCTTCCTTGGCAAGTAAATTGAGGGCTTTGGTTTCAATGGCGACCATACATCTGGGCGCTAAGGCAACCGTGGTGGATGAGCTAGGAGCTAGCAGCTTAACAGTCTTCAAGACCGAGTTTGAGGTTCAGAATAGAAGTTGAGACACGAATTGCGCTTGCATGGAATAATTGCCAAAGGGTTAGTGAGGCTTCCTCAAACTCAGCCCTCCAGATGTTTTGAGACTACAACTCCCATCACCCCTGACTACTGGTCCTGCTAGCTAGGGATCATGGGAGTTGTAGGCCAAAAACATCTGGAGGGCCGAGTTTCAAGGAAGCCTGGGTTAGAAGATCATGATTCCTGCGAGACTCAGTCTTGGGCTCTCTCACACAGGAAACCTAAGGCTACAATCCCATGCACTTTCTCTAGGAAAACAATGTACAGGTGAAACTCAAAAATTTAGAATATTGTGGAAAAGTCCATTTATGTAAGCAATTGTTTTCATTAGCTACTGGAGTTTAATATATGAGATAGACTCATGACATGCAAAGTGAGATATGTCAAGCCTTTGCTTGTTATAATTGTGATGATTATGGCGCACAGCTGATGAAAACCCCAAAGTTGAAATTGTTAATTTGGGGTTCTCATCAGCTGTACGCCATAATCATCACAATTATAACAAATAAAGGCTTGACATATCTCGCTTTGCATGTCATGAGTCTATCTCATATATTAGTTTCACCTTTTAAGTTGAATTACTGAAAGAAATGAATCTTTCCACGATATTCTAATTTTTCGAGTTTCACCTGTATACACACATTTGAAATAATAGAAGTAAAAACCATGTAGAACCCAGTGGTGTGGAGCAAAGATGTTGGGATCCAAGTATGGGGCCTACAAAAATGGAGTGTGGGCTTGCTGTTGCTGTTTTTTTTTTTTTGTAATTATTATTAAAACCCAAACATTTCATACTGTGAATGCTTAAGCAATGTGAATGCAATTTTGTTCCTGTTTTTCTCTAGGTACAGGTCGCTACGTCCCAGGTTCAACATCAGACCCTGCAGCTCCTGCAAGTGGAGCCGATCCATTTACAGGTAAGTAAATCGTTCGTCTCACAATTGTGAAAACTTATGCCAAAGCTCCGTGCTGGTTGCTTGCATCTGCCCTCCTCCCCCAAATAACAAAATCCCATGCCCACCATCTTGTTGCCACTTCACTCCAGTTAAGCTGCCTTTGTGTTGCTTCTAACTAGAGAAACCAAGCACATTGTTCTAATAGCTGACCACACTTTCTCTCCAGGCTTAGAGGCTAGTGAAGAGAACGCACGTGCTTGTGAATAAGTTGGTCGCAGTTTAGATGGCAGAAATGCGGATAAAGGGAAAGTTGGGGTGGAAGTAAGGTGAGGTAGGGCAAGGAAAGGAGAGATGGGGTGAGCAGCCTAGAGGTGTGTGTTTGGGGCAGAGGTGAGTGAAGCATCCGTTGTTTGGGATAAAACAGGAGAGGCCAAATGGAGAAGAAGGAAAACCATGGATACCACCCTAAGCTCCTTGGAGGAAGGGTGAGATTAAAAACGTAGTAAGTAAATTAACCGACTCCAGGGAAATTTTTCTATCAGATCTGTTTTGAGCTGTTAATTTTATTCAACCCAAGAGAGCTTTCAAAAATCTCACAGCTGACCAATGATAAAAGCTTCCCTCCTCGAAACTTATCAGTTGTCGTATCGCTAAGACTCCCAGAGTTTATCACCTGTCTGTCTTTTGCCTTGAAAAGCTCCTTTCCTTCCTGTTTGCCGTGAAGCAGCAACAATCTTAGAAGAGAAGCTATTGAAAAAGGCAAGAAAGCCTAGATAAACTCAACTCTCTTTCTTCCCCGAACCACAAATGACAACAGTGTCTCATACCAAATGCAAACGAACTGCGAAAAAGACTTGTGTGAATTGAAAGTGGAGACACACTATGTGTCTTTGCCTTTATTTGTCTGTTACACAAGAAAATCTTTTAATAAAAACTTTTTTTTAATTTTTTACCAAAGATTCTCCATCCCTGTTCTCAGAAGAAGGATGTGAAATGTGGCTAGCTGGCTTTTGGAATAGCACATGGATAAACACAAATGGAGTTAATAAATTTAATTATACTGGGCTCCCTTTGAACTAAATTTTGGAGGCCACTTCAGACTCTGAAATGTGTTAGCTAATTAAGAAGCTGAAATGCTCAGGATATGAAGTGCTGTTTGTGTAACCATTTTTTCTGTAGGAGTTAATTCATTAGATTTTATCCCACTCTTTCTCCCAGGGGTGCAGAGAGGTGTTTGAGGTAGGCTTGGATTAAATTACTTGGTCAAGGCCACACAGTGAACAAAGCATTATTATTATTATTTTAAAAATGTAGACATGGAATAATTTAAATAACGGTTTAGCAATCTTTTAAATAGCTACATAATGTGTGACAATTAAGCTAATGTTTTTTCCCTGCTATAGGGTGCAAAGCTACACTGTTAAGTTTCTAACAATCTATTTCTCCCTTCTAGGGACGGGTGCCTACAAATTAACTATACCTAAAGCTGAAAATATTTATTTTCCAAAGAAGGAAGCTGTTGCTTTTGATCAGGCCAACCCTACACAAATAATGGGTGAGTGTATTTATACGGCTTGTTAAATGACGACTGGGGTGAGCAATTATCCTTCAAACATGTCAGTCCCGTAAAACATTATATTTTACTCCCCTGAAATTATTTTCAGCCTGGTTTTGCGTCTGAGAAATAAAACACAGGAAGGTTGGATTACACAAAAGATTTGTGTTTTTAATCTAATAAAGCAGCCACTTGCTTCTTGTGAATTAGAAATATTGCAGGCCACGCTCTTCCCAGTATTGCTTATCTCCCCCTGTTGAGAAGAAGTGAATATTTTGATACGCCGTAAGGACAGGAGCAATTGCTAAATCTATCGAATGTACTTTCCGTTTTGCCCCTCTGGTATTCAGTTGACCGCAGTCCTCCCTGGATAGCTGGGAGCATTAAAAGCACTGCCTACTTTCCCCTTTCTATGCAGCTTGAATAGATGACAAGGGGTGCAAGCAATGAGCAGCAACATAATCAGTGGATCTGCTTTTGTGGCAAATGGACTTTTGTGCAAAGCTGTACAGTACAAACCTTTTTTGTTCTTAAGCCATTAAAAAGGAAGGTTAGTTTCAAGCTTATTGATTTGTATTACGTGATTAATGTCTTGCAAGGATATTGGAATAGACTCCTGAAATCATCCGAGATGCTAGCGTAACCCGAGCCTGCTGCTGACACCAAACTCAGGCAGCAATCTGCCATGGGTTCTGCGGGTTCTCTTCTCCACTGTGTGCTTCAGATAACGCGAGGTGTGCAGTTTTACATGTCATCCTCAATTTGTGCCATTCAGGGGCATAGCAGGGGGGGAGGCAGGGGGCCCCAGCCCCACGATTTTAAGACAGTGCTAGCCAGGCGCCCCAGTGCAGGGATCCCCAACCCACCTGCCTGCCGCCGGGGGTTTCTGGGCCCCAGAGCCCAGCCTTGCCGCCACGACCCCCTCACTGAATGGCCGCCTGGCCAGCTTTTTGGGGGGGGGATTTGTCCACCAAGGGCTGTTTCGTCTGGCTGGGCTCCTTGTGTGCGGCCCTGCTGGCGCGATAAGTTCTGTTCACCCTCCGCACCCCACCTGGCACATGGGGCACCCAGGTGCCAGCTGGCGCCACAACGCTGCTGGTGCCAATCAACTTGTGCAACTGCCACCTCCCCCCCCCCCACATTGCATGTTCTTTCAGGCCTGTAGTGAAGGGGTACTTACCTGCTTCTCTGCCACATAAGTTGGGTCACTGTTCTGGAACCCGAAAACTGGAACCTAGTTTAATGTTTATTTTTTATTCTTTTAAGGCAAACAGTGCTGTCTTTGGCACCAGTTACATGGGTGGCGCTGTGGGTTAAACCACAGAGTCTAGGGCTTGCTGATCAGAAGGTCGGCGGTTTGAATCCCTGCAACGGGGTGAGCTCCCGTTGCTCGGTCCCAGCTCCTGCCCACCTAGCAGTTCGAAAGCATGTCAAAGTGCAAGTAGATAAATAGGTACCGCTCTGGCGGGAAGGTAAACGGCGTTTCTGTGCGCTGCTCTGGTTCGCCAGAAGCGGCTTAGTCATGCTGGCCACATGGCCCAGAAAAACTGTGTGCGGATAAACGTTGGTTCCCTCGGCCAGTAATGCGAGATGAGTGCCGCAATCCCAGAGTCGGACACGACTGGACCTAATGGTCAGGGGTCCCTTTACCTTTACCTAGTGAGCCTATCATCTTTCATGATTTTCAGAGTTCAAAATTAAGCGCAGGCTGGGAGTCCTTATAGGAAGCATCCATAGGGCAGAGACTTAAAAGTCTCAAGAATGAGGTACACACCAAGCAGCCTTATACCAAGTCAGGCTGACTGTCTATGCCAGCAATGTCTCTTCTGCCGAGCAGTGGCTCTCCTGGGTGTCTTGTGCAAATCTCTTCATCCTGGAGGGTCTGAAAATGAGAACTTCGACATGCTGCTCATGTGCTCTCTCTCTCTCCCATTTGGGCTATAGTTTCATTTTCAGAAGCTCAAAGCAATTACAAATGCTCTTGAATTTATTGTAAACATCTGGTTCTCCTCTTCCACACCAAACTTCAGTAGGTTTACTTGGGAGTACTTTACACTGAATTTAGTGGTGCTTTCTTCCTGGTAAGTACACTTTGGGACTTCAGCCTCTGTCTCATGATTTGAGGTTTAAATCTTAAATTGTTTTGGACTTCAGATCACATGTTTCATACATTCCCTTTCATTCTACAACTCTTTCCAAACTCTCACTTAAACATCTTAACATTTGTGTGGTGAAAGGAACATAAAACAATTGAGAAGCAATGCCATGGAACTATCTCCTGTACAAATCCTAGACAGCACACTGTTTATGCATAATGCAAATCAGGTTTTGAAGCACATTTGAGATGAAGCAAAATTGTTTTATCATTGGGGACATGAAATATGCTGACAGGCAGCATTAGAATTGAACTGAATCGAGAATTCATTTTTGTATTCATTTTCATAAAACATAACGTGAAGAGGGTCAAGTAGAGCATTTCAAAATATCTCTCATTTGTCCCGCAGGCAAACTGAAGGAACTTAACAGAACTGCCCCTGCTGAACAGCAGTTAACTGAAGATGATTTAGGTCTTCTAGAGAAGATGCTCTCTATAACATGCAACACCTCCTCTGAAGCACCCACAGCACGGCAACTGCAAACTTTGTGGAAGGCAATTAACTGGCCAAATGGTATGAAAATCTTGTTGGGGACATCTAGTAGGTCCAGCAAATTAGATGGGTAAATAGCAGTTCGAAAAATGTTCACCTTATTTCACATCTCTTTAGATGCACCAGTTTTTATATCACAAATAATTTTACTTCTTTGTATTGGTAATTGTCAGTTTAACATAATAGTGGCTGATGCTGTTCCATTGCCCATAGAGTGAAGATTTTGTCGATTAAAGTTCTAAAGCTTAATCTTAAAGGTAAAGGACCCCTGACAATTCAGTCCAGTCGCGAATGACTCTGGGGTTGCGGCGCTCATCTCGCTTTACTGGCCGAGGGAGCTGGCGTTTGTCCGCAGACAGTTTTTCCAGGTCATGTGGCCAGCATGACTAAGCCGCTTCTGGCGAAACCAGAGCAGTGCACGGAAACGCCGTTTACCTTCCCGCTGGAGCGGTACCTATTTATCTACTTGCACTTTGACGTGCTTTCGAACTGCTAGGTTGGCAGGAGCTGGGACCGAAAAACGGGAGCTCAACGGGATTTGAACCGCTGACCTTTCCGATTGGCAAGCCCTAGGCTCAGTGGTTTAGACCACAGCGCCACCCGTGTCCCAAGTTTAATCTTAAGAGTATCCAATATACCCCCCCACAAACCAGCTTATTTTAATAGCAATGACACTTGTAATTCAGTTGTCTGAGTTACATAAATATGCTAAGGATTCCATTATTTCCCTAAAATAGAGAGATGTAATTCAGGCTAGATCAGTTCCCAAACTGCTGAGTTCATAAAATTGTCATCAGCCCCAACCCAAATTCTTAGGAATATAAATGAAAAAGTTTTAGAAATAATCAATATGTAATGATTTATTAATTTTGATTCCCAGTAATGGCAATTGATAAAATGTTGTTTTTGTTTTTTTAAAGAAAGTAAAACAAGTGAAAATAATGACAACATTTAAAAAAAAAAATCTTCTCTAATGAGATGGATGGGCCTAATGGGCTTTTAACAAGCATGTGAATATTGGGCTGTCGGTTTTGTGAGTCTTGAGTCACCGTGTTCTTTGTTGTTTAGCCTGCTTCTCTGTTCGTACAGCAGCACGGTCTGAGAATACCGTTGTATTGTGGAACCGTCTTTTTAAAATACACTGCCATGTATTTTACATGGTGGCTAGGGCTTGCTGATCAGAAGGTTGGCGGTTCGAATCCCCGCGATGGGGTGAGCTCCCGTTGCTCGGTCCCTGCTCCTGCCCACCTAGCAGTTCGAAAGCACATCAAAGTGCAAGTAGATAAATAGGTACCGCTCTGGCGGGAAGGTAAACGGCATTTCCATGCGCTGCTCTGGTTTGCCAGAAGCGGCTTAGTCATGCTGGCCACATGACCCGGAAGCTGTACACCGGCTTCCTCGGTCAGTAACACGAGATGAGCGCCGCAACTCCAGAGTTGGACACGACTGGACCAAACGGTCAGGGGTCCCTTTACCTTTACCATGGCCTCTTACACACATTTAACTTCTGCGATTTCAACCTTACATGGTTGAAGACAAAAGCTGCTTGAAATTGTGCAAGTTAAACGCAGGCAAGGCAGAGAGCTTAAAATCTGTTTTTTGAGCCTGGTCCTCTTGGGATTTCCTGAGCAAGTTTCCAAGTTTTGCGTATAGATGATTTTTATGTATAGGCAGAACCATCAGAACTGAGCCACCATGTTAGATGCGATTGTCTCGCACAGAAATTCCTCACTGGCCAGGGAGGTGCACTCTCTACATTCTTAATGCCCTTTACTTCAGAGTTCATAAATATTATTTTTTTACTATACGTCAGGGGCGTCCAACTCCCAAGAGACTGCAATCTACTCACAGAATAAAAAACTGGCAGTAATCTACCCCCTTTTTGGGGAGTTCATGTCAAAGTTGTTGAGCTTTTTTTAGAGAGGAAAATGTCAAAATTGAGTAAAGGGGAAAAGTCGCTCACCAAAAGATCTCTAGGAAAACAATCTGTCTCACAGTGTAAACTCCGTCTTCAGCGATCGTGCGAAAATGGAGGAGGGTGTGGGGCTGGATGCTCTTATGCCATCCCAAACGAAAACGAGCCCCAGTCGTTCCCAGTCAACCTGTTGGACACCCCTGTCATTAATAATAATAATAATTATTTTTATTATATGCCACCTATCTTGACTGGGTTACCCCAGTCACTCTGGGCAGCTTCCAACACAGTAAGACATTAAACATTAAAAACTTCCCTAAGCAGGACTGCCTTCAGATGTCTTCTAAAAGTCAGATAGTTGTTTATTTCCTTGACATCTGATGGGAGGGCATTCCGCAGGGTGGGTGCCACCACCGAGAAGGCCCTTTGCCTGGTTCTCTGTAACCTCACTTGTTGTAGTGGAAACCACCAGAAGGCCCTCGCAGGTGGACCTCAGAGTCCAGGCGTTTCCACCCCAGGTCTTTATTCACCCCCTGCCCAGTCCCTTAGACCCCCTATGGCGGTGAAGTATCAACCCCTTTAAGAAACCCTGGGCTAGATGAACCTTTGCCATAGGGGTTATTACAACACACCTGCTGAAAGCTCTGCAACATTTCAAAGTGTAACAAGGTCACTTGTTTTCCCTATGTTCCTAGACATTGTCTTTCCAGCGCTCGATATTCTTCGGTTATCCATCAGGCATCCCAGCGTGAACGAAAGCTTCTGCAGCGAGAAGGATGGCCAACAGTTCAGCAGCCACCTGATCCAATTCCTGAACCCCAGAGGAAAGCAAGCCAACCAGATGCTGGCCCTTAGAATTTTGTGCAACTGTTTTATCCACCCAGTTGGCCAGAAGCTCATGATGTCACAGGGGGACTTGATAATGTCACAGGCCATAGAGCTGAAAATAAGCAGCAATAAGAACATTCACATTGCATTAGCCACTCTGGCTCTGAACTACGCTGTCTGTTTACATAAAATTAATAACATTGAGGGGAAAGCTCAGTGCTTATCAGTGATCAGCACAGTCATGGAAATTGTGCAAGACCTCGAAGCTATCTTTAGACTACTTGTGGCTCTTGGGACATTGATCAGTGGTGATTCAGATGCTGTACAGTTAGCTAAGTCTCTGGGGGTTGATTCTCAAATTAAGAAATATTCCTCTGTATCAGAACCGGCTAAGGTAAACGAATGCTGTAGGTTGGTCCTTAACTTGCTCTAACCGTTTTTTTTTTTAAAAAAAAAGCACTTGAGAGTCTATGGCTATGCTGAAGATAAACTTTTTCATATTTTACAACAATGGAGAGAAGAAATACTGTGGGTTAACTATCTGGACATTAAGTGAAAAAAACCTAAATAAAATCTTTTTTTGCACTGATATGGAATTTGTTATCCTTCAAAGCTGCAATGCATGAGAGTTGGTCTGCAGTAGCTTTTGAGTGTTTGGAATTAAACACCAACAGAAATCAACAAAGCAACCTTGATTGACCCGAGGCAGTTTAAGAACAAGCTATCTTAGCTTTGTTTTTCATGTCATATTTTAAAAGAAAGCACATCAGTGTACAACCACAGCATTTTAAGTTATAGTATCTACACTCAATTGTTCCAGCTTTTAGATTGTGAGGCAACGCTGCCTAACATGGTCCTGATTTCTTGTGGAACAGAATAATGCAAAAGTTTTTAATTTTCACATAGATTTTTTTTTTAACACTTTATCTGAGAATATCTAGTATGCCAGGAAACATGGACTTTTGAGTTTTCTGGTGTGTGGTGCGGTTTTTTGTTTTGTTTTTTTGACCCTCTGTAAAATGTTCCTTTGGAATATATATGGTTTTATCTTTCTTGGGATTCGGCGATAACCTTCCCAAAGCTGAAGGAAGTGCAGTGTTATCTGCAGCCAGCCAGAGTGCACTAATAATGCTGCCGAGTTTGAGCTGTCTCATTCATATTGATGAGATGTTCATTCTAAAGTCTAATCCCTTATACCTAAATGTCAACATCATTCCTTAGTTCCTTATCAGACTCATGCAGCTCATGCGCTTATCCTTTTTTTCTTTGTCCTTGTTCAGTTAGAAATAACAGCTGCAATACTAAATATGCAAATAAGTATTTTGAGATCAGAACGTACCGTTTTATTTTGGGAAATTCAAACAAGCTACGTTTTAAATGTTATTCTGGGGAATCCCCCTTCTGATAGCAACACCTCACTCGATAACCAAAGTTGGAGTCTGCTAATGTTGTAAAACTCCCCCCATCACTTTCTCCTTTGATGCATTTCCAAACTTGGCTAAACATGTAAGGATAATAAGCTTCGGTCTGGACAAATTAACATTTTGTTTCACTGAATAATGTCACTCAGTTCTGACCGTATTCAAACACTGCTGCTAAAGTGTGCTAAACCAAGTGGACAACACAGTCCTTTTTAAAATAAATAAATAAAACGTGTCTGGAACTGAAATAGCTCAGATAAGAATAAACATGCACTTTGAGCTGTGTAAAGAATGTCTTTGAAAAGTAAATAGAAAATTCTTTCCAGTAGCACCTTAGAGACCAACTGAGTTTGTTCTTGGTATGAGCTTTCGTGTGCATGCACACTTCTTCTTCAGTGTATCTGAAGAAGTGTGCATGCACACGAAAGCTCATACCAAGAACAAACTCAGTTGGTCTCTAAGGTGCTACTGGAAAGAATTTTCTATTTTGTTTCGACTATGGCAGACCAACACGGCTACCCACCTGTATTTGAAAAGTAAAAGCTTGTATCTGAGTAGAAAGGTGAATAAGACAAGTGGGAGGTGGGGTTTGAAGGATATATTTTCCTGCAACGTGCGAAGAATTCCTTGGCAAAAGAGCCATATAGGCTGAAACATTGCAGATGAGTTGTCCTGAGAACGGCCAGAGAACATAAGTATAGCTTTGCTCTTCTCACAGGAGCCAAACAGATGCCTATGAGAAACCTGCAAGCAGCACATGAGCCCCACACGGGGCCGGATTTAGGTCTGATGTGGCCCTAAGCTACTGAAGGTAATGGGGCCTTTTACATAATAATAATAATAATAATAATAATAATAATAATAATAATTTATTATTTATACCCCGCCCATCTGGCTGGGTTTCCCCAGCCACTCTGGGCACTTCCCAACCGAATATTAAAAACACGATAAAACATCAAACATTAAAAACTTCCCTAAACAGGACTGCCTTCAGGTGTCTTTTAAAAGATAGTTGCTTATTGCCTTGACATCTGATGGTAGAGCATTCCACAGGGCAGGCGCCACCACCGAGAAGGCCCTCGGTATATGTCCAGCTGTCCTTTTGTCAACAACAAATTGTCACTGTTGGTTTTTTTTGTTTGTTGGTTGAATATATGCCATATGGTAATTTATGGACCTAATAGGTATCTCAAGCCATCTGTACATGTTGTCATGCAACCAGTCCATGCAGAATGTAGGCACCCTATATATAGAAAGGAGTGATATTTTAGGGAGGTTGTGGGCTCTCTTTCCTTGGAGGTTTCTAAGCAGAGGTTGGATGGCCATCTGTCCCCTGGGTGCTTCGGTTGAGATTCCTGCATGCAGGGGGTTGGACTGGATGACCCTTAGGTGTCCCTTCCAACACTATGATTCTGTGAAATCTAAGTCAAACGTAGGTTGAATTTTGACATAACCTGAAGGGCTGCAACCTGAAGACTTTGGGCTGGAAGTCCTAACCAACCTTGGCTGCAGCATTAAGCAGTATTGCAGGAGCTTGCAACATGGGAGCATGTGATATATGGGTAGGGCGGGTATTTTTCATTTTATTTTATAGAAATCTAAAGGATCCAATTTTCCACATGAAATAAGACGAATATTTTTATTTTATTTTATTATGTTTATATATTCTTTATTACTATTATATTCTAAAGGATCCTATTTTCCACATGAAACAAGACGGGTATTTTTATTTTATTTATATTATATTATATTATATTATTAATTATATATTTTATTTATTGAAATCTAAAGGATCCTATTTTCCACATGAAACAAGACGGGTATTTTTATTTTATTTATATATTTTATTTTATGGAAATATAAAGGATCCTATTTTCCACATGAAACAAGACGGGTATTTTTATTTTATTTATATTATATTATATTATATTATTAATTATATATTTTATTTTATGGAAATATTAAGGATCCTATTTTCCACATGAAACAAGACCGGCATTTTTATTTTATTTATATTATATTATTATATTAATTATATATTTTATTTTATGGAAATATTAAGGACCCTATTTTCCACGTGAAACAAGACGGGCATTTTTATTTTATCGTTTCTCACTTATTTCCCACATGCAATAAAGGCATATTCGGAGCACGGACTCCTCCTGCCTCCACTTCTTCCCCAATCTCTCCCTCTCTGGACCAGCTGGAACCGGAACCTCCAGCCTCTCCAGAACGATCCACTCTACCTCTTCACTAGCTCTATGTTAGGTGGGCGCGGCGCGGGTGACGTCATCAAAGCGCGACGCCCGCTCGCCGGACGGGGCGAAGGCGTCGTCGCGCCGCTGACGACGCCCCGGTTCGCTCGTTCTGTGACGAGAGGCTCGCGGAAAGAGGGCGCGGCCGACGCCACCGACGCCGGTTCTCTCGGGTCGCCGTCATGACGGGGCGCAAGTTTCCCAAGGAGAAGAAGCGGCACCGCTCCCGCCTGGGCTGCCTGGAGGAAGGAGGCACCGAGAGGAAACGCCGGAGCACCGAGTCGCTTCAAGGCCTGGCCGAGGTAACCGCCGCCTGCGCCGACCTGAGGGAAGGCGGGGCCGGTCCGGTCCGGTGTGCGCATGCGCAAGGTGCCTTGGCGGCCCCGCGCGTGCTTCTTGTGGCTGTTTTCTGACAGCCCTGGGAGTGGACCTTTCAGTATTTGTAAAGCGCAGCTTACGTGGATGGCACTTATTAATAATAATAATAATAATAATAATTTATATTACGTTTGGATTCAGCTTTCTGAGGTTTTGAAGCAACGTTCCCCATATTCCAGGACTTGTGTCCATTTGCTATGAACAGCTGTTCCGTTTACTTGTTTGCAACCCAGTTTTTGTTACAAAGTGACCCAACTTTATACAGAATCTGTTGCAGCACATCACAAGGTGGAAACCCAAAATGTGTGTGTGTGTGTGTGGGGGAGCTTTTCAAAAATCAAATAAGAACTACCAAAAACGTTTATATTGAAAATTTGAGTGGTGGTGGTAAAATTATGAATTGTTTTGGTCAATTTGACTAACAGCCTAGCAAGGTTAACATTTTTGTGTCCGACTGACAAATAATAATAATAATAATACAATAATACATTTATTATTTATACCCCGCCCATCTGGGGGGGTTTCCCCAGCCACTTTGGGTGGCTTAACTATGGAGCATAATCATCCCCATTTTTTTTCATTTTTTTTACTCCAGTAACTGCTAATCACAAATGTGACTGTCCACTTCTCAATATGGTTCTGCTTTTAGCTGTCCTGATTAACAGCCACTGACAAACCTATCCTGCATCATGAATTTGTTTAAGGTTTTTTTTTTTTTAAGCTAGAAGGCATCACTACCTTTTGCAAGGAAGTTACTGATACGTTAATTGTATGTTAGTTACATGAACATTCTTAAGATCTGGTGTAATAGAGCAGCTTTCTGACTGATCCTATGCATGTTTACTTTGAATCAAGGCTTACTTCCGGGTAGGTTTGCATAGGATTGCAACTTTAAAAATATAAACCAGATACTCAAATTTCACAGCCATGAATTCACAAGGTGTCCACAGGCCAGACTACTATATCTTGAGTTCAACCTCTTGCCTGTAATGTGGTGATGACAGTACCGGCCTGCCTTACAGGGCTGATGTGAGAAGAACAGAGATAGTAACCACAGTGCTTTGAATGTGTTATTTCACCCCTGCCCCATATATTCTCATTTCCTTTTACTGGGTGGCATAATATTTTGAGAGATAACTATTCTGGTGGATTTCCTTTTGCAGCATTCACCTGTAAACTTCTTTGCTGACTCTGTGATCTTTCAAGTAACTTCAAAATGCAAAACTGAACTTTATGGAGCATCTTAAGCATTGCATTTGTATTTTAGACCAGTGTTTTTCAACCACTGTTCCGCGGCACACTAGTGTGCCGCGAGATGTTGCCTGGTGTGCCGTGGGAAAAATTCCAGCCAGAATATCAGCTTTGTGTTCAGCCAAACAGGCCCTGGTTGCGCACTGAATAAAGTATTTTATAATTTTTCATATTTCTGTTTACTTACTATTATAATTATAAAATACTTTCTTTGTGTTTATTTGATTCCTATTCAAGAGAATTACTTTATATATAGTCAATATAGGCACAGAGTTATTTTTTTTTAGCATTTTCTAATGGTGGTGTGCCTCGTGATTTTTTTCATGAAACAAGTGTGCCTTTGCCCAAAAAAGGTTGAAAAACACTGTTTTAGACAACAGTATTAGGAGCCTATATAAGAAGCTTCATTGATTCAGGCTGTAATCCTATATCCTGGGAGTAAGACCCATCTAACCTTGTGGGACTTACTTCTGAGTAGACATGAAATGACTTGCACTGTTACTTCTGTAGTCAAAGCTTAGTTGCCGATATTACTACATAAGCAAGTTTTTTTTGTGTTGGGTCATGATTTGAAACAGTTTTCTCTGTCATCATTTAGGAAGCAAAATGTACTACTACACAAGTTCTAGAAAATGAGGATGTGGAAGAAGAACCCAGTGACCTAGAAGAAGGTGGATTAGATCTCAGCGTGCAATTGAAGCCAGTTAGTTTCTACATCACAGATAAGAAGGAAATGCTTCAGCAGTGCTTTTGTATCATAGGGGAGAAGAAAGTGCAGAAAATGCTGCCTGATGTCTTAAAGGTACTGAAATACACCTATTCTGGCAAATTTTGGAGAAAGCTGAACCGCTTCAGCATTTATCGGGAATACGGAGTGATCTGAATGTTCCATAACAAAGGTTAAGCCTCTTGCTACATGTTCTGGCTTTTAATTATTTATAACCACTCTGATACCATCTTCATTCTGCAGTATTCTCTTTTATCAGGATTGAAAAAATATTTCAAAAATTAAAGGTGTGCTGCCCTGTTGGCTCCATAGAGGTTGCTTAAATCCCTTTCAAGTGGGGTTTCAGTAGCTTAACTGCACGTAGTGTAATAGTCATTATCCTTCTGTTGACATCTGTACAGTAGAAATTAAACAGTATATGTTTATTATCAATTTATTACCCTGACGTGCAGTTGGCTAGCTTTTGAGATAGTAAGGAAACTCTGAATGGTTTTGGTGCTTCATTGGAAATGGGACATTTTCTGTTACGCACTGAATTCCTTAATTTTAATTAGAACATTGCTATGGTTATTTTCTTGATCATTTTTTCTTTGTCTTTAATTACGGCTATAATACTGGATGTATAGTCAGTCGTACCTTGGTTCTCGAACGGAATCCGTTCCGTTCACCTTCCAAAAACGTTCGAAAACCTGCACTCAGTCAGAAGTTGTGGAAGCCGTGTTAGACGTCAGCTTCCCAAAAACGTTCACAAACCAGAACACTCACTTCCAGGTTTGCGGTGTTTGGTAGCCAAAACGTTTGAGTCGCAAGGCATTCCAGAACCAAGGTACAACTGTACATGCATAGATTCAATAAAAAATATAAAGGAGTCAGGTTTTTTTTAAGGAGCCATGCCTGCATTTATATTTTAAATATTTATGGAAGGTGTTATTATTCTGCTCTTTAACTGTACAGGCTCCCAGAGTTTATGTACAGGCTCTTAACAGTTTATGTAAGACCATTAAAAACAAGCCTGCCTGCAGGCTTACAGTCTACAAGACATGACACAGAAGGGAAAGGGAATGAGGAGGGAAGAGAAAAATCAGCACCCATTCTTAAAGTGACATAGTAGTTCTTATAATTACCTGCTGGTGTGGAAACAGCTCAGGGAGAGAAGGGTAGAATATACAATAACAAACAAACAAATACATACATAGATACATACATACATGTGTCACACTACATTGCCATAAAGAGGGAACCTATATCCAAATTTCATATTTAAATATCGGCTTTCGCCAACGTAATGCCATGGCTTATGTTTCAGAATGGCACAATTTTCCATGTTGGGACTATCAACTAATTAGAGAATTTTTAGTTGATGCTTCTTCTTTTTTTAACGGGTTGGTTAATTGATTATTGCTAAATCAATTTGCAGTTTAACAACATTTAATGTAGGTATCTTTCTAAGAAACTGAAAGTGGAGTATGATAATTTATAATTTAGTAACTCAGGAATTCCTAAATTATGTTGTTCAAGAGCACTTCTAATTTGCCCTATGTAATGCATTAGAGAAAGGCTTCTGTGTGCCCTTCTTGCCCTTCTTGCCAGCACATCAATTATCTGCATGAGTCACTAGTTAGGGGCTGCATTTTCCCAACCAGAAGGCACACTGAGAAAGTGACTCCCATAGAGAAGGGGTTCCTCCACTGGTAAGTGCTACTTATTAGTGTTCAATTTGGGTTAAGTTTTCATTCCCTAAGAAAGTGTGTCTCAGCTATCATTAGTTTATGAAACATTGTAATAAACAAAAGCCGCTTCACATTGTTGAAAGGAAACATGTGAGTCCATTTTCTCTTGGAGTGTTACAGTAGCCCACGAGAATTTGCATAGCCTTAAAAATGGGCATGTGCCCTCAAAACCCCACCAATTAAAATGTACTCTTACCTATTAAAATGGTATTGCACTGATTAATCAACCTAAGCTTTAATTGATTAACTTGCCAGTTAAAACTTGCAGCTCTATTCAGTGTGTATCCTATGCACTTACAAGCTAGTTCAGCAAGTACTAAGATCAGACTGCTACAAAGGCTTTCAAAGTTTATATATTTGTGTATGTGTGTGTTTTAATAAATACTGTTGTAGAGCCCTTGGAATGAAGCAGGCTGCAAATGTAAATAACCTTAATTACTGTGGCATATGGAATAATGTAGTATATAATTATAGCATTTCCACAGGGATGTTGAATTTTTTCTTTAATTGGACACTACACCACCAGAGATGAGTGTGGCAGCCTGGCAGTTTATAAATAAGTAATTTATAATTAAAAAAGAACACTACTCCCAACAGACTTATGACATCCTTGCTTGAAAATAAAGCAACTTGAAATTGGGGGCAGGCAGGATTTAAAAATAAAGTAAAAACCACACAATAAGTATTCTTGCTGTTTATAAGACTATCACAGAATGCTCCAGTTGGCAAGAAAAGCACGTATGTTCATTTTTATGATACACTAATCTTGTCTCAGCATTTCTGGAGAAAAAGATTTTGTAAAATTTGGACTGGGAACAGAAATGCTCCCTTAACCATGCTGTTTTTCTTGTAGTTCATCCCTAGGGCTGCAGAGCAGATTCCAAAGCAACACTTTGCCTGCCAGCTACACTGAGCTCCTCTTCCACTGCAGACACCAGGTCTGGTCTAATACAGTTTGGCACCTGAGGAAAACTACAAAACGGTGCCCCCCACCCCTCCAGGGCAGAGAGGCTGCTGTATAGGCGGCATAGCAGATCCAGCCTCCAAGGAATGGGCCACAGCTGTTGCTGTTACTGTGGCAGTGGGACATGCATTGCTTGGAAGCTAGATCTGCTGCCCCCTACCACATACCCTCTCAACATTTCTCAAATGAAAACAGGGATGTCCTATTAATACCTCATCCATCTGACTGGGTTGCCCCAGCCACTCTGGGTGGCTTCCAACATATATTAAACATTTAAAAAAATCCCTATACTGTACAAAGTTGCCTTTAGATGCCTTCCAAGGGTGTACAGTGGTACCTCTGGTTACGTACTTAATTTGTTCCGGAGGTCTGTTCTTAACCTGAAATCGTTCTTACCCTGAAGCACCACTTTAGCTAATGGTGCCTCCCGCTGCTGCCGTGCCACCGCTGCCCTATTTCTGTTCTCATCCTGAAGCAAAGTTCTTAACTCGAGGGTTAGGGGAGTCTGTAACCTGAAGCGTCTGTAACCCGAGGTACCACTGTATGTGTATTTCCTTGGCTCGGATTCGCATAACTCCAATACCTTCCAACATTTCTCCGATGAAAATAGGAATGTCCTAAGGGAAAACAGGACAAATCAAATCAGAAACCAGGGAGGCGTCTCTAAATCTGGGACTGGCCTGGGAAAATAGGGACACTTGGAGGGTCTGCTACCACCTGAGGCAGTTGCCTCGCCTTGCTTCATGGGTGGGCTGGCCCTGGTAGACTCCCTGGAGCAGCCTTGAAAATGTTGCTGCCTCCCAAATGTTTTAGTTAGCCCTTGTTCTCCCATGTTCCCATGCTCCCATGTTCATGTCCTAAAAAGCCTATGAAGAGAAATTTGTAGGAACTTCTCATCCTGCTTGGAAGTAATCAGACAAGTGGCTGTTTACAAGTCTATCATAGATATGGGATTATGTAGAATCTTGACTCCATCAGGCAAGGAGTTTGGGAAGATGGGAATTGCTGGAAATGCTAAAACACCATTACCACAGTCAGGTTTTTATTGTATGTAGCCAGTGTCTATTACAATATAAAACACACACACGCACACAAAAAGACAATTCAAGATAAGTTTAAAACATTTCAGATTTTAGAACTGCAAATTATTGAAACTTAAAATCATAATACTCCCCAGATAATTTAGATTTTTAAAAATCTCCTTGGCAGAGTCAACACTGCTTTGGATCTATAACGTAGCCCATAGCTCTACATGTGCAGGTAGTGGGAATGTTATCCTTTAGATTACAAAGTTGTATACACCAGCTTGCAGCCCTGATTTTGAAATAATCTGATTGACCTTCTTAAAAACAAACTTCGAATGAATAGAGGAATCTTCCTAGGTGGATTGTATAAGGGGGCAATAAAAAATACAACACACAATGTCTTTGATCTGGCCTGATCAACATAAACAAAGATGGTCAAATGTTAGCTTATTAAATAATTTACTGTCTAGTCAGCTGTTCTGTGGGCATAGTTCAAAATCTGAACTGGGTCTATGGGTGGGGGACTTTTTGTGACCAGATGCAATTTTAATGTACCAGAATGAAGACTTGGAATTCTTTACATGTTCAAAGTCCATTTAGGCATCTTTAGCAGAAATTACATCATGGGTCTCATGGTAGAAGAAGAAGAAGGGAAGAAGAGTTTGGATTTGATATCCCGCTTTATCACTACCCAAAGGAGTCTCAAAGCGGCTAACATTCTCCTTTCCCTTCCTCCCCACAACAAACACTCTGTGAGGTGAGTGGGGCTGAGAGACTTCAGAGAAGTGTGACTAGCCCAAGGTCACCCAGCAGCTGCATGTGGAGGAGCGGAGACGCGAACCCGGTTCCCCAGATTACGAGTCTACCGCTCTTAACCACTACACCACACTGGTAGGAAAGATCAACCAGTTGGCTGTGCCCACTTTTGTGCTGCAGACCTGAGAAGGTTGGTCATAAGTCAATATGTTCTGCAAAAAATTAGCTACTCCTCTTATTGATGATGCCGATCAATGGAGCCAAAGGCAAATGAGGGATTAATAAATGTGACATACTGCTTTTTTGAGGGGCCACTAACAGCTGGATAAGGTAATTCAAAACAGAACATTGATCTGCAATGCTATACTTCTTGCAAAGAAGCCAGCCAGCATCGGGGAAGGAACCTGGTACTCCATTGTTGTAACGTCTCAGATCTTCTCAGGAACATCAACAAAACTTACTGGTTTATTTTTATTCTCTCTTCACTTAATGCTTCAAAGAAAAAGAAAAGGGAAGCACATTTTAATAAATCATACAAGAGTTTGAAGTGGGTTTAAAAATTAAGTTAAGGGAAACCTTGGTTAGCCTTAATCACAGTCAATTTGATGCTGGCAAATGATAAAATTTAATTCCAGGAAGGGGTAGTATTACAGGAAAGTGTGTTTCCAAGGCTGGTGCCTCATAATACTTGTTACATTATATCTGCATTAGCCCCATTTCTCATAATTAAGGCTTAAACTACCTATATAATTCTTCACGGACTGGTCCACTAAAATTCTCTGTTAAGTGTAAAGTACAAACAAGAAGTCTTCTGAATTATTTTTTATGAAAATGGTTTAAGAGTCTTATGGCACAAGACTGTTCCTTTGCTGCAGCAGACTTAACACAGTTACCTACCAGGAGTGAAAACAGAGATACCGAAAGCCTTATTAGGGTGAGAGTGATATTTTTCAGAAAGTTGTATTTCTTCTTCTTTTTACTCAAGCAGTACTAATGAGAAACAGTGGCTGGAATAATCCATATCCAACTGCCAGCATTAGGGAATTTGAGAAGTGCCCTTGGGTTGTATTTAATTGTATGACCCCCACTGACAGAAGGCTGTTTGATCCAGCAGAAACGTCCATGAGGTGAAAAAGAGGGGAGAGGTAGTTTTTGCAGTTTCTTCCTTTCTCCTGCAATCCCCTGCTGCGCTTGCCACACCTTTCAAAGGGTCCCCCAGCGCTCTTGAGCAGATTGGGGTATTTGCACAGGGGGCTACCCTTTCTGCCAACATACGCCCCTGCTGGATTAGAATGCCTTCCGTCAGAAGAGAGGCACAACTGGCTGCAATGCCTGCCTTGGGAAACCTAAGAAGTAAGCCAGTGTTCAGATTTGGCATACTCTGCTACTTCCTTACAATTGTCTTTTTGCAAAACCGTCTTAATAAAATTTCTAATTCAGATCGTGTGTTTTCAGTTTGGGTTTAGTTTCCAGATCGCATGTTGTTGTTATTGTCTTTATAAAAACAAAAACAAAAAAGGTGAAATTCAAACAAGGAGATCACCTGCCACTGAACAGAGTGGTCTCCCTTCTTCCCCAGCCTCTCATTCTGGAAGTTCTCCCAACTCTTCCATAGACAATTGGGGTAGGGGACAGGGCACATGGGAGGAAGCCCTGCTGTGTTAGCAGGGCGACTCCTGTTGGCTCCTGCTAGCTCAGCTACTTGAATCTGGCCCGTGGTGTATAACCAGTGTTAGAAACTCAGATATACAAGCTAGGTGCCAAATGGCACCTTAAACCAAGATTGCAGTTGCCAGTCTTCACTTGGTCGCAAGTGGCCGATAGGTGCAAAATGCGTGTGGCATCTGGCTAATTGCAAGCACCGTTCATAACAGTCCCCCCTCTCTTTCCATAGGACTGTTCAATAGAAGAAATCAAAAGGCTTTGTCTTGAACAGTTGGAGCTCCTGTCTGAGAAGAAGTTATTGAGAATTCTTGAAGGTAGGCACTACTGTATCATTGGAGTTCCTAATGAACACCAAGTACATGGGTGCTTAATTGTATATGTAGCAGAGAAGCATGGCAATTGCCTAGAAGAAAATCGGAAGAGAAGCTTTGAGCAAATGAGGGCAGTCCTGACTTGGAACCCTGTTACAGAGATACTTAAAATTAATGGCTACAGCGTTCAGAGGAGCTGCTCACAAGAGATCTACTTGTGGTTATATTAGGCTTTCCTTTTTGCTCTGAGGACTGGAAAACCAGCCCCCATAAGCTTTCCATCACTTATTTACATTAATGAGCATTGTATGATCATGCTTAATTTTTAAAAATAGTATTAACTCCTCCTTGTTAGTTACCCTTTTAGCTTTAGTGCTGAACTTCTGTTACAGGAGTTGCCCAACTCTTTTAAATGTGTTGCTGAATATATGTTATATCTATAGACTTCTCAGAGCTGTAATATGAGAACAGGTCCTTGAACAGACTCTGTGGCCTGTATTACGTGTGTGTGTGTGTGTGTGTGTTTGCTTGCATAAGAAAAAGGAATACCTGTTTTCTGTACAAATACTACTACAATAGTTTAATATAAATGGCTGTGCTGTAAAAGAAGATAGGGTTAATTTTATGTTATTCCTTTGGCAAAGACTATTGGGCTGGGTGGCATTTTTTTCCTCTTACCCATGTGACAGAAATTTTCCAGGGAAACCTTTTACAAGGATTCTTTTTCCTTGTGGTGAAAGTACTGAAGACTTACTCTGTGTTTGTAATAGTTGTTTGTTTGCAAAGCTACCAAATTAAGCATGGAGGTACAGAGAAGCAGCCAGCCACTTATTGCTGGTCACTGAAGCATCATATCTCCCCCTGGCCCTGGTTCTCCAAACAATATAGCCTTGGGACGTGCTATGATTCCTTATTGCCAGCCATCTTCAAAACTCAGGCCACTGTCTGCCTCACAGACTACAGCTCCAAATGGTCTCTGTTGAGTACCTTAGTCAAGCAGGTGGGCTGTGTCTCTTCATTTGACAGTCATAACAGTATTTACTGATGCATGTATTAATGAGGCAGAAAAAGGCTGCCACACTGTATAGCATCTCACATTGACGTTGTATTTCAAGGTGAGAATGAAGCTGACTCCGACAGTGATGAAGAGGCTAATGGTGGGGAAGAGAAGACGGTAGTTGAATCTATTAGCCAGTAAGTAATTGTAATGAGCAAATTTAATTTTAACTGTCCTCTGAGAGTTGATTTAAAAGTTTGTGCTGACAATTTCGTTTTGAAGTGTTGGTGAAATCCCAGATAAACCCATGGTGAAATCTTGGCTGAACTGCTGCAAAACTCTGGTGAAAATTTGCAAAATCATTAGTGAAATGAAACTTCAGGTGAAACGTCAGTGAACTTTGCTGAGCATTTGTAAAAACCCAGCGAGCCTTGGTGAGATCCCACTGAAATGTTAGTTAAATTGGCAAAATCTTCTGAAGCCCAATGTGCCTTGAACAGAGAATCCTAATCATATCCTCCATCAGATCCTATGGTACAAGGGTATGTATGCTGCTGCTCTGAAATCATGGCATAAAGTAGGAAAACCAGCCAAATCCAAGACTGTTTGCATACAGGCAACCCCCCGATTTGTGTGGGAGTTGCGTTCTGGGTCATTGTGTGTGCTGATGGAGCCTATTCCATCCTCTTTCTGGTCCGAAAATGTCGCACATGTGCAGGGTCCTACATGCTTTGAACGTGCGCAAAATGGGAGTTGCCTGTAATCAGCTTGGCACCCTTCCCATGACTGCAAATAGGATCTTTTTGTTTTAGGTTGGCTGTTAATTGCCTAGGGTTGAATCGGCGTGGATAATTTTGATTCATTTTGTTATGTAATAGGGTTGGGAGAAGGCAGAGGTTGCTGGGTTACCAAGCCTCTTTTCGGTGGCTGCTTGTGAGTAGCATAGTATGGGTCCTTCTTGGCGTGAATCAACATTTAAACGGCAGTTTTTACAGTTGCCTGGGAGTAAATCCCATTGAACTCAGTGGGGATTACTTCGAGTAGAAATGCATGTGAATTGTGCTTTCAATGTGAATGAGATGTACTAAGTGACTCACATATCAGCTAGTTATTTCGGTTAATACTAAGCATCTAAAAAAAAAAAAGCATCTAATCTTTGCAACATTTGGCCACAAGATGGCAGAAAATCCATGTGTATTAAACTTAAGAGTTGTGCCATTACATCAAGAAGCCTTTTTATGACAGCATAAGAATTGCTTAGTGACAAAGTGTTTTGGACAGCAGATTGTCTGTATTAGTATGTGTACCTTTCTACCGAAGTGGTTGATCTCAAGCAGGTACCACATAGTCTGCAGCTAGTTTTGCAGTGCACTGTTCAGGGGTCAGAAAACTTGGTACAGCTCATATGTTGAAAATCACTATTTCCATGATTTAAAATAAGCTGCATAATTGGAAATCAAGAACTTGCTGTTGAGGCTGTTGCCAAATGAACAATCCTGATTGCTGAATGAAATTTGGCAGGACGACTCCGGACAGCAGGAGCTATATTATCCTAGAGCAGATATCCTTTGGTACATTTCCCTTCTGCAAACCAGATGACTGTGCCAGATCATCTCTGTTTGCCAATGAGCAATACTTGATAACAGCATTATCACTAATTTCGGAGCCGATGTCTTCATCCTGTGGTTGGTTAGGAATGAGGGATACGAATGCCAGGGACATGATTGCCAGGTTCCTTTTCTTGTAGTGCGCTGGGTCTGTACCGATGCTCAGGGTTGTACACAGCTTGCACCAAACAGCTTCAGATATTCTGGATTGGGATAAATAAAATTTTGTGCCAAGGAAGTTTCAGCCTGTCTGCCCAGCCCAGCACCCTGGTGGGGATGCAAACCACTCCCTCTTCATTCAGCAAATGATTGATCTGATGAACAAGGAGAGGCCAGTTTGCACCCCCATCAGCTGTGGGAGGAGAGTTGCCTCTTCCGCTCTGCTCATCATGTATTTTCCCAGTGGGTTGGCCAAGGGTGAATACAGCCTTCTGGCCAAAATAAAGTTATCCATGCTTGCTGTAGCCTAAATCAAAGTTATTTCTCCCCCCCCCAAAAAAAACCTTTTATTGGCATCACATACAAACATTCAAAACAAATCAACACAGAATTACCACTTCCCCAGTGGCACAAAACATTTGCTAAAAGAAAGGAGGCAGAGCAGTCTATCGTCGCATCACTAGGTCTCCAGGAAGATCAGATGTCTGCATTGTATTTTGATGACAAAAAACCAAATGGAGAATTTTAGCCACTAACTTAGTGAGCTCCTGATCGTTCCCCAGTAATAGAAAATGTATGACCTCTGACTCTGGTTTCCATTTAGGGATGCTGAGTTGGTCTAGAAATCGCTGGCGGAGATCAGCATATAGTTTACAGTTAAGAACCATATGTGTAAGGGTTTCCACCAGGTGGTCTTCACATGGACAAGTTCTTTCTCCTTCCACCCTGCCTGAGAACCTTCCCCAGAGGAGGTTTGATGGATTTGAATTAAACCTGGCCAGCAAAAATGACCTTCTTTCTTTAGGGTTAAGCAGAAATTCAAGGTCATTTTGGTTAGTTTCATGTTCCCAAGAAAGTTGAAAATAAAGAGGCGAACATGTTTTCTCTGCTGCTACTGTTAGTTCCTGCCGTTCCATATCCCACAACCTAGTTTTTATTGTAGCCTTCTCGCTTCTCGGCCTTTTGGCTAAGATCAAGTGTAGTATCAAACTTATTTGCCCGCATTTGGTGCTCTTTCATGACTCTGCTTCTCCTCATAGGTTTGAAATTTACCTCTGCAACGTTAAAGGCTTAAAGGCTTAAAGTTTAGTTGCTGTTATTTTTTTTGAACGGAAGCCTATGTTGCATTCTGAACCCAGTACCAATTTTCTCCTTCATAATCATGAAATGATTGCTGCCCTGCACACAAGCATCTATATGTTCTGCATAAATGTCTTAATATCTGTAATAATTTCATAGGTTTGGGGGTTCAATAGGAAAACTTTGCCATGAGGGCTGAATCTGTAGCAGCACCTGGTACTGAACAGAAGTGAATTGAGATGAGAGGAGCCCACTGGAATATTTGGCAGCTTCTGTATTAATTTAGTCAAGGAGGCTTGTGGAGAAAAATCCAGGGGCAGCAGGAAAAAGGTTTCCTCTTTGTGGACAGATAGATATTTTTTTCAGGGATCTCGTTAAAAATGAATTGCTTTTATATGCACCCCCATTTTGAAAATTATCTTTAATCATAGTTACAATACTTAACAGAGGTGGACATACGCCATTAGAGCTAAACCTCTGAAATGTAAGTTAGGATGACACTACCCTTGTAATGTTAAATTTAACTCCTCCCTGCAAGCTGGATGCTTTGATTATCTGCATATTAACATAATACGTACATTACAAATTTTAGACAAAGTAGCTGAGGTATGAAATTAGTTAGATGAATATAAAATAATTTTATGGCTAAAATGCTCATTAAACTCAACAATTGGACTTGCCTTCCATGATTTTGAAATCCTGTGGAGAGCTGTATCCTGTTTCCTCAAGTGTGTCTTACAATCTTTCATTTGCTTTCATGCTTTGTATAAAGACAGTTGAACACCATGGCGAGATAGCAGATAAAATGTCATCCTTTTTAGCACTTTATGAGTTATTTCCCCCATCCTTTGAAACAGAAAGCAATGTGTCAAATTTTGGTGAGAACGTGTAGAAATGGCTAAACCAGCATCATGCCACCCCACCCCAAAATGTGGGTTGAGTAATCTTTTTATCATTTTTGTGCAGATTGTGTAATACGCAAGGCTGTTTTGAAGATTTGCCCTCTTAAGTCTGGGAGTTTGGCTGCACATTGTGGTTTTGCAGGTACCTTATTAAACTTTAGGGGGTGCGCTGTGTGAAATAAACCACGGAGTTCTTGACTGAGCCAAGATTTGAACCTGAGACTCGTAGCTCCAGCTCTTGTCACCTTAATTCAGCATATCTCTGTAGATTGCCGGCTTGGCCTGACACCTCCAACTAGGTAGTTCTTCTCATTGGAAGACAGGAGTTAGGCTGGCATTTCAGAAGAGGATGTTTTCCTTGCCTTAGAACATGTCTAATTTGGATTGCTCCACCACACTGAGGGGGAAAGTAAAATCGACACTTGTAGGGGTTTTTTTTATCCTTGGATGTATGGTTTATTTACGCATGCATACTGCCTGAGTCCACGATGGAGGAATTAGTTGAATTTTCTTCTCAGGCTTAGTGGAGTTATTTTGCTGTGCCCTTGATAAAAACAAGATCTTGCCACATGGTAGGAGAAATATTGCTATAGCTTTGGTGGTCTGGTGAGTATTGGGCTATCCAGAGATGTTTTCTTGTCTTCAAAACAATGTTGTCTGTAACACTCGGTTTCTGTTCCATTTACTCTTCTTGGGTGCAGTTAAAACTGATTTCTGAGTGAGAAAAATTGACATATTCCTATAGTTGTGTCCCCAACTGGGCAGGCACTGCTTACCCTGTAAGTGATATAATTACATTAACTGGACTAGCATTACATTCCAGGCAGCCCTATTAAACTTGAGAAGAAAGGAAATTGTAAGTACTACTGCCTGAATAAGCAAAGCCTGCTTCACAAAATAAAGCAAACAATGAAATGTGGGGGCACGGGAGTGTTGATATGAAATGCTTCTTTTTATGAACATAAAAGGTATACTAACTGAAATGTATCATTGTTTGTTCTCAGGCAAGACAATAGTATAGATTCTACTTCTTCTTTGAAGGAAGACAACAAACTGGAAGCTTTGGACTCAAAGCAAGGTAGGAACTGCAAAAGGCTTTAAACTCTGCCGCCTCTGCATTTGGCATTCTGAATAGAGCAGTAGCAATAATGTAATGTTACTTGCCTCGAAACAAATGCTCTGGGTCATCTCTGCAAATACTACATAATAGATTGCAAATGAAACAATGCTGCATGATAGAATAACTTTCTTTGGAAGATATAATTGAATTTCAGACTCTAGGAGCCCCCTTCTCCTGCTAGTTGTCAAATGAAACCCAGGAGTTTGTCAGCATTTTGGGCAAGTAGATAGGCTGTGTGTCCCCCCCTTTTTTATTTAAAAAAAAAACCGTTTTCACTAAACATGGCTTTGTGATGCCAGTTCTTCTTTACATCTTTGGCTGTGGGTTATGCTTCTTAGTCATTCTAGACTGTAACAAAGATCGAATCCATCTCTGGGTGTTATTTGTACTTGTTGTCATATTTGATAGGAGTAGTGATCCAATCTAGAGTTCCTGACTTTCCCCCAAACCCATGACTCCTCTTCTTGATATGTCTTCCCTAGCACACCATCCATCTCTGACATCTTGTTTTACCATCTGAGTAAGGTGTCTTTTTCCAAACCTTACAACGGCCTCTCAGAATCAAGCTGCCTGTTTTCATAGCTGTGACCTCTTTGGTAGGTACACAAGAGTGTGTGGAGGAATGTCGGGGGGGGGCGTCTTTTATGGGCTGTTTCATGTGGGAAGGCTCAAGCCTTTCCCCCTTTGACTCTGGGAGATACAGTACAATAGGGTCCCAGATTTGGAACGTTGTTTATTTGGTGCAGTATATAGTGGGAGCTCCCATTGCACAAAGTAACCAAGCTTCTGTCAACACGATGGGAAGGAGCTGCTCCTATCTCTCCATACCAAGGGCAGATTTAATCACTATCCATACTGGTGCCCCTGAGTATACCCCTTTACTTCCTTTCGTGTAAGTGAAAGATTGTCCTTTGTTCCTACAAGAAAAAGTGCAGTACTTAAGGAAACTGCTGGGAAGAGGGCAAAACTCGCACTCCATCTCTGCAGTTCGCCCAGGAGCTAGAAGGTTGGAAGGAGAAGAGAGTAGACTTAGGATCACACAGGGAACAAAAAGAGTTGTTTTGTTGGTTTTCAGGGTTTAACCCATCAGCGAAACACCAGTGTGAACCCAAATAGTGAGTCCTAATGTATTGTATGGGTTTGTGCCTGCCAACGTTTTCACCTCTTTGCCCAGTGATGACAGGCATGCTGCAAGCCATGGGGAAGGATCATTCTGTATCTGATTGCCACAGGAAATATCCCCAGTAATTACTTACAGCTCTTTAGAAGGAAGTGCCCCATTCTTCCTTAAAGATGGTAAAAATAGCTAATAGGGGGAATTGAACTTGATTAAAATGGTCTCATAAGGCAGCCAAGCGATTAGCAGGATGCTGTGACTTTGTGAAGACTGCTTTAAATATTGCTTGTTGCACTCTCTGGAATGACCTCTGAATTGACATGTCTCCTGCAGACTTCCTCTCTTCCTTCTCTGCTATCAGAGGGAATTGATGACTGTTGCAGGTGATTGCTTCTTTGTCCTTTTTATGACTTTATCAGCCACTGGTTTCGTGATGGCTTTGGGCAATGACAACAGTGCTAGTCAGGATGTTAGCTTTTAAAGAGCTTTTTGAGACTGTGCAGGCATAAATGGTAAAACTTAGTAACTGTTCTTCTTCCACACTGCAGTCTGTGATGCTGAAGATGAAAAGTGCGAGAGCCGAGGGGTAAGCAGAAATGAGTGAAAAGTGGTTAAGAAAGAGAAATTAAGTGCCTGGAAATGAATTTCGCAATCCTAGTTGAAAGAATAAATACAAGTTATCAAAATGAAAAAGATAATGAGAAAAATGCCATCAGAGACTTTTATTACTATGTAAAATTACAGCTGCAAAAAAGGGGGGAAATGAAGCGGTTCAGCTAATTAAACATTTGTTAGGGCAGTAGGCCTGTGTGATTATTGTGCATTGTACTTCCATGGAGATTTCAACTCTGTAGAGAGCCCAGGCTGATTGTACCTTTAAGCCTAGTTTAGGTAACTTCTTATTCTCCAGCAGAAGGATAAATGATTTCTATAAAAAAATAGTTTTGTCTCATTCCCTCGGGTCAGTGCCCTTTCACTTGGATCCGTTGGCCTTTGGCAACAGGAGAGGAGCGTGCTGGAACATTGCTTCTGAACTTTGAACCAGGCTTATTCCGTTGAGAATGTATTCTCGCTTTGGAGATATTCTGTTCACTTGAACAATGCATTAAGTAAATATGGACTAGTGCCCTGCAGCAAAGCAAAAGAATTTCCATTCCTTAATCCTATTGATTCCCATTTCTTTGATCTTTCACACACTTCTCTGGCAAGTTAAAAGCAGTCGGAAGATGTTTGGAGTTCATGCCTGCTTTACTGTAGGCAATGTGTGGTAAAGAGTAAAAACGACGCCTTGCGGATCAAAGTTGGCTATTTGATGATGTTTTTGAGGACTGCTCCTCAGAAGACTGTGGTGATGACATATTTTGCATAAGTTTCTAACAGCTGCTTTTAAAACCACTGTTTCATAGGTCTGGTAGACTTGTCAGAGGAACAAGAAACCCCAACTGTGGCTGTTTGACTTAGAGTTTTATAGCCTTGACCATCTGCCTCATAATTAGACTAATGTAATCTAACTTCTTTCACCTTTTGTTGTTGTGTGCATTTTAAAGCTCATCAGATTAATGCTGTGTTCAGTTGATCTGATTTTGCAAACATATAGCATACAGGTGAAACTCGAAAAAATTAGAATATCGTGGAAAAGTCCATTTATGTAAGCAATTGTTTTCATTAGCTACTGGAGTTTAATATATGAGATAGACTCATGACATGCAAAGCGAGATATGTCAAGCCTTTATTTGTTATAATTGTGATGATTATGGCGTACAGCTGATGAAAACCCCAAAGTTGAGATTGTTAATTTGGGGTTCTCATCAGCTGTACGCCATAATCATCACAATTATAACAAATAAAGGCTTGATAGACTCATGACATGCAAAGTGAGATATCTCATATATTAGTTTCACCTTTTAAGTTGAATTACTGAAATAAATGAACCTTTCCACAATATTCTAATTTTTCGAGTTTCACCTGTACTTAATAGCTGTAAGTCGGTCAGGCTCTTATGTAATAATACAGTACACGATTGAAGGTTAGCTTGGCTTTATTCTCACATTTTCTTGAATCAGTTGTGTGATTCTGTATGTGTTTTTTTAAAAAAACATTGGTTTTGCTGATTTCCTCATAATATATTTATAGGCTACAATTGTCTATGTATATTTCTAATATTTGTAAAACTGCTACATGTGGAATGGTTTACTTTCTAGTTACTTTATGGAAAGCTGCCTCCTACTTTGCAGAGGAAGAACATTTATTATACATTTCTCTTAGTGTTCAGTATCGATTTTTCTTCCCCCTCCAGATACCAGTTATATCATAAAAAGTCAAAGAAAATATTCTTTTCTAAAGATTTTCTTCCTTGCTCATAAACACAAGACACACACACACACACACACACACACACACAAAGAAAGTTTTGATATTTCTTTTTAAAAGATTTAAAAGCCAGGCTAGAATTTCTAAAGCCTTTCCTCCTGCTTTTGTCTTGAGAGGAAAACTAGTCTTCCTTCAACTCATTTTTGAACCAGCATAGATTAATTTCAGTAGTATGTATTCTGCTGCTCAGCCTTTGTAGAGGACTTGCTGAGAATGGAAAGTATCCAGTATAAAGATCAAGCAGAGAATATTGCCTTTTATGTGTATGGAGAGGTTTTTTTTACTACTCCATCCCATTTTCCAAAATAAACCCTCACATCCATGTAGCTAGCCTTGTGATACAGTATACTATTGTAGCCCAAGGCGCTGAAATATTTAACAGCACAGCAACACGCCTCTAGAATCTAGAAACTTTCATGATAAGCAGAGGCCAGCACATGTTGAAAAAGATTTCTAGTTCTTCGTTGTCGTTCTCATTATAAGGCCAAAGAATGGTGAATTATTCTCTGGACTTTTGCAAAAATGAAACTTTGCCTATTAGCAATTTGTGAAAAGCCTGGCAATATCAACAATACAATTCTGTATGGACATTCTGGGTGCTGTGGGAGTCTTGGCAGACAGACACGGTTGCATAATTTCTCTGGATCATGGTTCTCTGGATAGTGGTTGCCAACCATTCATGCAAGTGTCAGAGGTCAATATGGGATTGGGCTGTTCAGTTCCCTGAACCAAGATCCCCCTCTCTGTCCTCACCATGCGTCTTTGTCTCACCATCTCCTCCTCATGATCCATCCCACCAATGTCTCTGTGCACTACAAATGAGGGACATCACCCATCTCTTTGCAGCACACAGATGCACACTGTGGTCTGAGCTGCAGCCCCAAGCACCTGCTCCATTGGCCACCAAGGAGTAGGCAGTTAGTGGCGGGGGGGGGGGGGCTCAGTTTGTGATGCATGGAACCCCTGCCTGGAAATGCATCTTGTTCATTCATTGGATGGAAGGAGAATGAAGCCTGATGCTCCCAGAATCAGGTCCACAGGACCCCTGATTCTCCCTCAAAATGCCATGGATCCCTGCTGCACCTGCTACTTAGGACATACTTGCTGCAACTGATGGTTATAAAAGGCTGGAATAACCTGCTTCCAGATTCTTAGGGGCTACTTCATTCTGCACAAAGTGGCTCAGGGGTCAGAACTATGCACCCCGTAATAAGAATTGGCATCATCTATCTTCACAGTGACAAAGCAAAAGATATTGGATGGAGCCATTGCCATTGCCTTTTGGTAGATGGTGGAGCTAAAGAAATTAATATGGTTCCTGAAAGATCCCTGGGCGAACAAGCAGATGGGCGATGGCATTTTGCTTTTCCCTAACAGATACGAGTTTGCAATATAGTAAAAGTCATGTAGAATGCCCAGAGAATCCATTCTTTCTGTGCAGCTGATTATATCACATCTTGATTAAAAATTGAGAGTCAAATCAACCACCCCTAATTTTAAGGATACCAAGGTTTAATTTTTTTGTTATCTGATTAACCAGCATTCCCTTTATAAACAGAGCTTTACTAGGGCTGGGATTATTTGATCCTCGGGAACCGCAGTTCAGAGGCCGCTTTGTATTGGTTTCCAGTATATCAGTGACTGTGGTGCTGATGAGCAATAGTACCAGATCAATAACACTTCAAGCCTTGGAGATTTGAAAGGAGAGGCTAGAAGAGGGGAAACCGCTAAGTTCTGCAAAAGCCGTCCAGTAAAAGAAAATATTTGGGACGAAGTGGGGAAGGGCTAATTAAAAACCAGAATCTCCAAGAAGAAAATGACAGCAGAGTATTGATAAACACGTTAATTATTTCAGTGTGTTCTAATCTACTGCTATCCTTTTATTATCATAAATGGCATATAGGAGCTCTCAAATGAATGCTGCGTTACTTTAGGCTTTTCAGAGTGAGCTGAAAAGCTATCTGTGTTTTAATCCACACATCAATTTAAAACTCTTGAGGTTAGTGACATTTATATTGTAGGCAGAATGGATAAAAATGGGCAAGTGTAAACCTTCAGCCTAACAAACTCCAAATCTGTGAGTCAAGGCCTTAAACTGTAAGGCTTACAGAGAATGTGCACATTCCAGAGGAACGTAATGCCATGGCCTCCTGCAGTAAATTGCGCAAATGAGCAGTTGTGTGTTTTATCACTTTGCTGTTGCCAGGCTGCGTGTAAATTCTTGACAAGGTTTTCTCATTGTCTCTTTAAAAACATTGCACATTAAGAATCTCCCAAAGAGAAACATATTGATCTTTACCATAATAGGCCATATGTCCTTTAAGAGGTACCAATGGGTAAGTAGTCTTTGAATCCAGCTTTTTAATATAGGTAATGAATTCTGAATTTTGCCTAGGCTATAATTGTAGGTTGGGATGTGTCACAGCGAGTGTGTTATGCCTCGATATATTGAACAAGGGCTGGTTCATACATTTAAAGTATTTTCTCTGCTGTTCAGCAAAAAGAAGGGGGAAAGCTCATTGAACGGCTTACAGATACCCATAAATCCCTGTCTTCAAGCTTGCAGTCTAAAGGACACAAAAAGGGAAAGGGATTGGGAGGGAGGATGAAAAAAGGAAACCCGAGCAGTACTTAGTCGTGGAACTCTAGAAATGGCCACCTGGAATGAAGAGCATTCAAGGAGTGAGGAAGAGCTGAATGTTGCTTATGGCTCAGCTAAGCTGACGGAGAAGTTCTGAAGTCCCATTTCTCCTCTACCGTAGCCTGATGACATGGTTGCTTCTAGGTGCATGTGTGTAACTTGATGTGTCCTCATTTGAATATGTGTGAACTGACTCCATTAGAATGCGGTGAGGTGGTGGCACCTGTGTCCATATTGTTGGCTCTGCGATGGCATCTTCACATGTTGAGTAAATAATTTGATGCTAGAGCCATTGAGTAATGAAAGTATGTGTGTGTGAGCCAGTCCCTGGTAGATCAGTTCCATTGATTTGATACAATTCATTTCCACTAATTTTTTTCATAGTTTCATAATTTTTTATGTTCCTCAAGGAAATATACATGCCATTTTGTAATAAACAGCTTATTAAAAGTTCATCTTAGGGTGCTACCGGACACATTTCTCCATATCAAAGAAGTTGAACACTTTTTACTTTTGGAATGGCTTATTGTGCATTTAACAAACATAAGGAGTGTTAATGGAGAACTTTCAGAGATAAATGATCACACATACATAGTACCTGAGGACGAGATGTCAAAGAAATATATGCTTTATTATGAGTATTTGTCATGTCAGAATCAAACTCGTTTCCTTTTTCATCATCATCATTTTATTTGTATGTCTCCTTTCCATAGTTGAAACTATGCTCAAGGCAGTGGAAACAATTTCCACATCAATAATATCTAAAACTAAAGATACAACAACAATATCAATTAACAGCAGCAGCTCTCTCAACCCCCCGTAAACAATACTCAGCTTTTGTAGCTGGAGTCAGTCAGCACTCCACTCTCCCATTTCCTAAGGACCATTGTCTGGATCCAGAGAAATGTAACCCTAGTTCTGTGCGCCTCAGGGAGTTTGGGGCTTGTGTTTCTAGAACCCAAGTTCACCATCTTCCGTGATTTATTATCCCTTGGAACTGCTGGGATTTCAAAAGCCCAATGAACTACCGCAGAATGGAGCTTTGGCATTCAAAGGGCCTTTTAAAATTCTCAAACCTTGAGGTCATGTCGAAAGTAGTTCTTTGGATCCCAGCCCATGTTTTTAATCATAATTGAACAAATAGGAATGCCGTAATTGTTTTTGAGATAACTTAAATTGAAACACTTCATTAAAAGTCTTTGCACAGATATCTCTTAATAAATGTATTGGCATGCTGGTATCTGTACCCTCATTTTATTTTGTTGCAATGTACACGAGAATCTTAGGAGTATTTTTAAACTGCACTTCAGGAATTAAATTCACTTCTAAAATAATAAACAGCAGTCAGGCCCAAAAGGCTCCCCACATCAACTTTCATTTTGTAATGCAGAGGCGTCCTTGTGATATAAAACCTTATGACATTTTAATTAGGAAAATAGATCATGCAATTCCATACGATGGAATAAATTTTCCAAGCGCTGCTGCTCTGGTCTACTGCATGTTCTCCTAAATTGGAATAAAAATGCATTAAAACTTGTCTAAATTAGATCAGTCTTAAAGCTGGGGGAGGGGAGGAGAGAGAGAAACTGTTGATTTTAATTTATAGATGACCTTTCCTATACCTTAAATCTATGCAAAGGAGTATTTGTATGCAGAGAAAATGTTTCACAAGATGAAAAGCCAATTTTATTTTATTTTTAAAGGGCTTCCGAATTCTTTCTTTCTGTGTTACAGGCAAGGGAGAAGACAGCGATGTTCTCAGCATCAACGCAGACGCATACGACAGTGACATCGAAGGCCCATGCAATGAGGAGGATAATTCAGATGGGCTAGAAAGGACTGTCAGAAGTGGAGATGGTCCAATAGACGACCTCCAGAAGGACATTGATAAAAGCGTGAACGAGATCCTGGGGCTTGCCGAATCTTCCCCAAAGGAGCCAGAGGCAGCAACTTTGGCGGTTCCTCCAACAGATGATGTCCAGCCTTCAGCGCAGCAGCTGGAACTCCTGGAGCTTGAGATGCGAGCGAGGGCTATTAAGGCTCTCATGAAAGCCGGAGATGTAAAAAAATAGCCCCAGGGCTGTTTCATTTGCAAGATGTCTGCATTTGTTCTGATGGGTGTGTTGTCGGCTCCCTTCAGTGCTAAAATATATTTGAACCAGTTTTGACATTCCTCATTCAAGCCCTTTGTGTATCCTGACCCATGGCTGAAGAAGTTGGCAGCAGTTTGTCACTGCCATCAGAACTGTGTGACTCTCGCACAAATGGAGAGGCTTGACACTGGCCATTTTCTCTCTTTGTGTTGGATTCCCCCCCCCCCCACAAATTGGGAAATGGTTGTAGATCATATGAATCTCTTGCTAAATCCCGGTGCTTTGCAGAATAATTGGGGAACAATGTAAGGCCTTCTCAGGGCTTACTCCAGCATGCTGAGGAGGTTCAGTTGGGGAGAAAGAAAGAAAGACCACCGCTCCTTAGAGACGGAGCCCTATCGGGCGTGTATATTGAGAACAGCAGTTGAGACCCAGATTGCTTGTTTTCATTGGGTTCGGTTCATGAGCAAAATAATGTATGCCCTATGCCAGTGGTGGCGAACCTTGGCACTCCAGATGTTTTGGAACTACAACTCCCATCATCCCTAGCTAACAGGACCAGTGGTCAGGGGTGATGGGAGTTGTAGTCCCAAAACATCTGGAGTGCCAAGGTTCGCCACCACTGCCCTATGCCATGGGAGCCAAGATGGTAGTGCAGTCTGTGGAGCCCTTAATAGGTCTTGGCAACTTCTGGTGCCAGCCCATAAGCATTCATAATCTCTGCAGTTTGAAACATAATGCAGTTACTGTCTCCCTTAATTTTTAGTGAGTTTTAAGTAATGATGTGGGTGCATCCTAAACCACCCTTTAAAACGAATTTCTGGTGCTTGACAGTAGTGATGTGCGTAGCGTCCAGCTTTCCAGGACATGTTACAAATTCATTTTTAACCCCTTAAGTGCATTTTTAATGTTAAGTTATAGACTTAATATGGTTAAATGTAATTTGTAAACTCAGCCTAGGAAGACCCTTTCCTACAACTAGATAGGACGTTTTGACATTGCAGAAGTAGATATTTATATGCAGTTGGGGTAGTTGTTATGCATGTGTCTATCCTGTACGTTATGAAGCAGAGCGACTTAAGACTTAAAATGTCGGTATCCTGAGGTTTTGTTTTGAAGTAAGTCTGCACTGATTGCAGGAAAATAAAGACATAAATAAAAATTTATGACTTCTTATTCAGGGTGCAAGGCACAACTATACCTGCTCTTTTGAAAATGGCCCAAAAGTGTGGGAGATCAACGTGTATTAATAAATACATTTGACTATACGTTTCTGTGTCTGCTCAGGTTGATTTTAAAAAAAATCTCATCCCTTGCCTTTCCCTGCAAGACTAATTGCAGCCGTTAAGAGTTCGTCAACAGGTTTTCCACACCTATCAGCTGATCACCCATTCCCACCACCCTTCTGAGTAATACCCCTCCCCACTCCCTCACTATATTTAAGGATCTGGTGACTTCTGTTTCAGTGTATCTGAAGAAGTGTGCATGCACACAAAAGCTCATACCAAGAACAAACTCAGTTGGTCTCTAAGGTGCTACTGGAAAGAATTTTCTATTTTGTTTCGACTATGGCAGACCAACACGGCTACCCACCTGTAACTGGAATTAATGGGGTTAAATGCCTTTAAGTTTTGGTATAATCAAGGAAGTGTTAACACTCCTGTGTTTTATTTTGTAGATGGTTGTTGACACCAGTTGGGGGAGAAATGCACAAAGAAGGCATCTAAGCTTTTTCTTGTGGTAGATACTAAGCTCATACATTTCAAATTTTTCACATGAAATTAGAGTCATTGTCAAAGCTCTCTCTTCAGCTGTGATTTAACAGAAATCTCAGCTGTCAGTACTAGAGTGGTAAAGTGTTAGGTTTATCTCTGAACATAGAAGCTTCGCTGACCATTGTGAATTCTTGAAGCAATAGTCTAGAAAAATAAAGTATCTAAAATATCTCCCGGGCATTCCTTGTATTGATTTGCCACTGGGCACTGTTTTTTAGCAAGTGGATTTCCTTACGATGTCTTAAAAATGAAGTGCAATTGATTTCACTAAGAAACAAAAAACCTCCCCTTCAGCCGTCAGTTATAATAGAGATATAAATCTAATGACACAACCGTTACATTAACTGTGAATAAATAAACAAATCTGGGGTGTTTTTTGTGATCAGCAAAGGGGCATCCCTGACCCCAGATTTTTCCATTTAGCACACCAGTCGGGGGATATTTGCCAGAGTTCAAATGCAAAGAAGAATGGAGTGAGCCAATTAGATGCTGCTGAGAATTCTGCCTAATTAAGTTTGTCTCCAGTAATTCTTCTTGTTCTTGGCTGCTTGGAGAGCTAGGGATTGCTTCAAGAAAGGAGGTAGGTGGAGGACAAAATGAATAAGGAAAGGGAAGGTGATGAGATCCTAAACTGCTCTTTGGGATTCAGGAAACGTTTAAAGTCATGTGTTTTTAAGAAAAGATCCACTGCCACAATGGCTCATAAGGTATATATGTTACAGCTCTCTAGAACCACATATCTCTCTTTTTTTTTTTTACTGGGCAGAGAACATCCTTAGGAGTGCAATCTTAGGGTGAAACAGTGCAGGCAAACACAGCTGAAGTAATATTGCAAGCAGGGAAGTATTCAACCTATCGTCATGTCCCAGCAACAAGTTGGTATGCATCCTTATTCAATAAAACTTATCACAACCCTGGAAGCTTAAATTTAAACCAACGTGCCTGTATCAAGCTGATCTGCTCTTCCATTCCTTAGTGTGAACAGATGTAGCCCCTCCAAGTGTCTCTGCTTTCCATGGGCAGCCCCGGATTTACAGAAGCTGTCCCAGTTTCTGATTTGATCTTGGAATGTCCTGCTTTTCCTTAGGACGTCCATGTTTGCATCAGAGAAATGTTGGGAGAGTATGGAGTTATGCGACCCCCCCCCCACAAGCCAAGGAGATACAACCTTTAGGAAGACATCTGAAGGCAGCCTTGTATAGGGAAGATTTTTTAAATGTGCAATGTTTTATTATGCTTTAATATATGTTGGAAGCCACCCAAGAGTGGCTGGGGCAACCCAGTGAAATGGGCAAAGAAGAAGTAGAAGAAATAAAGGAATAGGATGTCCCTATTTTTATCGGAGAAATGTTGGGAGGGTATGCAGGTGTCTTGTTGCTTACCACATGATCCAGTCACTTGTGGAAGACTGGAAGTTGGCCAGTACAGAGTCGTCGTCTTCTTTGGCGATCACTCGTAGCCGAGTAAGGTTGGCTTCCATGAACACGGTCTTAACAGCAAGTCCGTAAGTGACTGTGGAGGCCAATTCTGGATCCACACATCCTTCCACAGTGGGGACCATAGGTTTCTGGGTGGGAGTTGGATCACAGTGAGGGTTTGCCAAGTGTGCCTTCCTCTTAGCACATTTCTCCCTTTCGTCCTGAGTTCGAGCGTCTTCAAAGCCCATGACACCTTTGGTAAAGGCTGTTCTCCAAGTGGAGCGCTCACAGGCCAGTGTTTCCCAGTACTGAGTAGCACACAAGTGACTATTGCCCAACCCAGTCCCTTGTATTTTCTCAAAAGATAGGTTATCTACATCTTCTGGACTTAGTGCAGTGGCCTAATCTCCACTGCACAGGATGCTGGAACCAGGAGCAGGAATAGCTCTTGTGTACAGTCCAGAATAAGGATGCCCATAAAGAAATCAACCACAAGGGGCAGACTTTGCTCTTTCGAACTGTGGCGAGCCCAAAATTTGGCCCCTCTCGCCTTCCATTCTGGGTCATATTTGTGACGCCCCCTGGGCTTGGTGTCCAGTGCAGCGGAACCAGTCGATCTGCCCTAAATCTGCCTCTTGGGTACCACGATGAAGTGAGATGGACAGGGAAGAATGCAAATACAATACACGCCCATTGAGTAGTAGGTCCCACTGAGTTGAATGGGACTTCCTGCCAGGTAAATGTGTCTGGGACTACAGCCTGAATTTATTTCTAACTAGTTCAGAACTTAAGAAAGGGAGGGGCGTGGGAATAGCTGTTCTTTGTCACAATCCAGGGAATCCATGGAAATGTTGGTCGTGACAGGAAAATCCCAAGTCCTCATTAAGCCGCCCGAGTTCCCAAGGAATACAATTTCATTAAATGATTCTTTGCCGCTTCAGTGTTGGCAAGACTGCAGTAGGATGATCTGAATAAAAAGGTGCAACTCCCCCGAGAATCAAAAGTACCAATTATTCCTGGCATGAGGCTTTAATGCTGTTTTTATGGTGATTTGATAGAGAACAATAATTAGACTTCAAAATGTCACTTTTAAAAGACAAATTATAGGCATTTCCTCCGAACAATTCAAGTTTGTTTGCAGCTCCTTCCTTTATTATAGTGTTTTGCAGTTGCAGGGAAATGTTTTGCCTAAACTGCTTAGTAAACCAGAGGCCTGGTTAATTTGCTTCTAAATATCTTCAGGATTTTTGCCATCTTTCAGGTTTGAAATAATTAGCTGCGAGGTATTAATGCATTGATCACAAAGCTGGCAGGTTATTAGATAGCAATAAGAATTAAAAAAAAGATGACGTCTCCTAAGGCAACATAATAAAAATGCTGCCAATGTCCTTCAATTGTTTCAAACTTATTCAGCTGTGAAGCTGGTGATATAGAGTATCATGCCCAGCTTGAAACAGGGAGTTTCAAAGCCTCTTGGTGAAAGTTTCTTAAGAAAAATACTCTTCAGGGCCTTCCTCCCATATGTCTGATGAGAAATGCTTCCACAGTACAAATCTTGATGAGGTTGGAAAACTGATTGCATGGAAAGCTGATCTCCACAGGCAGAAAAGTCACCTATACAGAGTTCTTGGGACTTTACTGCTTCACCCTTCTGTTGAAGGACTGCATATAGGGAGAAGGTGGGGCGAACACTTCCATACCCTTCAATATGAAAATAGGGATGTCCAATTCCAGCTTCAGCATCATAATTTGTTATGGAAAATCCCAGGTGTGGAACTGCCCAGGCACCTGGCCCTTGGGGATAGGCCCACTGGTTTCTGCGGAGTTAAATAAAAGAAGTCCAGCCACTGGAGCAAGGACAAGACAGGGTTTATTGCGCAATAGGTTACAGTCAAACTGCACACCCAGAGCAGCGTTACAAGAACTTTTAAAAACTCCTATCATATCCCAGAATACAGTTTGGAAACATCATTACTACATCATCACTACATCACGAAAGGGAAGGGTTATACATGATTAACATATAGGAAAAACAAGATTAGCATATGGGGGAAACAGAGCAATATCAGGGAGATAGCCCTGAGCCAATGTGAATGGGTGTTAAGTATTGGCAAGGATACCTTGAGCACTTATCTGGGAGAGAACAATGGGATTCCGGTTGAGGGATATTAGCCCAGTGGCTTCCTGAAGCACCCAGAGATTACCTGCTGAGGCATTTCCCTGTGTACGTGGTCTCTCGCCTACTGGATCATGGCAGAGAGATGGGTCCCCTTAAGGGCATCACTCCATACCCCAAATGAGTTTACTCAGGAGGAGACTTTGCTTAGGTGACCTCCCCCCATAATTTCCGTAACAAATTGTATTATTTATTTATTTATTTATTTATTCCTTCCTTCCTTCCTTCCTTCCTTCCTTCTTCAATCACTTGTAGTCAAGTAAGATTGTCTTCCATGAATACGGTTTTAACAGTGAGTCCGTAAGTGACTGTGGAGGCTAATTCTGGATCCACACACCCTTCCACAGTGGGGACATTGGTTTCCAGGTGGGAGTTTGTCACAGTGAGGGTTTGCCAAGCGTACCTACCTCTTAGCATGTTTTTCCCTTTCGTCCTGAGTTTGAGCGTCTTCAAAACCCATGACACCTTTAGTAAAGGCTATTCCTTTGGCCACCTCATGAGAAGAGAAGACTGTTAGTTAGGTGAGTTGTCTTTTTAAGTCCATCTAGGAGGACTTAAGGTAATGTTGGGAAAGATTGAGGGCACAAGGAGAAGGGGACGACAGAGGACAAGATGGTTGGACAGTGTTCTCGACATGAGTTTTACCAAACTACGGGAGGCAGTGGAAGACAGGAGTCCTGGTGTGCTCTGGTCCATAGGGTCACGAAGAGTCGGACACAACTAAACGACTAAACAACAACAACAACAAAATGAAGGTTGCTCCAGTACCTTCAAAGCATAGGGGCACAAGTGGCTCTGTGGTCTAAACCACTGAGCCTCTTGGGCTTGCCGATCAGAAGGTCGGCGGTTCGAATCCCCATGGCAGGGTGAGCTCCTGTTGCTCTGTCCCAGCTCCTGCCAACCTAGCAGTTCGAAAGCACACCAGTGCAAGTAGATAAATAGGTACCGATGCAGCGGGAAGGTAAATGGCGTTTCCATGCGCTCTGGCACTTGTCACGGTGTCCTGTTGTGCCAGAAGCAGTTTATTCATGCTGGCCACATGACCTGGAAAGCTGCCTGTGGACAAACGCTGGCTCCCTCGACCTGAAAGCGAGATGAGCGCCGCAATCCCATAGTCGTCTTTGACTGGACTCAACCGTCCAGGGGTCCTTTACCTTTTACCTTCAAAGCACATTATGGGAGGGGTGTGTGTGCATCCAACATGATCTCCCCGCTCTTGGCGTAATTGGGGCATGCATGAAAACTCATGTGAGGATGTTTCTTTAGCAAAGTTCTCCATGTCTGTTGCCACACACACACACACACACCCAACCACACACCCAACCACACACCCAGTAGTGTTCCTGACTAATGCTCTGCTAAGACCTGTAGAGTTTCACAGTGGAACTTGCCATAGAGGTGGTATTAGGTTCAGACTTTGCCCCCAAAGGAAAGGAAAATAATGCCACCCAGGGTGCCCGGATCCCAAATTAAAACCTCATTATTAAGCCCTGCAGTTTAGTCATGATAATATAAAGCTTCGTGTTTATTGCTAAGTCAATCTGCAATATGTGCAGAGGGGGTAAAAAAAAAAAGTGTTTATTATGTTTACTTTATTTATGGCCAAATTTAAATGTTAAAATACTGCAATTTTTTTTGTCAAGTCTCATGTTTTATGGCCCTTTCTTCCCATTAATATTAAAATATGTAAACAGGATACATAAAAGGTGAAGAAAAGTCTGAAGCCTGTAAAAAAGGTTTTTCGCTGCATACCAGTTAATCAAAGTGGCTCTCTAGTCAGAGGGGGAAAGAAGCAAAGAGAGCATAACTGTAAATATTGCATGGTTATTAAACTGCAAAGGACAAGTTATCATCTCTGGTCGGTTCCCCCCCCCCCCAGCATCTTCATGTGCTCCAACAGACCCCTCTGGAAATACATGGTCAAAGCCAGTCGTTTCCAAAGCCTTTTAATGTCTAGTGCCTATAAAAAGGGAATCTTTGGGTGTCTTTATATCCTGCCTGCTGTATGATAATAAATGCTTCCCATTGCATAGTCCCTTTTATAAAGACTACACTCACTCCCCAAATCTAGGATAAACCTTCAGTGAATCCACATCTTAGGCTACCTCAGATGAATTCCTTTAGTCTAGAATCCGGCCAAATTTAAGCACATTTGAGATTTATTCATTCAAATGCGTGAAGCAGGTGCTTAGTTAACTCTTCCCTATTTAAATTGATGTGCATCTAATGCTAAGCATATCATTTTTAATGGGGTTTATGTTAGGTGGTTCTTTTTAAGTATCCAGTCACAATGGGTGATATTCAACTACTGTATTTTTTGCTCCATAGGGCGCACTTCGTTTTTAGAGGAAACAAGAAAAAATAAATAAAAGCCCTGTTTTTTTGAGGATCAGCTAAAAGTTTTGCAGCTTTTTTTGCAAAGGGAAAAGCCCTGTTTTTTTGAGGATCAGCTAAAAGTTTTGCAGCTTTTTTGCAAAGGGGGAAAAGCAAAGCTCCTTTTGCAAAGGGGGAAAAGCAAAGAGGAAAAGCCCCGTTTTTATGGGGTTCAACTCACATTTCTGAAAAATCTTAAGGAAAGGGAGCCATTTCTACTGTTTCCAGACAGATAATCTAATCAGCCAGTCACATGTCCTGGGGAAACAAACAACCTCCCTCTGCAGCACATTCAACAAAGGAGGCCTGGGCAAGGGGGCGGGCCGAAAGGGAGCCGGGACTCTTATCTCTCTCCCGATCTCTTGCTGATCAGCTGCTGAGCAGGGTCCTTTCAACACCCCCTTTTCTCTTTGTAAAATAAAAAGCACGATCTGGTTTTGGCCCCTGGGCAATTCAGCTCCAGGGACCACCATTCGCTCCATAAGACGCACAGATATTTCCCCTTACTTTTTAGGAGGGAAAAAGTGTGTCTTATGGAGAGAAAAATATGGTAGGTTTTACTCAGAGCAAACACACTGAAATTAATGAACTTCTTCTTCTTCTTCTTCTTTTCTTCTTCTTCTTCTTCTTCTTCTTCTTCTTCTTCTTCTTCTTCAATTTTGTATATCGTCCACCTGAAGATCCATTTTGTACCCGGGAACCAATGGGTGGTAACAACTTAAGTTTTACTCAAAATAGATTCACAGAAATTAATGGATGTGGACCAATCTGGACGCCGAAAGCATAATCTCAGGCCCTTCTTTGCGTGCCTCCCCCATGAGCAGTCTGGAGGGTGGCAACACAAGAACAGACCTTTTCTGTGGTGGCTCCACATTTATGGAATGCTCTCCCCAGGGAAGCTCATCCGGCACCTTCCTTGCTTATCTTTAGGTGGCAGGTGAAAATGTTCCTCTATAACAGGGGTCAGCAAACTTTTTCAGCTGTGGGCCGGTCCACCGTCCCTCAGACCATGTGGTGGCGCCCGCCGGTCCCTCAGACCATGTGGTGGGCCGGACTATATTTTGAGAGAAAAAAACGAACGAAATTCCTATGCCCCATAAATAACCCAGAGATGCATTTTAAAGAAAAGGACTCTTGTTCTCTGCAAAAAAACTGACCAGCTCAATCCTATGCATTTCTACGTAGAGCTAAGCAACCTTTTTCAGCAGGGGGCCGGTCCACTGTCCTTCTGACCTTGTGGGGGGCCGGACTATATATTTTTTTGGGGGTGGGGGGGAGATGAACGAATTCCTATGCCCCACAAATAACCCAGAGATGCATTTTAAATAAAAGGACACATTCTACTCATGTAAAAACACACTGATTCCTGGACCATCTGCAGGCTGGATTGAGAAGGCGATTGGGCCGCATCTGGCCCCTGGGCCTTAGGTTGCCTACCCCTGAGCTAAGTGAGTTCAGTGACACCCCCCCATTATGTGCTCATAGAAAACTTATAAGAACCTCAGAAAGGCTGCCCCCCTGGAACTTCCCATTGTTGGAAGATGTTGGGGAAAACATATTCACATTTGATTAACCTGTCCTGCATAAGATATCTAATGAAATCCATCATTTGCTCACTAAGCCCTTTGCTGTGCCTTTATCAGAAATAGCCTCCTTACCTGAAGAGCATTTAAAGATGGTGACGTGAAACTGCATTTTCCTCGGGGATGAGCTACCGACGAGCCCTGCCTGGATTTCTGGTGATGATCCAACCCTATTTAAATAAGCAAATAAAAAGGGGGAGAAAGGAGACAGGCGAGCTACATGCCCTCCAGAGGCACTTCTTCCCCCCCATTTTGCGGCAGACGCAGATAATGTTGTCACTACTGTTCATTAAATATCAATAGGCCGAAGGGAATGAACATGGCAGGGTTAAGATCTATGGTCGATGAAGAACTGCAGGCCTCATAAAGCTGTTGGAGGTGTAATATACGTTTATCATCGAATGCTCTAATAAGCCCCCCAAATTAGCGGGCAGAGTTCGACACATTGAACGTATAAAGTTGATGAGAAAGTTGATTTGAAAGGCGAGAGCTTTTATGGGTGGAGTGGGGGAAGGAAGTCCAGATGGGAGAGATCTCCCCACCCCCACCACCCCGCTACCCTCCAGTGATGTGTGCAAATGCAATTTTTTCTTCTTCTTCAAATGCAGACTTCTTGCCTGAGACCTTAGGTTTGGCATGAGTAAAGTGAACAGCAAATCCTTTTGTGGAGGCTATAAATTGTGCTGGCATTTTGTTTTTTTGTTTAAGAAAGCTTAGGTACGCGAGAACAACCGAGATGCGCTTCTTGGTCTCTGTGTGTGGGCAGGACCCTTGTTATTTCAACATTAAGGCCGAAAATCACTCGAAAAACCCAAATTTTCTCCCTGTAGTGATACAAGAAGAGTCTAAAGTTCCACCAAATTTTGACAAGGAGATCTGAGCATGATTGTAACCCATGAGGGCAACTTCGAGGGCAGTTCCCACCTCCCCTATGTGGGATGTGATACATAAGTAGCACTTAAGTACAACATTCCTTGTTTTCCTAGAGTGGACATGCAAGGGGATGTTTGGTCCAGCCAGTCGGAACTTCCTGTTTCCTCCTGGGCTGCGACATACTTCTTTTTGCATGTGACTAGAGGTAGGCGTGACCTTACCTGTCCAGGTAACACAAAAGGACAAGGCACACAGCCATTTCTCTCTTTTTGACTTCATCCGTTGTAGGACCAACAGCTAAGTGACTGGTGGGGTGCCACAGGATTCTGTCTTGGGCCCAGTCTTATTCAACATCTTCATCAATGACTTGGATGATGGGCTTGAGGGCATCCTGATCAAGTTTGCAGATGACACCAAATTGGGAGGGGTGGCTAATACCCCAGAGGACAGGATCACACTTCAAAATGACCTTAACAGATTAGAGAACTGGGCCAAAGCAAACAAGATGAATTTTAACAGGGAGAAATGTAAAGTACTACACTTGGGCAAAAAAAATGAAAGGCACAAATACAGGATGGGTGACACCTGGCTTGAGAGCAGTACATGTGAAAAGGATCTAGGAGTCTTGGTAGACCACAAACTTGACATGAGTCAACAGTGTGATGCAGCAGCTAAAAAAGCCAATGCAATTCTGGGCTGCATCAATAGGAGTATAGCATCTAGATCAAGGGAAGTAATAGTACCACTATATTCCGCTCTGGTCAGACCTCACCTGGAATACTGTGTCCAGTTCTGGGCACCACAGTTCAAGAAGGATACTGACAAGCTGGAACGTGTCCAGAGGAGGGCAACCAAAATGGTCAAAGGCCTGGAAACGATGCCTTATGAGGAACGGCTTAGGGAGCTGGGTATGTTTAGCCTGGAGAAGAGAAGGTTAAGGGGTGATATGATAGCCATGTTCAAATATATAAAAGGATGTCATATAGAGGAGGGTGAAAGGTTGTTTTCTGCTGCTCCAGAGAAGCGGACACGGAGCAATGGATTCAAACTACAAGAAAGAAGATTCCACCTAAACATTAGGAAGAACTTCCTGACAGTAAGAGCTGTTCGACAGTGGAATTTGCTGCCAAGGAGTGTGGTGGAGTCTCCTTCTTTGGAGGTCTTTAAGCGGAGGCTTGACAGCCATCTGTCAGGAATGCTTTGATGGTGTTTCCTGCTTGGCAGGGGGTTGGACTGGATGGCCCTTGTGGTCTCTTCCAACTCTATCATTCTATGACTATTCCCATATGGGACAGACCCACATGTATATACTTTGTAACTAAGTCTGCCTTCAGGGATCCAACTAGGGATAAAAACTATGGATACCCCATATACTTCTTATGGAAATTGACGACCCCCTCCCCCCGAATGTTTAGTGAAGTATTCTCTCCCATCAAATTGCTGGAGGGAAAAGAAAGTTTGACACAGCATTAAGCATTAAAATACTTCCCCATAGATGTCTTCTAAAGGTGGTATAGTTACTTATCTCCTTGGCTCAAGGGTAGCATAACTCCACACACTCCCAACATTTCTCCGATGAAAATAGGGACATCCTAAGGAAAAGCAGGACATTCCGGGATCAAATCAGAAACTGGGAAACAGCTTCTGTAAATCCGGGACTGTCCCCAGAAAATAGGGATACTTGGAAGGTCTGCAAACTTTCCACTCCCTGCCAAAAGCAAAGTACCGATTTTGCCAGTTATCTTGGATGCAATCCCAGTGGCTGGATTGGACTGCAGAACAGTGGCAGAGGAAGGCTCGACGCTACCCGGGGCGGCGAAAGAAAACTCCTTGGGGGCGGGGCGCCGTGACATCAGAGCGAAAAGGCGGCTCGTGGGGCTGCCAAGCGCTCCCCGCTGATCGTGCATGGCAGCCCCACGAGCCGCCTTTTTGCTCTGCGGCTCAAAAGGGGGTCACGGAATCGGCGGTCTGACGACGGAGTGCGCCTGCGCGAAATGTCGCACAGGCGCACTCCGCCGCCGGGCCGTGCGCTGCTGCTCCCAGGGTGACGGAGGGAGTGGCGGCGCATGGGAGTGGTGGGAGGGGCTGCCGCTTGTCACCCCACGCGCCGCCGTTCGCTCCGTTGCCCCGGGAGCAGCAGCACCGCACACACTGTGCGCTGCTGCTCCCGGGGCGGACGGAGCGAGCGGCGCGTGGGGGTGACAAGCGGCAGCCCCTCCCGCCACTCCCCACGCACCGCCGGTCACCCCGGGAGCAGCAGCGCTGCACGGACGGGGTGCTCGCTCGGCCGTGCGCTGTTGCTCCTGGGGTGACGGAGGGAGCGGCGGCGCGTGGGAGTGGCGGGAGGGCCGCTGCTTCTCACCCCCCTCCCCTGTCACCCGGGGCGTACCCCCCTACCCCCCCCCCAGCGACGCCCCTGCTGCAGAACATCCTTTGCATCTTCGGTTCCTCATCCTCTTAAGAAACATGTTTCCATGTGGCTGTGACTGCGACATCTGTTTCTACACCTTAGGGAACACATGGAGGAATTATATAAACTGCAACTCCCTCCCTCTGCAAATCCCTTTTGGATAGAGTAGGGAAGAAATGGACATCATTAGGCAGAGTATTCTAAAAAAAAACAACAACCCAGAAGCCCCCCTCTTTAAAAAAAACACCCCTTTCTTTTGACACATATGTCACACACACCCCTCCATAAAGTGAAATGGCATATTCTGTTTTTTAAATCCCCCACACCATTATGTACTCAAAGCAATAGATATATATTATACTACAGCAGTTCACTCTTTGTGGTTTCTCATGTTGGTATTGATAAAGTGTTATAATCAACACTTCGTCTTGCAGCCTCATTTTAATCCTCCCCCCCCCGCTCCGTGTGTTTATCTCGGCGGAGAACTCTAAACTATATTTTTTATAATGTCCTCTTCCCCTGCAAACTTTTATCTCCAGCTAGTGAAAAAGATTAATAATCCCCTTACCTTCGCTGCAAAAGGTTTAATAAACAATGCTTAATTAAAACAAGGCAAGCACAATAAACCCAAAGGGTTCTGGTTTAGTGTTGCATATTTGTGTCATTTTTCTTGTTTGTTGTGGGGGCTTTTTTTTTTAAAAAAAAGAGGCGTTGGGAAGGGGGGGGAGAGACAGGGGAAGGGCCAGCAGAGAACATCAGAGTTTTTATATTTAATTGAACTAACAGCATGTGCTGACAAGTAATAAATAACAGCAGAACAGAGTGACTAAATAAATTGGTTTCCCCAAGCAATGATTCATCCTCTGTCTTTCATTGCCATCAAGTTAAGAGAGAGCTTCTCTTTTGTCACCTAGTAAGGAGAAATATTTAATAGTGTAACAATCTTTTCTTCTTCTTCTTTTTTACTGCAGCTACAGCGGACCTTTTAAAGTGCCCGGAAGTAAAGGTAAAGGTAAAGGGACCCCTGACCGTTAGGTCCAGTCGTGTCCGACTCTGGGGTTGTGGTGCTCATCTCGCGTTACTGGCTGAGGGAACCAGAGTACAGCTTCGAACTGCCGACCGTCCAATCGGCAAGCCCTAGGATTTAGGTTTCTTAAAGAAATGGGAGTGCCGGATCACCTCATTTGTCTCCTGAGAAATCTCTATGTGGGACAAGAAGCTACAGTTAGAACTGGATATGGAACAACTGATTGGTTCAAAATTGGGAAAGGAGTACAACAAGGCTGTATATTGTCTCCCTGCTTATTTAACTTATATGCAGAATTCATCATGCGAAAGGCTGGACTGGATGAATCCCAACCGGAATTAAGATTGCCGGAAAAAATATCAACAACCTCAGATATGCTGATGATACTACCTTGATGGCAGAAAGTGAGGAAGAATTAAAGAACCTTTTAATGAGGGTGAAAGAAGAGAGCGCAAAATATGGTCTGAAGCTCAACATCAAAAAAACTAAGATCATGGCCACTGGTCCCATCACCTCCTGGCAAATAGAAGGGGAAGAAATGGAGGCAGTGAGAGATTTCACTTTCTTGGGTTCCATGATCACTGCAGATGGTGACAGCAGTCACGAAATTAGAAGACGCCTGCTTCTTGGGAGAAAAGCAATGACAAACCTAGACAGCATCTTAAAAAGCAAAGACATCACCTTGCCGACAAAGGTCCGTATAGTTAAAGCTATGGTTTTCCCAGTAGTAATGTACGGAAGTGAGAGCTGGACCATAAAGAAGGCTGATCGCCGAAGAATTGATGCTTTTGAATTATGGTGCTGGAGGAGACTCTTGAGAGTCCCATGGACTGCAAGAAGATCAAACCTATCCATTCTCAAAGAAATCAGCCCTGAGTGCTCACTAGAAGGACAGATCCTGAAGTTGAGGCTCCAGTACTTTGGCCACCTCATGAGAAGAGAAGACTCCCTAGAAAAGACCCTGATGTTGGGAAAGATGGAGGGCACAAGGAGAAGGGGACGACAGAGGATGAGATGGTTGGACAGTGTTCTTCGAAGCTACTAACATGAGTTTGGCCAAACTGCGGGAGGCAGTGAAGGATAGGCGTGCCTGGCGTGCTCTGGTCCATGGGGTCACGAAGGAGTCGGACACGACTGAACGACTGAACAACAACAACAACATATGTCCAGCTGTCCTTCGTCACATCCAGTTTCCCCCCTTTAAATATTTTGGGGGAATCTCTTGGGGCCCTAAACTATAGCTTGTTTAGCTTATATATTAAATCCGGCACTGGGGACATCCAGTCAGTATAACTTTCTGTTCCACTGGTCTGGAGCATCTTCCCGCTGCATGTGACCTGGGAGATGGGTGTCACTCTGGCTGACTCCATAAAAGAGTCAAGTCACGCAACCATTTTCTCACTTGTCTTGAAGTTGCTCCAGTGTTGCCTTGTTCTATCTTTTGCTGCCATGCTGCTCTCCTGCAGCCCTTTTGTTGTCTTAATGTAATTTTGCTGTCTGCTGGCTCTCAGCCAGCAGCACATGAGTTCAGTCTCCGTATGAGATGAACTCACAGTTTCTTTGTGGAACTACCAAGTAAAGCCTGCCTTTCAGGGATCAAATCATGAACTGAAATGTGAGTAAACTTTTTGTTACTTTACTCAGAAAGACTCTTGTGTTAAGAGGGATTAAAGGGGACACCAGGAAATAATCTTTACCAAGAGATTCAAACAAATCTGCAAACTAGCTTCCAGCTACATTGAGGGGAATTTGCTCTGCTACATCACTTACTTGCGTGAGTGAGGGAAGGATAATAATTATTCAATATATCATTCTCTACCATCCTTAACATTCCCACACTGACATGTCCGCCCAGTGTCTACACTTGTAAACAAAAACTATGCACATAGACTAAGCAATGAAAGACCATTACCCGCTTTCCTTCTTCCACAACTCTCCCCACAATGTCAATGACGCCGGTAGAAAGGAACTGAAAATGGAGATGTTGTTATATACCCTTGTTAACTATGAAAACTCTTTAATAAATAAATAGTAATAATAATAATAATGATAATGATAATAATAAGAGTCCTTTTTGTTGGGAACAATTCAGACAGAAATTCCCAGGTATCAAAAATGGTTATCTATGCCACTACTGATGGAATGTGCGAAGCTTGCGGACCTAACATATAGAATAAGAGAACAAGAAGAACATACGTTTAGAGAAGATTGGAAAATGTTTATTGAATATATGTGGGGGATTGTGTACACTTGAAAACGTTGGCAGCATTAAGATAAATTCAACAGTGTGAAAAAGTTTTGATGGATGTAATAATGGAATACCGAATGGTTTAGTTTATGTAAAATATACAGGGGTTTATGGCATGCAAAATGAACCATGGAAAGAGAAGAAGGGAATTCATTGATATTTTAAGGTTTAAATGAATATTCTAAATTGTCGGCAGATGAAAATGATAGACTTTATGGAGCTCGCTGAACTGACCGGGAAACTCCGAAACCAGATGGACGACGCGGTGGAGAAAGAATGGACTAAATTTGAAGTATATGCTAAAATTAGTATTTAAATGCAGACAGGTAGAAATAGGTAGGCTACAGATATAGAAGAAGATTAGATAGGTTTAAATATGTATTTTTGTTTTTCTTTTTTGTATGTAGTTTTTGTGTGTAGTGTTTTTGTTGTGTTATGTTAAAAATCAATAAAAATTTTGGGGAAAAAAGAATATTCTAAATTGTCAAACAGAAAATGTAATAAAAATTATAAATATATAGAAATATTTGTGGATGCGCATTGTAACAAGGTGTCTTCTAGTTTCCGTGAAAAGACAGGCACGAGCTTCTTACAAAAAACAAACTCTTTGTTTTTGGGATGAAACACAACGGACAACCGAACCTCCAACTGCAGAAAGTTCAACGGTGAACTTAAGCACCATTGTGCCGCTCCTACACCCCTCATTCCACTTCGAGGCAGATTTTCTCAACTCATCATCGCCGCTGCCTACATTTTTCTTGTGCTGCTGTCGTGGGGGCTGGAAGGAAGACCTGCTCCCTGCTGCAAGGCCCATTGCCACCTGGCCTGGGGGGCGGGGCCCAGACTCACCTTGAACAGCTAAAAGAGGCTCCTGGGAGGCCGGAGGGAGAACGCTGGAACAACTCTTGGGTTGGGGCAACTGGCTAAAACGTTTTACAGTGTTTTAAATGGTTTTAATTTTGGTTCCACTGTTTAGTGTTTGTTGGGTGGGGTTTGGTTAAATGTTTAATTGGGGTTGGCTGTTACATTAATTGGGGTATAAATGTAAACTGATTGTTCTTCTTCTTATTATCATCTGTTGATTGATTGGTTTATCTATAGTCTGTATAAGATATTCTGTTTTTTAAAGTTTGATGTTTTATTACATTATAACACACTGGTACCTCGGGTTACAAACGCTTCGGGTTACAAACTCCGCTAACCCGGAAGTAGTTGCCCTGGGTTGCGAACTTTGCCCCAGGATGAGAACGGAAATCGTGCGGCGGCAGCACGGCGGCAGCGGGATGCCCCATTAGCGAAAGTGGTACCTCAGGTTAAGAACGGAATGAATTAAGTTTGTAACCTGAGGTACCACTGTATGCTGTAAGCTGCCCAGAGTATTTGGGGGAAACCCAGCAAGATGGGCAGGATATATTATTATTATTATTATTATTATTATTATTATTATTATTATTAATTATGCCTTAAGACAGTTGTCAGAACAAACAAACCACAATGATGTTGCCATCAGCTGACACCTGACATTCACGAGTGCTCAGCCACTTAGCCTGCAGAATGTTTTTTTGGGTTTTTTTTTTTACGAGATATCCTTCACCTTGTGAGGTATCAGGTTGTAAGTTCGGTCGCCAAGAGAAGAAACTGTGCCCCGCTCTATAAAAGCTCTCCCTCGTATCGCTGGTGCAGAAATGCTATCCAATTTGTGTCACTGCAATCGCGTTGGGCGCGTTCTGGTAAATCATTGATTGATCGATAATGTCTGGAGTGCTGTACGGCCACAACGATATAAACGTTATCATTTAAATGAATTTTCACAACGCCACATCCTCGGACTTCATGTGAGGTCGGTTCAGGAGCCTTCTGCTTCACTACCGACAATGGAAAACAAAAATAAGATGTATTTACAGCATAAACATTACGAAGGGCATTAGCATATAAATAAACACAGATAATGGAGTAATAGTGTGAAGATATTTTTGCAGCTAATGTAATTTCTGCCAATGAAGTAGAGCTGGATATTCACGAACGACTTGCTAAAAGGACTTTTGTAAGGAGTACAGGTGAAGGTTTAGCTTTATTTCTAATGTGAATTCATCAGAATAGGTTATAAACCATATGTGTTTGGGAACTCATTCCTTTGCAGTGTTTAGCGGTAGAACGGCATTCAGTCCAAAGAATCCCTTATTCATTTCCTAGCCACACAATGCGACAGAATAATGAAAATTTAAAATCTCATATCAATGCTTGAAAAAAGAGTGCATAAATGACTGGGCCCCATAGATGTATTTATACAGATTTTTTTAAACCTCTGTGTTCCTTAAAAGCTCCTGCAAGATAAACACATTTTGTAATAAGCCATCCAAGCATTCATTCATTCATTCATTTGCTTGGGGTAGGCACTACCAATTGTCATCATTGGGTCAGAAATGTTTTGTATTGCTTAAAAAAAATTTTTTTTGGGACCTTGACCACAGTTTTTTAAAGCAGATTTTTTCCAGTTGCACAAATTCCTGATCAGACAACCTAAAAAGTAAAGCAAAACAGGAGCACAAAGCAAACTTTGCTCCTTGTTTACACCCTGTATCAGTGGTGGCTTCCTGACAGGAGTAAGGAGTTTTTATCTACTAAAAAGGTAAAGGTAAAGGACCCCTGAGAGTTAAGTCCAGTCACACACGACTCTGAGGTTGCGGTGCTCATCTCGCTTCACAGGCCGAGGGATCCGACGTTTGTGTACTTCCGCAGACAGTTTTCCCAGGTCATGTGGCCAGCATGACTAAGCCGCTTCTGGCGAACTAGAGCAGCGCACAGAAATGCCATTTACCTTCCCTCCGGAGCGGTACCTATTTATCTACTTGCACTGGCATGCTTTCAAACTGCTAGGTAGGCAGGAGGTGGGACAGAGCAACGGAAGCTCACCCCATCACGGGGATTCGAACCGCCGACCTTCTGATCAGCAAGCCCAAGAGGCTCTGTGGTTTAGACCACAGCGCCACCTGCGTCCCTTTCTTACCTACTATATAGCGACAATTTCTTTAGGAATCTGCCTCAATTCAGTAACTAACAGGCATGCACAGAAGAAGTTCTTTAAGAGTAATTACAAGGATGTGACAAAGCTCTACCTACCTGAAGATGAAGGAAGAGGAGGAGGAGGAGGTTGTGGCCAAAAAGAAGAAGGTGACTTAATAGAAACATGCATTCCTAATTTAGGAACTTACGGTTCCTGACCAGTGCTATTTTTCTAGAAAAAGGTACCGGGACTCACCATGAACACCTCCCTGACACTGTTCCTGACACTGCTTGTCATTTGTCATGTTTGATGTGCTATAGAAAAATAGGGGTGGCTGGCTTTGGCTGCCCAACTCCCCAAAGGGCTGAGTCCCCTAAGTCCACGATCGTCCAGAGATGAGGTAGGTGCAGTGAAAGCAAGGCACATCTTTATTTTTCTGTTGCAACAGAGTTCCCTCTCTCCTAGCAAGGAGGCAAGAGAGACCCAGAACCAAAAAGAAACATCTCTTTTAAGGGTTTGCATTTTGGTGTGGAGAAGAAGGACATCCCCTCTACAAATAGTCAGAAATCACATCTCACCTAAGGTAGGGTTGTTGTCAGCCAAAAATGGCTTATCCCCTGAGTTTACGCCAATAATAAAACTCAGAAACGTGAGGAGTTAGGAGTCCAACGCTCATTGCAAAGCAATGGGTTACAGTCAGATAGTTCACCAAAACTGCAACCCCGCCCGACGGTTCAGGCAGTGGTATTTATAAAGTTTCAAACGAAGCATTTCAATTTTCACCAGTCATATACATCATTACCTCATAATACACATGTGCAATAAGCTCTGGCAATTTATGATGATTCAGTTCTGATTCCCACCGTTCTGTTACATTGTATTAGTATGCATGTTATCTGACACCGTCTCTTCTTCAGTGTTCAAGGAGATGCAGCCGTTACAGTCAAGTCACTCACACACAAAACAAAATGGAAAATGTGATTAAGATACCTCCCATGTGCCCAAAAATTAACCAATCGCACGAGAGTTACTGGGGAACATCCCAGAATTAAACACACAGCAATGCATTTAAGCATTCCCAGTTTCAGTAAATTAAATCACTATACTTAACAGGGAAAGAGTCTTCATGGACCAGTTTTCACTGCGGCTGAGTGTGAGCAAGCAAGTGTGTGACTTCTCAGAGTGAAGCTGCCCCTCCCTTAGTCCTGTTCAACATCTTTTGTTTGGAAAATCACCGAAAGATAGTTGTTGAGCTTTCTTTGGGAAAGTTTCCAAAACCTAGACGTTGCCCTGTCACTCAACCCATGAATTACGGCAAACAGCCACCTGATTTAAACCATAATTCTCTAAATAAACAATAACAAATGAGTGATCTAGGGATTCCATCACTGAAATCGTGGACATGTCTGGGAAAATCCAGGCGTATGGCAACCCTAACTAATCCATGGTTGAGCTTAGTGTTTCACCTGAACCCACCAGACAAACCATGAGCGGTAAACCAAGAACAAACCATGGTGAAATCAAGGTTTGCCTTGAGCAGGAAATACCATACTTTTCCATGTATAAGACGAGGTGTTTTTTTAATTTTTTATTAGAATATTATGTTCAAAATCTGGGGTCGTCTTATACACAGATCGTGCATAAGGGGGACGTGGTGTTGGTTGCTGCCGTGAGCCTGAGATTGACAGTGGCTATTGGGCGTGTTATTGGTGGCTGCGGCAAGGGCTGGTCTTGATTGGCCATCGCTGTGGCAACTGGGCAGGCAATTGGTGGCCTCTGCAGGCGAGGGGACTGACAATTGGTGGCTTTTGTGACGCATGCGAGTGGCAGCTTTTCGGCAATCCCCTGACATGGATGCCACATTTATGCTGTATTTTAAGCTGTTTTTAAGCTGTTTTTTAAAAAGTCATTTTTAATCAATGTTTCTTATTTGTTGTTAGCCTCTCTGAGCCTGGTTTTTTAATCGGGAAGGGCGGGGTATGAATAAAAATTTATTATTATTACTTAAAAAAGCTCAACAACTCTGGGCAATCCCCCCCTTCCCAAATCTCAACAACTATGGGCAATCTCCCCCTCTCCATTTTCTTAATTTGGAGTCCCCCCAAATTTTGTTAATTTGGAGTCCCCCCAAATCTTATACATGGGGGCGTGTTATACACAGAAAAGTACGGTACTTTGTTAGGGTCGAACTCTGTGGCAGTTGAGATAGAATATATTTTATCCACAGGGACGCGGGTGGCGCTGTGGGTTAAACCGCAGAGCCTAGGGCTTGTCGATCAGAAGGTCAGCGGTTCGAATCCCCGTGATGGGGTGAGCTCCCGTTGCTCGGTCCCTGCTCCTGCCAACCTAGCAGTTCGAAAGCACGTCAAAGTGCAAGTAGATAAATAGGTACCGCTCCGGCGGGAAGGTAAATGGCATTTCCGTGCGCTGCTCTGGTTCGCCAGAAGCGGCTTAGTCATGCTGGCCACATGACCCGGAAGCTGTACGCCGGCTCCCTCGGCCAATAAAGTGAGATGAGCGCCGCAACCCCAGAGTCGTCCGTGACTGGACCTAACGGTCAGGGGTCCCTTTACCTTTACCTTTGACTCTCTCCCAAGAGGAAACAGACTCCTGCCAACCTAACAACTTGAAAGCACATCAAAGTGCAAGTAGATAAATAGGTACCACTCCGGCAGGAAGGTAAACGGCATTTCCGTGCGCTGCTCTGGTTCGCCGGAAGCAGCTTAGTCATGCTGGCCACATGACCCGGAAGCTGTATGCTGGCTCCCTTCGGCCAGTAAAGCGAGATGAACGCTGCAACCCCAGAGTCGTCCGCGACTGGACCTAACAGTCAGCAGTCCCTTTACCCTTTACCTTTACATTTTATCCACAATGATGCCAAAGAGGAGTTAGACATAATACAGGCTGCCAGGAAGACTCCAAGTGGTTGTTGTCTATATATTATCCCAGCATATAGTGATACAATCTCTTTAGTAAGCTAGGAAAGACACTTGATGGTCCGCCAAGACTGGCTTTTCACAATCATCTTGTTGATAACATTCCATGTAGCAACAACTCTGCCAAGAGATGCTTAATGAACTTTGAGGGGGGGGGGAAGAGTTCTGAATAGAAAAGGTTCCATTATCAACAAATAGTAGCTGGAAAGAACTAAATAGGATTATGAAGATTATCCTTCTTTAACAATGCCTTAAATTTTTATCTCCTTATCCTTTCCTCATTGCTTTCTCTCTCAAGACATTATGGTTTATTGTGTCTCCGCAAGGTACCTTGCATGTGATTTACACACTGAACGGGCCTGCATTTCAGAGCAAGTTAATGATATAATATCCCCATTTATATTCAGAGCAGTCAACACTTTCCAGCTCTCGGAATAATAAAACCACCTGCATTTAATATACATGGAAAAATGGGGAGGCAAATAGCAGATATGGCACAATCAGATAAGTGTAATCAGATAAAATATCACAATATTATAGCAGATCAGCATCTGGTAATGACTTGAATTTTAAAAGACTGACAAACAGCATGGCCCAAAGCAATCAGGCATGCCTCATTCCGAGCTACTTATCCCAGATATGATTGCTCTTCTCGTATGTTTCTAGCAGATTAAACATTCGGGGTTTCTTAGTTTAACACTTCTAGTGCTGGGTGCCTCTTTGGTGGGAAAGCACCAAAAAGATGAATGAATGAATGAATGAATGAATGGGGGGCTTCCTCCAATCGTTACACGAAACAGAGCCAAACTGTTCGCAGCAATCTCGCTTTATTGATGGGCGCAGCTGCTGGTGAGTTCCATCAACCGCTTTTGCATTCGTCATGGTCGCTTTCATGCTCTCCAGCATTTCTCTGAATAAAATAGGGGTGTCCTATTCCTTCTTCTTCTTCTTCTTCTTCTTCTTCTTCTTCTTCTTCTTCTTCTTCCCATCTGACTGGGTTACCCCAGCCACTCTGGGCATGCTTTCAACATGTATTAAAGCATTAAACATTTTTTTTTTTTAAAAAAAAACTTCCCTATGCAGGGCTGCCTTTAGATGTCTTCTAAAAGCTACTTACCCATATATACTCGAGTATAAGCCCACCCGAATATAAGCCGAGGCACCTAATTTCCCTACAAAAACCTGGGAAAGCTTATTGACTCGAGTATAAGCCGGTTCACCTTTGCCGCTGTGGAGGAGGAGGAGGAACGAGCAGCCCGAAAGCAGCCCTTTGGGCTGCTCCTTCCTCTTCCTCCTTTGCCGCTGTGGAGCTCACCCCGTCGCGGGGTTTCGAACCGCCATTCTTCTGATCAGCAAGCCCTAGGGCTCTGTGGTTTAACCCACAGCGCAATGTTCCCTTGTGTTATACAGAGAAGGCTGGGATCCTGTCCTGTTTAAGCAGGAGCCAGGGAAAGTGAGCACCTGTGGGGTTTTAATACTTCCTTAACTGATAGGCTTTCTGCCTTCTGGGGTCTAAAGTTTGCATTTGTGCGAGCAGTTCAGGAATGGTTGACTGGGGTGAGCGGGCGGCAGCGGCACGAGCGGAGAGAAAGGGCTTCTTTCTCGCCGCCCCCACCGCCCGCCTCACTTGAGTATAAGCCGAGGGCAGCTTTTTCAGCACAAAAAATGTGCTGAAAAACTAGGCTTATACTCAAGTATATGCAGTATCTCCTTGGCTCGGAGGTCGCATAATTCCATAGCCTCCATCATTTCTCTGATGAAAACAGGGACGTCCTAAGGAAAAGCGGGACATTCCGGGATCAAATCAGAGACCAGGACGGCTTCTGTAAATCCAGGGCTGTCCCTGGAAAATAGGGACAATTGGAGGACCTGAGCTTTCCCCCCAACTGAAGGCTAATGTAAGAAATTTAGAGCAGCTACCTTTGGCTGTCATCCTTGTGGGGCAACAATGAAGCCGCACCTGGGAGACACTTGCGAGGGCAGTGCTGTTTGTGTGAACTGGTACGCCCACACGGAGGCTGTGCCTCTCTGAACTAATCCAGAATGCGGCAGCTAGACTGGTGACTGGGAGCTGCCGGCGAGACCACATAACACCCGAAAGACCTACATTGGCTCCCAGCACGTTTCTGAGCACAATTCAGAGTGTTGGTGCTGACCTTTAGAGCCCTAAACGGCCTCGGCCCAGTAGACCTGAAGGAGCGTCTCCACCCCCATCGTTCAGCCCAGACACTGAGGTCCAGCTCCGAGGGCCTTCTGGCAGTTCCCTCACTGCAAGAAGTGAGGTTACAGGGAACCAGGCAGAGGGCCTTCTCGGTAGTGGTGCCTGCCCTGTGGAACGCCCTCCCATCAGATGTCAAAGAAATAAACAACTATCTGACATTTAAAAGACAGCCCTGTTTAGGGAAGTTTTTAATGACTGATGTTTTAATGTATTTTTAATCTTTTGTTGGAAGCTGCCCAGAGTGGCTGGGGAAACCCAGCAGATGGGCGGTAGAAATAATAATTAATAATAATAATAGTAATAATAATCTGAAGGAGCTGTTTGGATTTCAGAGGAAGCTCCCATCAGAGTCTCCCCTGAAATGCAAAAAGCAGCTCAGGAGAGACTATTTTTGTGGCAGGGAAAAAAAAGAGTTAAAATCCACCCCCCCCAAGGGCCAGAGACTGCTCAAGCTTTTACCTGGCTGATGTGACATGACATGACATCATCATCAACAACAAGCCATGCTAATGACATTAATGCAATTAACTTCGCATCTACTGTAGTTTAGCCCTGAGTGAGCTGATTCTCTCCCGTAGAAATCCTCAGCTGATTTTATACAGCAACTTGGGCTCTGATGAACAGCCTGGATAATGGAAGCTTCAGGGGTGAGAAGCATTTTATTTTTTCTCTCTCTCTCTTTCTCTCTTCCCCTCCCCAGTCTTCCCACGTTACAAGATGCAGGAAAGCAGATCTCTTGTCTCACTTATTAGGACTCGGGAGTTTATTCACGTCTGTTGACAGTGCTCCTTGTTAGACTTTGGGATCTACACATTTGGAAGAAGACTGTTATGCAAAGCAGTCCCTGCACCCCGCCTGTAGTACTGTGAGATTTCACCCTTGTGTTTGCTGGAGCACCAGGCAAACTCTTCACAGAGCAGCGTTGAAAGAAATTGCCTTGTATTCTACTGTAAAGAGTGGGGAAGGGGGAAAGAGCAAAAGAAACATGCCTTCATAGATCGCATGTGGGATTCTAATTAGGGAATTTAAGAGAACATAATATTCAGAGCTCATTATTCAAAAGCAGTTGCAAGGTTCAAGAGTTCTCTCCATCTGGTTTAAAAAGCAAGGTTCTGAGAAGTCGAATATGAAGCAGAGCGAGCCAGAGGCGTAGGAAGGTCAGGTGGTACCCGGTGCGGAAAAATTCTTGTCACCCCCTATTGATTCCCCCCACTGCAAAAATGGTTTTATGTTATTTCATATTTTCTTACAAAGGAATAATAACAAGTAATAATAATAAAAACTTTTATTTATATCCCGCCCTCCCCGGCCGAAGTCAGGCTCAGGGTGGCTAACATCAGATACATAACATTGGTATAAAATCAAACAATAATTAAATTACCTCCTAAAAACATCTCAAAATCAAATTAAAGTCTAATTAGATGGCTTTCCACAGGGTTAGGGTTGGGAACAAACTGAACTGAAATTTCAGCCTTCACGACATAGGAAAACAGCCAAGTGAACAGCTATTTTGGGGGAGGAGGGTCAAGATATTAACCACAGTCCACAACACTAAAGAGTACCAGCTCACAATTAACATGTGACAACCCTACTAAACTTTCCAAGCAAGACTCTCACAGGCAGGGCCGTCTTAACCATATCCGGCGCCATGGTGCAAAGCTCCCTCTGGCGCCCCCCCCATTTCCCAGAGTTGTCGACCTTTTTTTAGGGAGGACGGCACTGCCAGCGGGGCTGGAGGAGGCGGGCAGCGGCTGGAGGGTGGATCCTCCAGCGGGGAAGAGACGGAGGGCGGTGAGCTGATGCTGGGAGTCAGTGCATCCAGCCTCTGCCTCTTCCCTGGCGCCCTCCAGAACTTGGCACCCTGGTGCCCCACACCACTAGCATCTATGGGTAAGACGCCTCTGCTTACAGGGCAACAAAGACTCAGTTTGGAATTTACTTGCTTTACAGCAGGGATAGGAAAGCTGAGGCCCTCCAGATGTTTTTGGACCAGACCCTCCAAGGGTCCCTATTTTCCAGGGACTGTCCCGGATTTACTGAAGCTGTCCCAGTTTCTGATTTGATACTGGAATGTCCCGCTTTTCCTTAGGACGTCCCTATTTTCATCGGAGAAATGTGGGAGAGTATGGAGTTATGCAACCCCGCAAGCCAATGGGATAAGCAACTATGTAACCTTTGGAAAACATCCGAAGGAAGCTCTGTATAGGGAAGTTTTTTTTAATTGTTTAAAGTTTTATTATGTTTTTATATTTGTTGGAAGCTGCCCAGAGTGGCTGGGGAACCCAGAGTGGCAGACAGCGGTAATAATAATATTATAATTAATAATAATAATAATAATAATAATAATAGAATAGGACATCCCTATTTCCATTGGAGAAATGTTTGGAGGGTATGTTGGGCTTCAGCTCCCATCATACCCAACCATTGGCCAGCAGGACTTTTGGAAACTGGAGTCTGACATCTGGATGGCCACATGTCCACCACCTCAACCTCTGAGACTGAATTTAAAAATGGCCTTTATGAAGTTTAGAATCAGGTTGCCACAACCTCATTTTATAATACTGCAATCCTGCTATCCAAGCTGTCCAGAATCTGGTTACTAGAATTTTCTGATTATTTCAATTTCCTCACACAGTCAGAATAACCCTCTGTAAATAGCTTCCTGATTTATCACATGATGATGATGATAATGACGACGACGACAACAACAACAACAACAACATGTTCACACGCCACCCATCTGGCTGGGTTTCCCTAGCCACTCTAGGCGGCTCCCAACAGAATATTAAAAACACGATAAAATAATCAAACATTAAAAACTTCCCTAAAAAGGTCTGCCTACAGATATCTTCTAAGAGTCAGATAGTTGTTTATTTCCTTGACACCTGAAGGGAGGTGGGTGCCACCACCAAGAAGGCCCTTTGCTTGGTTCCCTGTAACCTCAATTCTTGCATTGAGGGAACCACCAGAAGGCCCTCGGAGCTGGACCTCAGTGCCCAGGCTGAATCATGGGGCTGGAGACGCTCCTTCAGATACATCATGGGATGTAACCCAAACCATGTTTCATGTACAGCAACAGGGAAGAGTCAAAGTTGTATGTTGGTAAATCAGGTGCAGAACTGGAAATCAAAGTCAATCGAGGATCCAGACTCCTCACTTTCCCATGTAATCTCTCGTGTCACAATGATTTGTAATTGTGCACATAAAGCAATGCCGGAAGAATTCTTATTGTTAACAAAGCAGAAATGCAATTCTTTTTGATGCTGGGTTCTGTTTGTTTGTTCTAAGTATAAAACAGATTTCTTCCCTGCATAAAAGAGTCACAAGGCATTTCTGACTTTGTCCCCCCCCCCCTCCACAGGACTGTATATTCTTCTACCGCTTGGTAACTGCAGGAGATCAGTGAGCAAATTTATTAGGCATGCATTGTGCCCATGGAAATAGATGAAGAATGATTTGTCATGAGTCTCTCTTTGTTTTGATAAAATGCACAGCTCTCAGATGAGAGATATATCTGCATTTCTCTTTTGTCTTCTTCCTCTTTTCTGTTGCCTTATTGCTTGGGGCTACAGTCCTATTGTCCTTGCAGCTTTCCTTGCAATTCCTTTTTGTCTGCAATCATTCTCAAAATAGTGTTGTTGTTGTTGTTTTTATTTCCCCCAGGGGAGTTTCACACAGGACGATAGCAGAGGGCCTGTGTTGTATGGCAGGATGCAACCATGATATTAAAGATCTGCACCCTTCATAAGCATACAGAATTGTTCTTTTTAAAGAACCAATCACAGTTAACAATGAAGCTGTTATGTACTGAGTTGAATAGGATCCAAAATGCAGCAGTCTGATTGGTCCTAGAACAATAGGATGCAGCAGTCTGATTGGTCCTAGAACAATAGGATCCAGAATGCAGCAGTCTGATTGGTCCTAGAACAATAGGATCCAGAATGCAGCAGTCTGATTGGTCCTAGAACAATAGGATTCAGAATGCAGCAGTCTGATTGGTCCTAGAACAATAGGATCAGAATGCAGCAGTCTGATTGGTCCGCAGGAGCCACCCAATCCAGCTCCAGGTGGAAGTGAATCCGCAACCTGATTGGCATACAGGAGTATCCCGGAATTAGCCAATCACGTGGGGCCCATTGTGTAAATAATGTATATAAAGCAGACGTTTTGGGGGAACTTCCATTCCTCGCTACTATGAGCTGAATAAAGAGCACGAAATCCACACTTGACTCCGAGTATATTTCAGAAGCCATGTTGGGGAAAGTGTGGGAATCCCAGAAATAAGGGAATCACACCTGTCTGCTGCCTCTGGAATGCTATAGTGTTCTAAATGGACGGCCTTCCAGTTTATCATTGTCCTAGAACAGTGTTGGGGAACCTTTGGCCCTCCAAATGTTGCAGGATTATTATGAATAATAATTTTATTATTTTTACCCCGCCAATCTGACTGGGTTTCTCCAGCCACCCTGGGTGGTTTCCAGCAAATATAAAAGCATAATAAAACACCAAACATCAAAAACTTCCCTATATATGGCTGCTTTCAGATGTCTTCTAAAAGTTGTATAGTTCTTTATCTCCTTTGCATCTGATGGGAGGGTGTTCCACAGGGCAGGTGCCACTACCGAGAAGGCCCTCTGCTTGATTCACTTCTCTTCTCACAGTGAGGGAAACACCAGAAGGCCCTTGGAGCATGGGCATAGCCAAGGGGGGGGGCAGCGGAGGGGAGCTGCCCCCCCGATCAATTAAAAGAATAGAAATACTTAATTAACTGACCAATTACATCAGTTCTGCCTCCTCAACGAAGTCCTGCCCCCCCCACAAAAATCCTGGCTACTCCCAGGCCTTGGAGCTGAACCTCAGTGTCTGGGCTGAATGATGGGAGTGGAGGCACTTCTTTAGGTATACAGGGCCGAAACCATTTATGGCTTTAAAGGTCCGCACCAACACTCTGAATTGTGCTCAGAAACGTGCTGGGAGCCAATATAGATCCTTTAGGACCAGTGTTATACGGTCCCGGCAGCCACTCCCAGTTACCTGTCTGGCAGCTGCATTCTGGATTAGTTGTAGTTACAGGTAGGTAGCCATGTTGGTCTGCTGCAGTTGAAACAAAAAAAATAAATAAAATTCTTTCCAGTAGCACCTTAGAGACCAACTAAGTTTGTCTTGTATGAGCTTTCGTGTGCATGCACACTTCTTCAGATACACTGAAACAGAAGTCACCAGACCCTTATATATAGTGAGAGAGTGGGGAGGGGTATTACTCAGAAGGTTTTCCACACCTATCATGCAATCACCCATTCCCACCACCCTTCTGAGTAAGACCATTGAGAGATGGGGGTTAGGAAGTTGCCGGGGTAATTGGGTGTGAGGTTTAGACCACAGCGCCACCTGTGCCCCTCCTAAATAGGTAATTAAACCGCATTTCGTAAAGCCAGGGATTTTGTTCCGGCACCTCTTTTTCTAGAAGAAAAAGCCCTATGACAGCCTCCAAGTTGTCTCAATTCTCAATTCTCCAAAGGAACGCAGACCTGGGGGAATGCTTAGATCCCAATGAACTCTTGCTACCGCTTGGCAGAGAGAGTGGGGGACACCCAACTTTTGAAACAATAAATTTTAATGTTCTCCCTACCTCACCACAACACCAGCAGGTATCAGTGAATGTATTGCTATCCATTTCTGAGAGATGCAATGGGAAGTCCGGTGCGCCTGAAAAACCAGCTTTTGCCAGATAAGACATAATCTAAGGTCCAGGGGGAAATTATTCCACTTTCAAACTGTAGCCACCCATTGTATATTTCTCCGGCTGAATACGGCAGTGAATCAATGTGATGCAGAAATAATTTGGGAAGTGTCCCTGGAAGACACCCCCGATATCTCATCAAGCTCTAGCAAATGTTCTATTTTCTAACTCCCACTTAAATCTTTCTGCAAAGAACTGAGAGGAAAACGTCCAGAAGAATCCTATTTGTTCAATTAGCTAAAACCACTCTGGCATTTCAGAGACATTCTGCTCTGATTGAGAAAACATTGAAATGTCTCACGCACAAGAAAATACTTTTTTTTAAAGAAAAGCTCATTGGAGTTGAATTAACATTCTACAAATGTCTCGATTTTATGGCTGGGCATTTCTTTGGTCCTGTACAAAATTAGTGATGCCAAATACTAAGACCCTGTTAATGTCTTAATCGGCTGACGGGCTCAACCAAGCATGCACAAAAGGATAATTTAAAGCAGCTATCAGTTCCTAAGTGCAATTACCGTATGTTCCTTGTGTTTTCCTCTAGGCTGCCGTGGCTAGAAGGTAGATACTTATGCCTTGAAACTGGGAGTGGCTGCTGGGACCATATAACACTGGTCCTAAAGGATCTGCGCTGGCTCCCAGGGCATTTTGTCAGGGAGTCAAGGGTCAAAATGAACAGGCAGCAGCAAGGTGGTGTAGTAGTAGTAGTAGTAGGTAGTAGTAGTAGTAGTAGTAGTAGTAGTAGTAGTAGTAATATAAAGGGGATAGCTTTGCAGCTGCCCATTGTGAGGCTAGGGATGCGGGTGGCACTGTGGGTTAAACCACAGAGCCTAGGGCTTGCCGATCAGAAGGTCGGCGGTTCGAATCCCTGCGACGGGGTGAGCTCCCATTGCTCGGTCCCTGCTCCTGCCACCTAGCAGTTCGAAAGCACGTCAAAGTGCAAGTAGATAAATAGGTACCACTCCAGCAGGAAGGTAAACGGCGTTTCCGTGCGCTGCTCTGGTTCGCCAGAAGCGGCTTAGTCATGCTGGCCACATGACCCGGAAGCTGTATGCCGGCTCCCTCGGCCAGTAAAGCGAGATGAGCGCCGCAACCCCAGAGTCGGACACAACTGGACCTAACGGTCAGGGGTCCCTTTGCCTTTCTTATGAGGCTGGGGGCTGCAGTGTGTATATATAAAATAAGAAGAAAGCTGTTTATACAGTGGAGAAGGAAAAATAATAATCTGAACAATGATTCAATCGCAATAAAAAACCCAATCCATTACTTGCAAATAATACAACTGAAACTTAATCATTTTTTTATGAAAAGAAATCCCATCAAACTAAAAAAAAAAATAAGAAAAAAAAGAAAAGAAAAAGAATAGATTTGTATTAAAAATCTTTTGGATCGGAGATGTAATCTCTTAATTGAAGAAATGAAAACAGGAGAGAGTCATTCATTTGACTGTCTTAAAACCTCAAGATGAATGGGGATCAAGGCTGCCATAGGTGTTCACATGAATCACTCTCTTTCATACAAATCAAAAGAGGCTCTTCCGTCTCACGTTGTGGAAGCTATCTTTTTGTGTTTGCAATGGAAACTGAAGTGAAAGCTGGATATTTTCTTCAGCGCCATCCGGTTAATGCGCTGTTTACTTTTCTTTGTTTGAAGTGGAAATTGGTGGGTTCGTGTAGAGTTATATTCATACAGAGTTATTTCTAAAGGCATTTGTGTGATTAATTATAATTACATTAGAGCCCGGCCCTACCGTGAGACACTTGTCTGAGGTGGCAGATTGGGAGATGAAGCAGAACAAATGCCATTTTCCTGCCACTTCTTGCCTAAGGCCCCACCACCCTACAAATGCTTGGGGGGACCCTCTGAAACATTGTGGGAGATGCAATGGAGGCTTCAGAGGGAAGGGGGAATTGGGGATATTGCTTCCTACTTTGTTCCGGTTCCAAATCCTCTCCAGGATCAAAGTGACTTCCATCAGCACAAAGGACTCTTGTTGTTGTTGTTGTTGTTGTTGTTGTTGTTGTTGTTGTTGTTGTTCAGTCGTTCAGTCGTGTCCGACTCTTCGTGACCCCATGGACCAGAGCACGCCAGGCACCCCTATCCTCCACTGCCTCCCGCAGTTTGGCCAAACTCATGCTAGTCGCTTCGAGAACACTGTCCAACCATCTCATCCTCTCGTCCCCTTCTCCTTGTGCCCTCCATCTTTCCCAACATCAGGGTCTTTTCCAGGGAGTCTTCTCTTCTCATGAGGTGGCCAAAGTATTGGAGCCTCAACTTCAGGATCTGTCCCTCCAGTCTACTGGAGACAAATTGACTTAGCATTTTGTGGATTAGAGCCCATTGCATACCAATTAAGGAAGAACAAAAACCAAGAATGTGATAGCAATAAGAGACATGAAAAAATAAGGAAAAAAATAAAATCTGTGCGGGGGGACAGCAACTTCCAAACAGCTTGCAATTCAAAAAACAAACACCGTGGGGGATTTTTATTTTTTAAAAGCACCGTGTTGCTTTATAAGGGACAGCATATAAAGCAAACATATGAGAAGGGGGAAATTCAATTTAAGTTTGGTTACCAGACCCTAATAATATTCCAATAAATACTGACAAAAAGTTATATAGGGCAAGGAGAAACTCTGAAAAACTCACGAATGCTTCTAGACTGGATGAAAAGATATATTTAAAAGCATATTGTCAAATGCCAGTAGCAATGTAGAAAACTCTCACACAGTCCAGTGAAGGGAAGCAAAAGAAAATATCACGCGGATACACTGTTAAATAGAGGTTGCAGAAATTGATACATAAGCAATACGTAAGTCAGGTTGATTAAACCAAACAGACCCCCATGATAAACAGGAATTAGCAACACAGTCCAAATCAGAGTGACATATATATGTTGACTAATAAAACAAAGGGGCAAAATGTCTCAAGTAACTTAAAAAAAAATCATCTTATTACTGTATCCTACAGACAGGAGCATTACATAATCAAATAGAAACTTTCTACAACACAATGTGGGTCATAGGAAGTTAAATGTAAGTAGCAACAAGCTTTTTCAGGGTCAGTGTTCATTTGTAGCAGTTTTGGTCTGGGCTGTCTGCTCCTCCTCTTGCTCCAAAAAAATGTTCTGCAGTACTCCTGTGTTATTGACTCCACACTGGCCTCCTTTGACTCCTGCCAGTCAGTGCCGGATTTGCGTATAAGCTAAACAAGCTGGATGTACATTTCCAAAATATAAGATAAAAAACAAATAAAATAAAACCTGCATACAGCAACAGTGTTTTGTGTTGTGTAGGCTCCTATGATGTAAGTAATGGCCCCACCTGCTAGCCTGCTCCCTAAAATATCACTGGTTTGTTCATTTCTATATATAGGGTGCCTACATTCTGCATGTGCAAATGGCTTTAGATACCTATTAGGTCCATAAATTACCATATAGCATATATTCAACACAAAAAACAGCGACAATTTGTTGTTGACAAAGGACAGCTGGACATATAAAGGGCCCCATTACCTTCAGTAGCTTAGGGCCTCACCAAACCTAAATCCGGGCCTGCTGCCAATCCATTGTTTCCATTCCCACCGACTGACCTCCCTGCGGAAGTTTGTCGTGCTATGTCTCCAGGGCACAATTCCACCCAGCTCCCCTTCTCCATGCCACGCAAGCATGGTCTTTGAGAACATCAACTGGCAAATTAGTAGCGCTATGACTTCATGGAGACATGCCAATCTGTTATGTCTTCCTTTCCCATTTGCACAAGCGAAACCTCCAGCGATATTGAGTCCTGTTCTTGAGTGGGTGGTTCTGTTGGGTGGGTGGTTCTAATTGATGGCATGCCTTGAGTGTAAACTTGCTTGTTGCCTTTTGGAGGAAGAAAAAACGCACGCACGCACACACACACACACACACACACAAAGAAAAGACACACTGGACACATGTGTGAAAAGACACACACTACATTCAGTTGAAATGAATCCAGGGCTTTTTTTCAGCTGGAGTTCTCCAGAACTCAGTTCTGGCACCTCTCAAGTGGGCGCCATCACTGGTGGAGGAAGAGGGGTGCAGGGGGAGCATACCGCCCCCAGCAGCGCAATCCTGGTGGGGTGCCATCATGGCTGTCCCCCTTCCTGTGCTGGGCACCACGCCCACAGGATGCGCGCCACGCCCCTGCGGACAGCGTACCACGCCCCAAGATGCGCGTCACGCCCCTGCGGGTGGTGTGCCACGCTCCCGAGATGTGCGCCAGCCATGTCCCTGTCTGCTCTTCGCCCCCCAGTGCCGGAGCATGAAGCTCCATCACTGGGCGCCATTGCCATTTTAAGAGAACAAGGGAGGAGTTCATGGTGAGTTCCGGCCCCTCTTTTTTATTATTTAAAGAAAAATAGGATTGAATGGATCCAAAATTAGCTTTCCTGCATGTGTTGGAATCATAACTTCTCCTAGCCCAGTTTATTTTTAGCAGCTGAGGTAGCTTGGGCAGGCAAGTGGAAGCAACATAGGTCAGAACCCCAATTGGTAGTCCAGTTACTGAACTGCTGAATTTTACTTTGCATTTAGAGTGTGGGTATTTTTCTCCAACAAAGGCAACAATGGGTATTCTTTGAGCAGAAATTAGAAACAAGAATCTACAATACTTGGTGGTAACTTTACAATAAGGGTTTATTGCGATTATTATTGGAGCACACATAATGCCTTCACATTATATATCTTCCAAGGCCTTCGCACTGCAACACACATCATCAGTTTTGATAGAGGCCTCTTGATGAAAATATTCCAGTTTAGCTCAGACAAACTTTTCAGTTACCAGAAAAGAGCTGATCATGACATAACCTGCTGCCACAAGGGGAAGGTCACAATCCCTTAATGCACTGTCCAAGATTAGTTACAGAAGTTATTATTAAACTAGTAAGCATTCTCCTTCATCGCTTTTCCTAAGAGTATTCACCAAGGTAATAGCACACTTTCCTTTGCACCTGTCGTAATCAATTTAAAGGTTATACCAGAACATGGAATAAATTGTTTTCCAATAGCAGGAACTCTGCATGACAAACTTACACCTGGAAATACAGTCTCTGCGTCAGCCTAATGAATGTTTAAAATCTTAGAAGTGCCCAGCTGCAAAGTTTTTGGTGTGTAGCCTCACAAGTTTCCCCGTTTTCAAAACAGTTCACCTTTAGAATGGCTACACACACACACACCCACACACTGGTACCTCAGTTTTCGAAGGCACACTAATCTGTTCCGGAATACCGTTCGACTTCTCAAACATTCAAAAACTGAGGCGCAAAGGGCAGCCTGCAAATTCAATAGAGAAAACTGGGGGGGGGGAACTCAGTGGAAGCCGTTCAACTTCAGAGGTGTGTTCGAAAATGGAAGCATTTACTTCCGGGTTTTCGGCGTTCAAAAACTGAAATGTTCGACTTGTTCAAATGATACATTTGAAAACCAAGGCACCACTGTATATATTATGTTGTTGTTATTCAGTCGTTCAGTCTTGTCCGACTCTTCGTGACCCCATGGACCAGAGCACGCCAGGCACCCCTATCCTCCACTGCCTCCCGCAGTTTGGCCAAACTCATGCCAGTCGCTTCGAGAACACTGTCCAACCATCTCATCCTCTGTCGTCCCCTTCTCCTTGTGCCCTCCATCTTTCCCAACATCAGGGTCTTTTCCAGGGAGTCTTCTCTTCTCATGAGGTGGCCAAAGTACTGGAGCCTCAGCTTCAGGATCTGTCCTTCCAGTGAGCACTCAGGGCTGATTTCCTTCAGAATGGATAGGTTTGATCTTCTTGCAGTCCATGGGACTCTCAAGAGTCTCCTCCATCACCATAATTCAAAAGCATCAATTCTTCAGCGATCATATTATTTTAGCTTCAGTTAAAGACTTGTATTTGAAAACTATGGATGAAAAGGAAACAGTCTTTATGCCAAAACAAAACAAAATAAAAAAATTCCTTCCAGTAGCACCTTAGAGACCAACTAAGTTTGTTCTTGGCATGAGCTTCCGTATGCATGCACACTTCTTCAGATACACAGTCTTTATGCCCATAGCTATAGACCTCTCAGGTGGGCGCCATTGCCATTATAAAAGAACGAGGAAGATGTTCATCTCTCTTTCTAGAAAAAATGGCACTGAGTAGATTCACTAAAATGACCCACAAAAATGTCAATTAATTTCAGTGCGTCTCATCTGAGTTAAACTTCACTGAACGCCACCAACTATGTGCATGCTTACATCTGCTGCTGAATACCAGCATAAAACCTTCTTGTAGGTATTTACTTTTTTCTTTTCTTTTCTTTTCTATAGCTTTTGGGTAATGAGCTTAGGCAAGAAAGTAAAAAAAGTAAAAAAAAAAAGAAGAAGAAGAAGAAGAAGAGGAGGAGGAGGGAAAGGAAGGAGAAACTTTCCATTTTGTAGTTCATGCTCGTATTATTTATTGTATCACTTTGTAGAAAAATCCCACCGGGGCTTACCTTTCACATCCCGGGCCGCTCCAAAGGCCACACTCAGTTCTAATTACCAGTGTAAACGGGGATTCTTCCCACAGATTTCAGTGGCGTTACTTCAGTTTTACACAGGTAAAGCTGAGAATACATAGTCTATGCCCCTGGGTCTTTGTATGAGAAGGTGAAGAAAATCAATTTCAATATTGAATAAGATGTCTGCAGATAAGGTCACTAAACTCTATAGGACTAGAATTTTAATGAAGGAATCTGGCAACATGGGGGTATCATGGAAACTTTAACATGCGCTTTTCAGAAGTGTATGTGTGGGATGGTGTTTTTGTTTTTTGCTTTTTAAAAAAATAGTTCTGAATTAAATAAAGGGGCTTTGTTCTGTGTTGTTTTCATGCAGTGATAGGACAGCTTTGCTTGCCATTTTCATGTTAGTCACTCTCATATTTATACGACTGCATCAGTGGACATATGCTTGGTGTATATCCAAAAAGGCCAGAGCCCCACTTCAAGAAGCTTTCAATTTAAAGGAGACTTTATTTTACAGTGCAAGACATATTTCTTTATTGCATTTTTATTTACAGACCCTCCAAGTGTCCCTGTTTTTCGGGGATAGTCCCGCCTTTACAGAAGCCATCCCGGTTTCAGATTTGATCCAAGAATGACCCGCCTTTCCTATTTTATCGGAAAATATTGGAGGTTATGGAGTTATCAGACCCCCAAGCCATCTGAGAGCAACCCTGTATGGGGAAGTTTTCAAATGTTTAATGTTTTATTGTTTTTATATATGTTGGAAGCTGCTCAGAGTGGCAATCTACTCAGATGGGTGGGGTATAAATATTAAAATCTTCTTCTTCTTCTTCTTCTGGATGTCCCTATTTTCATCAGAGAAGTGTTGGAGGGTATGTATTGATTTGCATATAGAAATATATTTATTTTGTGATTTATTTATTTCAACGACAATTTCTTTACAAAACTCTAAAAGACAATAAAACAAAATGAAAGCTCGCAGAGATTCTTTAAAGGCAGTAAAATCAACAGGAGGAGCATGAAGCAACAACAAACCCAGTCAAAATAAGGCAGATCAAATTGAATTAACAGCCTTGATAAAAGGTATTGCCCTGGCACTGAAATATCAGGATTGGTGCCAGATGCAGTAAGCTGCCCTGAGGAAAACATTCCCAAGTCAGGGGGCCACCAGGAATCTTTTACATATGTGGTGGAAGTGTCCAAAAATAAAGATATTTTGGGGTTCGGTTTACGATGAACTTGAAAAATTGTTAAGAATTACATTCCATAAGAAGCCAGAATCCCTTTTATTAAGTATTGTAGATAAAGGAATCCCAACTAAACTAAGAGAGGTTTTTTTGTACGCTACGGCGGCGGCTCGAATTTTAATAGCTATGAGGTGGAAAGAACCAGATCCACCATCAATAATGGAATGGCAAAATAAGTTGCAAGAGTTTGCCGAAATGGCCCAGCTAACCAATAATTTAAGGGGGGGATCAAAGCAAAAGTTTCAGGAAAAGTGGTTTAAATATATAACATATGTTCAGAAATATAGTAGGGGTTGGATAGTCATGCCAGCTTTTCAATAGCCCAGAAAGTAGAGGTAGAAGGAAGAATACGAGGGGAAAGCAGGGTATGGGTCGAAATTGTAGTGTTATAAAGATTTATTTGAAGATATGTGGACAGGATGATATACACTCATAAGTAAGAGTGAACTATACGGTTGGGTATGACAGGGAGTTGGAAGGGATTGGAAAATTTGTTGATAGTGCTGGTACTGTTTTTCTATTCTTGTTATTTCAACACCGGGGGGTGGGGGGAGGTCGGGTTTTTCTTTTTCTTTCTTTTTCTTTTTTCCTTTTTTGTTCTATTATGTATTTTGTATTTATAATTCGTTTATGAGTAAAGATAAGTTACCCCACAGAATGCAGTAGTACATAAAATATTTAGAATTGCATAAATACATGGAATTGGATACCGGATAGGGGTAACAACAAAAGAAGCAAGTGTATTAGAAGTCAAGAAACACAATAATTGTAACTGTTTTTGTTGTATAATTCTTTATTTTTATTTGTATATTTATTGTTTATTACTGTACATTTTGTAAAGCAAAATAAAACTTAATAATAATAATAATGGAATAAGGCCCCTTTTGGCAGTAGACACCCAGCATACTCTCCAACAGTTCTCCGATGAAAATAACAACAACAACAACAACAACAACAACAACAATTTTATTATTTATATCCTGCCCATCTGACTGGATTGTCCTAGCCACTTTGGGCAGCTTCCAGAAATCGCACGGCGGCAGCGGGAGGCCCCATTAGCTAAAGTGGTACCTCAGGTTAAGAACAGTTTCAGGTTAAGAATGGACCTCCAGAATGAATTAAGTTCTTAACTGTACGTAAATTCGGTGTTGTGTCTGTGACAGCAGGACAACTCCTTGCGTGGGATTTTTTTTTTTTTTTAGCATCTATGTGACGAGCCTTACAAAGATCCACATATTTTGGCTAACCTAGCCAAAAGTCTCCGATATCCATAAAGAGGATAATGCTTTTTCCAAGTGGAGCTTGTGCTATGGGTTATTCCTTTCTTTGGCAAATTGTTAATGGGAAATGCATTTTGTACTGTACTCCGAACAAATTGCATTGCATTAGAATGCTGCTCTTTGGCTGTAGCAATGAATTAGACGAGGGATATCATTTAGGGGGCTATCCCTACTGGGCATAATACCCAATTTATTTTCATTTACATTAATTTTTCTACATCAATGGCTGCAAGATGCATTAAACTATTAAACGCAGGCAATTCCCAGGTCATGAGATGCAAAATTGAAAGGTATAATGAATATATATTTACAACTCCTATAAACCTCTCGCCGACAATACTGGATGATACTGGTATGCAGAATGGTAGGTTCGGTTTAATTGCCCTAACGGTTGGATGCCATAAAGGACTGCAAATATTCTGAGGGTTTTTGTGACTTGGCAAAAGGAACGTGTTTAAACAAAGCCTAATCTGATGATACGATAACGAGGGTAAAACTCAGAAATGGAAATCTGTATCTAAGCAGGGGATCGGGGAGAGACTAACCTCGACCAGAGGGATCTCTCTTCTTTGCAAAGTTAGGACAAAGTAAATCAGCTTTTTAATTCACACAGTCATTGCAACTTATAGCTCCCTAATAGTTGTCTTCCTGTATGGCCGAGGTCACCAATCATCTTGCACCTAAGGGAAGATTTTCTAATACTCATGAAATAATCATGAAACTCGAGACAATGCTTCCCAGTGGAGTCAGTTCACAGAGTCAAGTATAAAGTATGATACTGCTAGACACCAAATATGTAAGGTAAAAGGTAAAGGACCCCTCGATGGTTAAGTCCAGTCAAAGGCAACTATGGGGCTGCAGCGCTCATCTCGCTTTCAGGCCAAGGGCGCCGGCGTTTGTCCACAGACAGCTTTCCAGGTCATGTGGCCAGCAGGACTAAACTGCTTCTGGCGCGGGACACCAGGACGGAAACCAGTGCGCACGGAAATGCCGTTTACCTTCCCGCCGCAGCAGTACCTATTTATCTACTTCATGGGTAGGCAAACTAAGGCCTGGGGGCCAGATCCGGCCCAATCTCCTTCTAAATCCGGCCTGTGGACGGTCCGGGAATCAGCGTGTTTTTACATGAGTAGAATGTGTCCTTTTATTTAAAATGCATCTCTGGGTTATTTGTGGGGCCTGCCTGGTGTTTTTACATGAGTAGAATGTGTGCTTTTATTTAAAATGCATCTCTGGGTTATTTGTGGGGCATAGGAATTTGTTCATTTCCCCCCTCCAAAATATAGTCCGGCCCCCCAGAAGGTGTGAAGGACAGTGGACCGGCCCCCTGCTGCAAATGTTTGCTGACCCCTGATCTACTTGCACTGGCATGCTTTCAAACTGCTAGGTTGGCAGGAGCTGGGACAGAGCAACGGGAGCTCACTCCGTCGCGGGGATTCGAACCGCCGGCCTTCTGATCGGAAAGCCCAAGAGGCCCAGTGGTTTAGACCACAGCGCCACCCGCGTCCGTCACACCCACTGGGTGGGGGATAACTGAGGCGAAGCAGTTTAAGCATGGGGAAAGTCCGGTTGCAGAGGAGGGTTCAGTTCACCTCTCCCAACCCCTCCATCATTTGGGTCAGCACATGGCATATTGTTACCTGAGGCGAGTGAAGATGCACGGGACCCAAGGACAAGTTATTGTGGCACCCGAGAAAGAAAGGAAGTCCCACAAGCACCTCTCTCTGGCAGCAAACATATCGATAATATATTAAGTAACTAATCATTCATGACACCCCAAGCAGCTGCCTTAGGGGGTCACCTCGCTATGCCTGACAGTAGGGCCGGCCCTTTCCTTCTGCTGTATTATTAAATACCTACCACCCACCTCTGCTTTTATAGATATGTGTGTGCGCGTTCGCACGCGTGTGTTTGTGTGTATTCAATAAATAATAATAATTAATGTGGTAGGTTTTTTGGGGGGGTTATTAGGTTGTTGTTTTTATTTTGATTATATATTTTGTGGTTTTATATTTTGGTTTTGTTCTGTGAACTGCCCTGAGACCCGGGTATAGGGCGGTATATAAATTCAATAATAATAATAATAATAATAATAATAATAATAATAATAAATATAGGTTCAGGTGTGGCGCACTGTCACGTCTAGCCTGACCCTTAGAGGCTAGAGCCCTGAAGCTGCCTGAAAAAATATGGATATTTAGTGAAATATGTTCCCTTTTTAATAGGAAGTAATCCATTTTGGAGAAGCACCACACGTAATTTGGTGCAATTGAACTTCGTCTTTAACCTTTTGCTATGATTTATGTGATTAGGTCACCAGAGAAAGTAGTTTTTTCGAAAGCATGATTAACCACTTTAAGGAAATCATTTCTGTCTTCAAGCACTCGGTGTAACTGCGCTCTTCGAGTGTTTGTCCTTGCTCATAGAAATTGTCGGGGTGGTTGTCGGCGGGGGGTGGAAGTGAAGAAACGTGGAAACATTTCCTTTGAAGAATTGTCTCTTGATTTAAAAAGCGAGGAGTCTGGAGGACAAAGAAGTTGGGAGCAGGTGGAAATGTGGAAGCCGCATTCTGCGGCTGAATATCACGATGCGATTCCCGTGGAACGACTTTTGAAACAGGGACCGCCCAGCTGCAAGAATGCTTCTCACCCAGAGTTGGAAAGACGACAAGACACCTAGCAGGGTGGATTGGCAGATGAAACTATTGGACATCGCAGAGATGGCAAGACTAACCGGGAAAATCAGAGACCCAAAGGGTCCAAAACTTTACCAAAGAATGGGGCAAATTTATATTATACTTGAAAGACCACTGTCAACACTCGAACTCTTTGGCAGGTTTTAAATAACTCTTGCAAGGATACAAAGATTTTGGATACGATGGAGGGCTGTAATTTGGAAGGACTTCCAATATGCAGTTAAAAGGTTATTTAAAGAATCATAGAATCATAGAATCATAGAGTCATTGGAAGAGACCACAAGAGCCATCCTGTCCAACCCCCTGCCAAGCCATGGAAGGGAGGGGAGAAGTTTTGAGATTCGGAAGAATATTGTATTTTTTATTTTTTTTTTACAATGAGTGAATATGAGTGTGAATGAATTTGTAAAACCAAATAAAAAGTATTTACAAAAAATAATATAAAACGGGGATCGCCAGCTCAGCCCCCTTGAGCACCATAGCCCCCATGAAGCTTTCCATGGTGCTCCCTCCTGGGCAGCTGCCTCCCCAAAATATTGGGTCCCCCATGCTGGCAATTTTGTCTTGCTTAATTAGGAGCTCCTCCCCCCGGTGCAAATCTCTGGCATAAGTAACTTGATCTGAATCCTAACTAGGGTCTCCTACCTCCCTATAGTAGTGTCCCAAACCAGATCTCCACCTCTACATGCTATCAATTTATCTTAACTGCCCCCTACTTAAGGGCCCAAATATGGTTTGACCCTGGCTCTCCCTCTTCTGAATCTCCTTTTCCGCAAACAAGGTACCGTATTTTTCGCTCCATAGGGCGCACCGGACCATAGGGCGCACCTCGTTTTTAGAGGAGGAAACAAGAAAAATTTTTTTTCTGGTTTTCCTCCTCTAAAAGCCCTGTTTTTTTGAGGATCAGCTAAAAGTTTTGCAGCTTTTTTTGCAAAGGGAAAAGCCCTGTTTTTTTGAGGATCAGCTAAAAGTTTTGCAGCTTTTTTTGCAAAGGGAAAAGCCCTGGTTTTTTTGAGGATCAGCTAAAAGTTTTGCAGCTTTTTTGCAAAGGGAAAAGCCCTGTTTTTTTGAGGATCAGCTAAAAGTTTTGCAGCTTTTTTGCAAAGGGGGAAAAGCAAAGCTCCTTTTGCAAAGGGGGAAAAGCAAAGAGGAAAAGCCCCGTTTTTATGGGGTTCAACTCACATTTCTGCAGCTTCTAAAGGAAAGGGAGCCTTTTCTACAGTTTCCAGACAGATAATCTAATCAGCCAGTCACATGTTGCTGGGGAAACAAACAACCTCCCTCTGCAGCACATTCAACAATGGAGGCCTGGGCAAGAGGGCGGGGCTGAAAGGGAGCCAGGGACTCTTATCTCTCTCCCGATCTCTTGCTGATCAGCTGCTGAGCGGGGTCCTTTCAACACCCCCTTTTCTCTTTGTAAAATAAAAAGCATGATCTCTTTTGGCCCCTGGGCAATTCGGCTCCAGGGACCACCATTCGCTCCATAAGACGCACAGATATTTCCCCTTACTTTTTAGGAGGAAAAAAGTGCACCTTATGGAGCGAAAAATACGGTAGATATCAGATGCTGCAGTTGCACATTTGTATGCAGTGTCTCATTTGGCCCTTAGTTAAAATGCTGTCTTTCAAAAATCTCTCTCCTTTCTTTCTTTCTTTCTAGTAAAGCTTCATTGCTGCAGAGGGCTCACTGCTATCCATGCACAGACTATTTTGTTTGGCTGTGGGCACAAGTACCAGTTGAAAGCTACAGACTGTTCCTACAGCAGGCGGGTTGTGACCCATCAAAATTCCCTGGCTGGCTGAACAGTGATTAACATTTAAAATATATGCAAACTAGGCTCCTAATTAAAGTTCAATAATGTAAGACTTTGAACCTGCTCGTTGCCTTTGGAAATAATCAGGAAAGCAGCCTGCTTATCACCCAAAGTCATTATCATAAACCACTGGACCCCCAACCCCCTCCATCCCCGCTGCAGTGACAAAAATTGCGTCAAAGCCACAGAAAGCGAGTCTGAGGGTTACTCCTTGGGTTGCTTCTAGGGCAATGCTGTTGGCTCTTACTGCACAGGGAACTTCCTCAGGTGTCCCACCTTGAAATTCCTTCAGTAGGTTTTGAAAGAAACGTCTGCTCTGTTAGGAGTATGCTTTCACCCTAGCTCTCCACCCCCATCGTTCAGCCCAGAGACTGAGGTCCACCTCCGAGGGTCTTCTGGAGGTTCCCTCACTGCGAGAAGTGAAGCTAACCAGGCAGAGGGCCTTCTTGGTGGTGGCGCCCGCCCTGTGGAACGCCCTCCCGTCAGATGTCAAGGAAATAAACAACTACCTGACATTCAGAAGGCATCTGAAGGCAGCCCTGTTTAGGGAAGTTTTTAATGTTTGGTGTTATTGTGTTTTTAATATTCTGTTGGGAGCCGCCTAGAGTGGCTGGGGAAACCCTGCCAGATGAGTGGGGTAATAATAATAATAATAATAATAATAATAATAATAATAATAATTTATTATTTGTACCCCGCCCATCTGGCTGGGTCTCCCCAGCCACTCTGGGCGGCTTCCATCAAATATTAAAATACATTTAAAATATCACAGATTTAAAACTTCCCAATACAGTGGTGCCTCGCAAGACGAAATTAATTCGTTCCACGAGTCGTTTCGTATTGCGAAAAATTCGTCTTGCGAAGCACGACCATAGGAATGCATAGGAATTTAATTCCCATAGGAATGCATTGAAATTTTCATCTTGCGAAGCACGACCATAGAAAAATTCGTCTTGCGAGTCACCCTTTCGTTAGCGAATGCCTTTCGTCTAGCGAGTTTTTCGTTGTGCGAGGCATTCGTCTTGCGAGGTACCACTGTAATAATAATAATAATAATAATAATAATAATAATAATATAGTAGGAATGGGCTGGATCACCTAGGCTCATGTCCATGGAATGTCCAACTTCTTATGCGGGTTGAGAGAAAACCACACACCATTTTTCAGAGACGGGGAGTGGTGGGGAATTTCTGGTGGTGGGGAATTTCTGGCCCTCCACATGTTTTTGGTCTCCAGGTCCCATCATTCCCATTCAGTATGGCCAGCAGGGAAGGATGAGGGAGTTGTAGTCGATCAAGATAGAAAGCCACCACTGTTTTGCAGTTTTAAACAGTCCTCCCCTTTTGGGGGATAAGTTTCCAGCACCACTTACAACCCGGTTTTCCTTTGCATTTCAATCTCCCTCTCTTACCCTCTCCATCAATTGACTTCACCTGCCCTCAATGAAATCATCACCTACCCAAATCGAATAGTGAGCACTGGGGACGTGCGTTGGTTTTTATAGGCGCTTCTGGACCCACAGATATTTCCTCCCAACCACCCCCGCAAATAAAAACACGGATGAAATTAAGCGGCAACTGGAGCAGTCAACATCTTATGGCTTCCAAAGAGAAATGGTCTTCATGCTTTCCTGCCCTAGAGGAATATCTACCAAAGCGCAGGGATTTCCTCTGTCCTGTACAAACCTTTTATGAGGGGGAGGAGGAGAGAGGAAGACTCTCTGCTGTATTTCTGTTGATAGGCTCATATAAAGGATGTGAAACATCCAATGAGGAAATGCAATAAAAGGCATGGCGAGCTATAGGGTCAGTGACCTAATATTGCTTCTGTTGCTTAATCACTGAAATGTAAGTGCTGAAGGAACCAAAATTGATAGCAGCCTGGTTGTTTTCACAATGGGGACACTGCATTTCTTTGCCTGTCAGGAGCCTTCAAGGATATAATAAGCTACCTTCTGTGGAATATTAAATGTTATATATCAGGAGCCTTCATGAAGTAAACTTTTTTTATTGGGGCTGAATTAGAAGAAAAGAAAGGGGGGAACCTAAGAACTAATTGTTGTGCCATTCAAGCTATGCGAGAAAGAGTGATTGAAACATGAACATGGCTTTCTAGATTCGAGAACTTCTCTTTTCCTAAATAACCGTGGATTTGTAAAGGGGCAAAGGAAATTAACCCGAACTTGTCTCTCTCCATACTAGATATTACATAAAATGCACAATTGCCATGGAAAACAGCAGGGGATAGGCAACTGATGGCCCTCTAGATGTTGTTGTACTACAACTCCCATCACCCCTGACCATTGGCCTTGCAGGTTCTCCCTGCTCTAGTGTAAATATGTACAGTGGTACCTTGGATCCTGAATGCCTTGGCTCCCGAACAAATCGGCTCCTGATCGAAACCTGGAAGTGAGTGTTCTGGTTTTTGAATGGTTTTCGGAAGCTGAACATCCGTCACAGCTTCCGTGGCTTCCGATTGGCTTCAGGAGCTTCCTGCAGCCAATCAGAAGCTGATCTTTGGTTTCTGAATGTTTCGGAAGTCGAACAGACTTCCGGAACGGATTCTGTTTGACTTCCAATGTACGACTGTATATGTATTTTGGCATCCTTATGGGGAGAGGAGTTGTCAATGATGTGGGGCATGGGTTAGGGCAAGTAGAATAATGCGACATCAGGACTTCTAGAATTTCTACTAGATGTTGCAGAAGAAAGGAGGAAGCCGAGCATGTGAACTGAGGCACAACAGCTGGGGGAAGAAATTCATACTTTGCTTGCAGAATGTCCCAGATTCATGTCATAGTCCTGTCCAAGTTCCATTCAGGATGTGGGTGGCACTGTGGTCTAAACCATGGAGCTTCTTGGGCTTGCTGATCAGAAGGTTGGTGGTTCAAATCCATGCGACGGGGCGAGCTCCTGTTGCTCTGTCCCAGCTCCTGCCCACCTAGCAGTTCGAAAGCAGTTCTATAGAAAGTTTGCAAACATTTGGAGATGTATTCTGTGGTGTCACCAAAGAAGCGGACCCTTTTGTTTTATCTCAACTGCATGTCCAAGAAGCATTCCTAATTGACTTCTTTTCCTTAACCATTTCCACAAAAAAACCAGATGAAATTCAATAAACTGAGCAACACTCAAGAGCTTTGGAGAGATGCATTTGTTAGGAGTGCGCGAGTCTTTTACATTTCAGGATCCCATTCGTCTTTGTTACCAGAAGCCCCTTCTCTTTGTGTTTCATTTTTAAAAATCTCATTTGCTTCACATTTCATCCATTAGCTAGCGTTTCATTTGTCTCAGTACTCACATTTGTCTTGAAACTTGGTGGTTTGGTGTGTGTCTTTTGTGGGTGTATTAATAATAGTTCATTTATTGAGGATTTATACTGGACTGTCCACACGCCATTCCCCTTTATTAGAGGCTTCCCCAGTGTTATTGCACTATTGCTGACTGAATGGCCACTCTTGCACTGTAGCTCAACAAAAGTGAACGGGGAAAGAACAAAAAGTTACAGGATTTCAACAGGACTTTACGGGACGTGAACTGATTGCAAACGGAGCCGTGTCCTGCCTCAAAACATTTTGAGGTGCAAATGGCGTAGAAAGGGATTGCATCTAACCGTGCCCATACCATCCAAAATGCAAAATTAAAATAATGGGTGGGATTCAGCTGATGAGTCCCATCAGCAGAAGTCCTGTAGAAGGACTTCTGCTTGTGCAATGTGACTTTCCTCTCTCTCCCACACCCCTGAACGTAGCTCAGGGAGGTTGGGAGAACCCACAAAACAGCACATTTCTATCTGGCCCCACCCACCACCACTGGCATGCAGGCCTGGGAAGGTTGATTCTGACAGGGGGCAGCCCTCAGACTAAAAACACACCCCTGCCCTGCCCAAAGAAAGTCTTAAGAAATATTTTGGCCATACAAGCAGGGTTTATCCATATTTATTCCTTGTACCCTGAACATTTGGGATAGTGTGGGTTGACTTAAAGTGTTGGGTGGCAGAGGAACCAACCCCCACAGCAGGAATGAATAATACAAGGAAAAGTCCTTACCATCTGCTTTTATTCAATATTTACTGAGAGAAGAAGAAGAAGAAGAAGAGGAGGAGGAGGAGTTTGGAATTTGATATCCCGCTTTATCACTACCCGAAGGAGTCTCAAAGCGGCTCACATTCTCCTTTCCCTTCCTCCCCCACAACAAACACTCTGTGAGGTGAGTGGGGCTGAGAGACTTCAGAGAAGTGTGACTAGCCCAAGGTCACCCAGCAGCTGCATGTGGAGGAGCGGAGACACGAACCCGGTTCCCCAGATTACGAGACTACCGCTCTTAACCACTACACCACACTGGCTCTTCTTGTGCTTGTGCAATGTGACTTTCCTCTCTCTCCCACACCCCTGAACGTAGCTCAGGGAGGTTGGGAGAACCCACAAGGGAAGGATTATTCTCTCTGACAAGCTGAAATGCTTGCCCAGATGAAACCAATACCGGAGTGCTATGTGGGTGGCGCTGTGGGTTAAACCACAGAGCCTAGGGCTTGCTGATCAGAAGGTTGGTGGTTCGAATCCCTGCGATGGGGTGAGCTCCCATTGCTCGGTCCCAGCTCCTGCCCACCTAGCAGTTCGAAAGCACGTCAAAGTGCAAGTAGATAAATAGGTACCACTCTGGCGGGAAGGTAAACAGTGTTTCCGTGTGCTGCTCTGGTTCGCCAGAAGTGGCTTTGTCATGCTGGCCACATGACCGGAAGCTGTACGCCGGCTCCCTCGGCCAGTAACGCGAGATGAGCACTGCAACCCCAGAGTCGGACACGACTGGACCTAATGGTCAGGGGTCCCTTTACCTTTATGCTGAATTCCTCCCAATGTCTAGAGGGGCCCTGAACTTTTTGCTTCTCCTTCTGGTAGCAGTAGAGCAAGCATTTCTGGTCCCTCTTGAAGAAGAAGAAGAAGAAGAAGAAGAAGAAGAAGAAGAGTTTGGATTTGATATCCCGCTTTTCACTACCCGAAGGAGTCTCAAAGCGGCTAACATTCTCCTTTCCCTTCCTCCCCCACAACAAACACTCTGTGAGGTGAGTGGGGCTGAGAGACTTCAGAGAAGTGTGACTAGCCCAAGGTCACCCAGCAGCTGCATGTGGAGGAGCGGAGACGCGAACCCGGTTCACCAGATTACGAGACTACCGCTCTTAACCACTACACCACACTGGCTCTCTTGGTGGCCACCATTTTGTTTTCATGTAAATCCTGAGAATTTGTGTCATTACAGGATCGAAAACGGTGGCCAAAGAAAGTGGCAGCCCCATTGGCAATGGCTATTCCATCCGCTGCTATCCTCTTGGCACAGAACGATGCTTTCCGACAAAAGAAACAAAATGGCAGCTATCAGAAGTGGCCGACTAAACCGACTAAGCTGTTAAGCCAAGATGTCCAGGATCAAGAAGGTTTTCCGATGGGATTTGCAGGACAGGAGAGCTGCAATTCCACTTCCCTGCTGAAAGACTCCTGGACATCTGGCGTTAATATATTTGTCAAAGTTAACTTATTCAAAGCACATATAAGTTATATATAAAAGCTCAGTTCTTCACCAGCAAGCCATATTGTAATACTTAAGTAGCATTGTTCAGCGTACTTCGAAACCAGAAAAGTCTGTTTCTCCCTGCAGCTGAACATAGGTGTTCTTCTGCAAACAGTAAGATGCTGGTCTCATATCGCTTTTGCAAAATGGCCAGGGAAATTGCCAAAAATTTCTTTAGGAAAATTGTTCTTGATAGCGTCTGGCTCCTCTGAAGTCCTAAAAGCAGTGCTTCTGACAATCCAAAGTCCCCAACTTTCTCATGCTGGCAAACAACACTTTCCTTTAAAACAAGGTGTGTTTTATATTGGAGTGGCCAACTGGAATAAGTTGTAATCTACTCATGCAGGCTGACTCAGAAGAGATCTCCTCAGTGAAAGAGGCTTAGCCTTCCATGCTGGTATAGATCTTGCAGTCTCAGCTACGGAGAACAACCCCATATGACTGGGTGGCTCCAACCACTCTGGGCAGTTCCCAAGAAAATATTAGAAACACAATAAAACATCAACCACTAAAACTGACACACTCTGGTGAGGTCTCTCAAATATCATGAGTCCTGTATGATGATGGACTATCGCTAAGCTGGCTGAATCCAAGAAGAAGAAGAAGAAGAAGAAGAAGAAGAAGAAGAAGAAGAAGAAGAAGAAGAAGAGTTTGGGTTTGATGCCCGCACCGCAACCCGACCCTTAGGAGCTCCCGCCGGCTGTAGATCCCACGCGCCGCCATCTTACATCCTCACCATCCACAGTGGGGTCAGATGGCTTTTGGCTCCAGGAGGACGAGTGCCTGGAGAATAGAATAGTCTCTGAGAATATGAAAGTTGGCTAGCTCTGATTTACGTTGTAGTTTGGTAGCAATCAGATCACAGTCTCTCGGTGTGAAGAAAAGGAGCTGTGTACCATGCATAATTTTTGCATCATTAAAAATTAAATCTCATAAGTATAATGACTCAAACATCAAGCCATGACAGTATCTGCCTGATGATGAACTGCTGTATGTTAAAAAACAATTCGCTAGGTAATGGTGCAATATTTTTTGTATTTAGACAGAATTTAATGGGAAAGAAAAACTACTTCCCTTCAGATGCTTTTCTGTCAGTAATTGGCCGGGAGAAAAATATGCTGCTCAGTATTAGCTTGTGAAATGTTCCCTGTTCATTGTGATCCATACATATGTGATTGATGCCATTATTATTATTATTATTATTATTATTATTATTATTATTATTAATGTTACTAGGTGGAATCCATTTTCAATGGACACAGACATGGTTTTGATCCCATCAGGCTTTTCCTGCACAGGGCTGCATCTTGTGTCTGGTGCCTGCTTATGTCAGAACTGTTTGTGCGTTGATGGATTGCTGGTTTTTTGTTTTTAAAAAACCTGACTTATTATGTGCAAACTTTTTTGGTATATTATATATATTAAAGGGTAAAGCTCAATGAGCTACTAAATTTCTGCAGCATAAAATGTATGAGTTAGAGGAGGCTCCGTGCAACAGGAATCCGGCTCCTAGGAATTGGAAGGTATCTAGGATGAAGGATGATGGCACAAGAGAGGGAACTCTGTTGTGTCTTATGCTTTCCCTTCTATCCTGCTAAAGATATAAGTTAATATGCATAAAATGTAATGTTTGTATGCACTGTGTCTGAAAACATTTTGTAAAGAAAACTTTGCAGTTTGCATGGGAGGTTTCACTCTGGCAAATGCGGCAGAAAAGGTTGGGTGCTTCCATTTCAGTCCTTTGGCGAACTGATGACTCATCCTGAAAACCCAGATCTCTCACAGCAGGAAAGTGAAACCTGAAACCTAATTGATAAGACTTGCTTATTTACTGTAGTAATTGTTGCTTTTATCTGATGCCTTGCTCCAGTAGGGAATTGAAAAGTAAATATTAACTATCACCTAATGATTAGAAGTCACTTTTGCTTGCTCAATTACATATAAATCTTAAGCATCCTTTAATATATCTAAAAGGCACCTACAATGAGAAACTGCTATTATACACATGTATTTAAATTTAACAGACTAATTTATTGTTTGAGTTAAAAGGCAGATGGTGAACTAAATTTTTTAATAGGCTGATATAATTGTTAATAGCAATTAATCATATGAGATGAGTAAGCAATGCTTGGTTTTTGGCTATGTCTAAAGTCAACGTTTCGGGGAGTGAAATGAGCACTGCACATATTATAGATGGACTTGAAGAACAGAGATGTTGACATTGGCAAAAACCCTTTCAGTATATCATAAAATAGATTTAACAGTAACCCCTCTGGCCCGATGACTGTGTGAAATCAGTGTGGCATCTGTTTCCAGAGTCCCTTAATCTCATTCCAGAGTTGATGGCGGCATTGTAATTTTTGTTGTCCTCCAGAGCTGACGTTGCAATCTGATGGAACTGAGATACTGGCTAAGTTAAGTCTCGCTGGTAAGGAGATTTGTATAAACAATGTTGAATTGCTTGGCATTAACCTCCATATCGGTCTGCAGAGGGATGTATTATTAGATGTTGCTGCTATGATCAGCGTTATGCAAGACATAAAGGGGAAGAGATCCTTGACTCTGAATAATTTTCAGTCTAAAATCCTTTGACATAGCAGTCACAGCGCTGCAGTTCATGAGTCAACAGACTGCATTATTTGCTGTCCCAGACCCTCTAAAGAGGCGCCATAAAAGATATTATGGCGGTGTTATCTGTTAAAAACGGCCTAAGTGATAGCACCCCCCCTTGTCTTGCGCTGTTTATATTGCGAAACTCTGAAAGGAATTTCCCATTGCATTACTCCACAGGAAGAAACTTTCAAAATGCCAGTTTGAATGGGGTGGAGTTGTTGTTCAGTCGTTCAGTCGTGTCCGACTCTTCGTGACCCCATGGACCAGAGCACGCAGGCATGCCTATCTTTCACTGCCTCCCGCAGTTTGGCCAAACTCATGCCAGTCGCTTCAGAACACTGTCCAACCATCTCATCCTCTGTTGTCCCCTTCTCCTTGTGCCCTCCATCTTTCCCAACATCAGGGTCTTTTCCAGGGAGTCTTCTCTTCTCATGAGGTGGCCAAAGTACTGGAGCCTCAACTTCAGGATCTGCCTTCCAGTGAGCACTCAGGGCTGATTTCTTTAAGGATGGATAAGTTTGATCTTTTTGCAGTCCATGGGACTCTCAAGAGTCTCCTCCAGCACCATAATTCAAAAGCATCAATTCTTCGGCGATCAGGTGGAGTTAGAGGAAGGCAAACATTTGGTATTTTTGGCACTCCATCCAGGAGTCAAAATGGATTCCTATTTTCTTGCTCAACTTCTACAAACGCGGGCAAGAATATTGCTTGCAATTGCAAGGTAACCCAGCTGATGCGTCTCCCCAATATCCCCTTGGGGTTGTACTTGATGAGCAATCGTACATTGGACGATCCAGTGGATTCTTATTCTTCCTCTTGGGGTGATGTCACTGCCCATAAATGGGCAGATGGGTGGATATCAATGCCGCCCAGGGTCCCCAGTAGGTATAAATCAGCCTCATTCCTCCATGCTGCCTGCTGGATGCTCATCCAAATCACATTTCACAGGCGGTGTGAAATGAACCATTGTTTTATTTTCGCCAAAAGTAAGTACGGCAGGAGGTCATGTTAGCACAGGGCGAGGTGATTCAGAGAACTGGGCCAGAGGAACTTTGAAGATGAGGGTTGAATCTTTTTATATTTGATTAGTGTCATGATAGAGGCAGCATGCATGAGCATTTATCTCCTATTAGCACGGGTCCTTTTTATACAGAAGAGCAAAACTGCTTTACACCAAAGCTACTTTTGGAAAAAGAAATGCAAAACAAGAAGGGAGGGTGGGGACAAGCTCCTGGGAATGACAATTAGTGGTTAACTATAAAAAATGGAGAAAATAATTGAGACAGATGACCAGATTTAGTAAAAATAAACCTCACCATTAAAAACTAATTAAATATTTGCATTTCAGCATTAGGTTTCTGCTCCAAAGTTTTGGGGGAACAGCAGGGTGACAGTGAGGATTATTGACTAATTTGCTGAAGTTTTAAAATGAGATTAGTTACGTGCGATGTATGGGTGCTTTACTCAAGCTTCCACACAGCTGCTTTATTATTCTTTTGAAAGTGAATCATTTGTAACTGTTCTCAAAGATCTTTTATCAGCCACTTATCTCCTTCAGCTGGACTTGTGATATGGAGGGATAAAATGAATCGCCGGCTAATATTGGGGGAATTAATCAGACCAGAACAGCAGGAGCGTAATGACTGAACTTAACAGTTAAGTATTTGCATTTGGGGAGTTGGTTGGGGGGGTGGAGGGAGAAAAAGAAAAACAGCAATACAGAATATGGAGGAGGTTTTGCCATTAGCCCTGACCTTATGACCAAGAATTCCCTTGAGACATTCATTTATTTATTTTTAAAAAACTCTTCTATACCCTGCCTCCATTTTACTTTTAAAAGAAATAACTCATTTTGCGGTCCGTCCGTCCCCTGCTCATCACGGTAAAACAGCATTTAACATGACAAGCCAAAAAATAAATAAATAATTGAATCAAGAAGAACAGCAATTCATAAAACGGCAGTCAAGAAGTTTAAAAGGGAACAGAGCATTAATGCAGCACGTAAAAAGCATTCTGCCAAAAGCTTTCTTGAATTGCGTGTCGAGGTCCCCAAACAGGTTTTTGGCATAATTTTGGCCACAACTTTATTAAAATACAAAATATGTGAGTGGCTGCTTAGGCATTGGTTAAGACTATCTGTCCCACTGGGGACAGAACTGACAACCGCCCGCCTGTGGAGTCAATAAAGGGCTGAGTTTGTGTGGAAGAAAGAAAGAAAGAGACTACTGTATGCCATACCCTGCTAGGGTTGCCATTTTCCAAAAAGTGAAGATTTCTTTCTTCTTCAAAGTTGTTGAGCTACTTGCCACATGCCCGGGTTTCCCTGAACATTTCACCAATTCAGCAAAAGTCCGCCCGGACACAATTTTTGCAGCCCGGTTCCCAGATGTGTCCGGGAAAACCCAGATGAGTGGCAGCCCTATACCCTGCTGACCTCCTACACATATCTACACAAAAATAAGTCCCACAGAGTTCAGCTGGGTTTACTCCCAAATACATCAGTCTTGTTCAATGCCGCCATCAATTAGACTACAACTCCCATCGTCCCTGACCATTAGTCTCACTGGGAGTTGGAATCCAACAACCTCTGGAGGGCACCAAGTTAGGAAAGGCTGTTTTTATCCTTTGGGTGTTCTGCTGCTGTTGTGTTATGCTATCTCCCCTTTCTCGAGAGCCATGTTTGTGTGTGTTCTCTATAGTAATAGTAATAATAATAATAATAATAATAATAATAATAATAATAATAAATATAATGGTCATGGCCAGCAAAAGAGAAAATAAAACGATAGTACATAGTATAAATATTTCTTAAATAACGTCTTTTAACAATACTATTTCAAATCCCGAATTAGATTAAAATTAAGCTAAAATTTAATGGGAGATAATTCCATTTATGTATTATCCGCTATGGCTTGGTGGACGGCTATCGCTGTGAGTTGATGTCACGGCGCGTCTCAGTCTTGCCGCGGTAACAAAATTTGGCTACAGCAGTTCGCTCTGGGTTTGCCGTTAAATATCTTCGCATTTAGACGGCCTGGTAGATTTTTTAAAGGGGTTCGAAACTCCTTCCCGAATCTCTAGAGTGCAGTGTAGGAGAACGTGGCTAATTGTGGGGATAGCCAGCAGATGGGACGCAGAATCCCGGAGTTCCTGCTCCCACTGCGTTGAAAGGGTCCGCTGGCTTTCTGAAGGTAGTTGTCTAGCTGAAGGTTGGGGTTTCCAGGTTTTCCAGGTACTGAAGGTTGTCCGGAGGTCTCGGAGTGAAAGATAGTAAGCAGCGGCAAAATTAGAAGGCCAAATCTTTTTAAATAAAATGAAATAAAACTAAGAGACTGCAGTCAATGGTGAAGAAGCTCTCAACTGCTCTGTGCGGCTGGTTTTGCTTTCGGTTTCTCTCTGGCTTGTCTCGCGCGTTTCCACACACGCTACAGAGAGCGGAGGCTATTTATTAAGGAATCAAACATCGTCATAACATTTACATGAACCAATCACAACCTTGTCTCTATGCTAGTTTCAGGGCGGGAAACCATCTATTGACCGTTACATTGGCTAAACTGGCGCGCTTTTCCCAAACGCGGAGGGATCCATGCAGCAAACTCCCTGCTGGATCCTTTGCCCTTCCTTCCTAACGCGGAAGGATATCCCAAAGTAAACACAAACAACCAGGTGCAGTAGCACCTTTAAAACATATTCCCACAGCTGATAGATTCGATTTCCTTGTGATCGCAAGGACATAGTCTCTGTTCTATCGGGATCTGAAGATATCTACCAGTTAGTAACGCCGAGGGTAATGCATTAAAACGAGCCCTAGTAAAGGCCCATCGGTGTCTCGGGTTTTCTAACGTCTTTAGATAGATAGCTGGGTGGTTTGGGCGGTGCTCATGCAGTTGTGTGTTCTCTACGTACAATTTGCCGCATGGGCCCCTGTTGGCTTAAACCAGACATGCTGAGTTGCAGGTGGAAAAATGCTTGTGCTGGTATGTTTCTCTATCTGCTGTGGGATTGATGAAAAGATTTTGCCCTGCAGGTTAATTGGCAATAAACACAAAGCACTGCATTGAAAAGTGGCCTTGGGACGGGGATGGGCACATTATGCCAATATCTATTTATACCCTGCCCCCCCCCTCGTACCTCTGCTACACCGATATTAGTGAAAGGTAACCCCACACAGTGACCTATTAAATCTCGTTCTCAGTAAATTATCTCTCCTGTGGTCTATCACTTTTCTTTATCCTCGTCATGCTTTCTGGGTAGCCCCTGAGGAGAAAATGGTTCCTTGCCATTTTTTGCTTCAGAGGTAAAAATCTGAAGTATTGACACAAGGCATCCCAATATGTATTGCTTTTGTGGTAGATTGCTTTCTATGGGTGCACATTTGGATATGTCATAGGTTTTTGTCTGTAGTTTCTTTTTCTGAAAGTGACACATAGACTGAATAATAATAATAATATTTATACCCCACCCATCTGGCTGGGTTTCTCCAGCCACTCCGGGTGGCTTCCAATATTAAAATACAATAATCTATTAAACATTAAAAGCTTCCCTAAACAGGGCTGCCTTCAGATGTCTTCTAAAAGTCTGGTAGTTGTTTTTCTCTTTGACATCTGGTGGGAGGGTCTTCCGCAGGGCGGGTGCCACTACCGAGAAGGCCCTCTGAATGATGTTTCCACACACAAAGAGACATCTCTTTTTTGTTGTACCAAAAAAAGAAGACTGGGTTGTCCCTATTTTCATCCGAGAAATGTTGGAGGATATGGTAACCTTGAAAGCCCAATACAGCTTGGGACAGTCAAGTACTATCTCCTTGTGCCACAGAAGCCTTCCTGTGCTTTACTATTGTCTGTGGAAACCCTCCTGTGAGTCCCGCAAACACCTGGAAAGGGTCTTTCCAGTAATAACCACATGGATTAAAGGAAAGGGTGGGTGGGTGGTATTTAACACCTATAAAATTAGCGAAGATGTATAGAACTGCTTCAATTGTATGTTGGAAATGTGAGGAGAAGGAAGGCACGATGTGGTGGACATGCAAGATAGCAGAAGCGTTCTGGGAAATGATGTACAACGAGTTGAAAAAAATGTTTAAAATAACATTTGCGGGGAAAAACCATTTTATTAGGAATGTTAGGTGCAGAGATACCAAAGTAACAGAAAGGATTATTTATGTATGTGATGACAGCAGCGCAGATATTACTGGCTCAGAGCAGGGGCCTGGTAGGAATTTTTCTATTTGGCTGATTGGCTGGTGCCATCTGGTTTTCACCTACTGCGTAGCAAATAGTCACAACTTGTAAGGTTGGCGGTTAGGCATTGGTTCTTATTTTGCTGGTTGGTGGAGGGGACTGCTGACATATTCGTTTGCCCCTCCAAGTTCTTCATGGTGTGGGGATTTCCGTTAAAGGAACCCAGGGGCTCGATATGCTTTTGTCCGTATCCCCCGGTCGGGGGCCAGGGCCACGCAAGAGCCCCTGGGAGCCTGTGGGAAGAGGGGAGAGATGATTCCCACTCACTTTCTCTACCCGGAAGGCTTTCCCCTTACTGACAAATGTCAGTTCTGTCCTTAGGGACAGATAGTCTGAACCAATGCCTAAGCAACCACTCACGTCTCTTGTAAGTTAATAAAGATGTGGCCAAAATTATGCCAAAAACCCAATCCAAAATTATATCTGTGGTGTGAATTTATTTGAGGGGTGATTTGGGGACCTCGACACGCAACTGTAACATTGTAAGGGCTCGACTCTGCTCTCTTAAGCAGAGGTCTTTTTTAGCTATGCTGAGATGCCAGGAATTGAGCATGGGCGGTGTGCATGGAAGACATGAGCTTTACCTGCGCCCTTCCCGATTTTCTTCAGGGGCAACGCAGAGTAACAGAGGGAGGAACACAACGGGCAGACAGTATCCCTGTATTTCTGAACAGATATATATATATATATATATATATATATATATATACACACACACACACACACACACACACATGAATATACTAGACCCGATCGGCACCGCCATGCTAAGTTACAGTACATAGATTTTACTATGTAATTTTGTAGGGACAGATGAGAAGCGTTTTTATTGTACAGCAATATCCACAGATAATTTACTTTTCCTAAATACCTTTGTGGATACTGGATGGCTCAGGGGGCTGGTAATGGGACGAGCCACCTCTCACTTCTAAGCCATTGATCTGAATCAATCCCTTGTCGGTAGCGACCCAAAGTCATTATGATCTGATAGCTGTGCGGAGTGATTTATGTTGTTCAATACAGCTCGTAGTAACGGGTTACCTTCTGTTAGCTTATTAAGGGGCTGGATAAAATATATCACGCTGAATTCACCTTTCTCATCTGAATTGAGTTTGAGGAACTTCGGATTGATTTTTTGAGCCATGCCATTCATGTTAAAACTTGTAGCCGTAATCTCTATTTTGCATGTAGCTGGCACCCTCCAAGAAGCATCTCTCTACTTTGGCCATGTGTTAACATGGAGGAGAATAAGAATTTTTGTAGAATTCCGAACAGTTAGGCTACCACCTCAGAATACATGTGGGGGGATGCCATTTCTAAATGTTCCCCATTACAACAACAGCGCCCTATGAGGCAATAAAAATGAACATGTTTTATCATATCTGGTGGACTTGTAAAAGGGTAGAAGGACAGATCCTGAAGTTGAGGCTCCAGTACTTTGGCCACCTCATGAGAAGAGAAGACTCCCTAGAAAAGACCCTGATGTTGGGAAAGATGGAGGGCACAAGGAGAAGGGGACGACAGAGGATGAGATGGTTGGACAGTGTTCTCGAAGCTACTAACATGAGTTTGGCCAAACTGCGAGAGGCAGTGAAGGATAGGCGTGCCTGGCGTGCTCTGGTCCATGGGGTCACGAAGAGTCGGAACGACTGAACGACTGAACAACAACAACAACAAAATGTGTTGGGATAACCAGTTGTTGGAGTAACCTGCTCCAACTGGTCATGAAGGTCGTGAGGATTTGGAGGAATTGAAGAGGGCTGAAGAAGCGATAGGCAGCAAGAAAAGCAAAAGGCGGCCGAAGTAGCAGAAGGAGGCCGAAAATAAAATAGACTGCAGTCAGCTTTTGAAGTGCACTCACTGGTAGTGAGCGAGCTCTCCATCGCCTCAAACTGAGGCAGGGGCTATTTATTAGCTTTTTGTACATCGTCATCAGCATAACACCAACCAATTACAACTCAGCATTAACAAGCCCTTCCGGGCGGGAAACAGCTCAACAACCGTTAACTAGAGGCTTTTTTTGGCGCGCTTTAGCTGGAGTGGAGGGATCCCGGCTCCAGCACCATGTCCTTCCCTGATCTTCTTTTTCCTTCTGCGCGCGACAGCGTGGAAGGATCAGCTCGGTGGCAGCACGCGCGGGAGATGCTAAAGCGTATTCCCACATAAATGAGTATTGGGAAATGATATATAATGAATTGAAAGAAAAAAGTTTAAAAGTACCTTTCCCCCAAAAAACCATAGTCCTTTTTGTTGGGGATAATTCCCAGGTGCAAAAAAAAGGTCATTTATGTACAATACTACTGCGGCCCATTTCTTGGTAGCCCCCAAAATGGAAAACGAGCGAGGCCCCAACCCAAGAAGAACGGCAACTTAAAATTAAGCTTGAAGATTTAACATATAGAATAAGAGAACAAGAAGAATGTACGTTTAAAGAAGACTGGAAAATGTTTACTGAATATATGGGTGAAAATTGTGTTCATTTAAAAACGCTGGTAGCATTGAGATAAATTCAACAGTGTAAATAAGTTTTGATGGATGTAACAGAATACAGTGCTTTTTGGGGGGAGACGGGGACGCATACCACTAAACATTTTGTGAATCTTTGTACTTCTATCCATTTACTGTATTTATTTTTCCCAATTTGAACCATAAAATGGTGTTTATCTTGAGTCAAAATGAGAGCACCCCTAAACATTTTTTTTAAGGAAAAAAAAGCACTGACTGAATGGTTTAGTTCATATAATATCAATCAATCAATAACAATTTATTCGACCGTCAGTCAGAACACAATCATCCATACAAATTTTAAAACCTGAGACAACTCAGAGGGGTTTACACTAAAACATACACTAAAAGTAGATTATACATAAAGACCCATATCGATACTATCGATTTTAACCTTACGTCGTTTAAGGGCCAAAAAAAGAAATTTGGCCACCTCAAAGGTTGTGGTACCAGTAAAATTATTCACCAATATAATATATGCAGGGATGTATGGTATGCAAAATGAACCACGGAAAGAGAAGAAAGGAAAGTCATTGATTTAAGGTTGTTGTGGGGATAGCCAGCAGATGGGACGACCAGTAATCCCGGAGTTCCTGCTCCCACTGCGTCGTGAAAGGGTCCGCTGGCTATGATCTGAAGGTAGTTGTCGTGAGTTCTGAAGGTTACTGAAGGTTTCCGAAGGTTTTCTGCAGGTATCTGAAGGTTCCGGAGATTCCGGAGGTCTCCGGATAGAAAGATAGGCTAAGCTAGGTAGCGGCCAAAACTTAGAAGGCCAAATAAACGCTTTTGAAATAAAAGAAATAAAAACTAAGAGACTGCAGTCAATGGTGAAGAAGCTCTCAACTGCTCTGTGCGGCTGGTTTTTTTGGTTTCTCTCTGGCTTGCCACGCACCGATGTTCTCTCTAGCTTGTCTCGCGCGTTCTCCACACACGCTACAGAGAGCGGAGGCTATTTATTAAGGAATCAAACAGCGTCATAACATTTACACAAACCAATCACAACCTTGTTTCTATGCTAGTTTCAAGGCGGGAAACCATCCATTGACCGTTACATGGGCGCGCTTTTCCCAAACGCGGAGGGATCCATGCAGCAAACTCCCTGCTGGATCCTTTGCCCTTCCTTCCTAAAGCGGAAGGACACCCTAAAGTAAACACAAACAACCAGGTGCAGTAGCACCTTTAAAACATATTCCCACAGGTTGTTTAAATGAATATTTTGAAATGCAGATTAGAAAACTTAACAAAAACAAAACAAAAAACCACTCCAACCCTAGCACATCGAGTGCCAACTCAGCAATCTCCCAGTTATGAGGCAGGTAGGTAGCCGTGTTGGTCTGCCATAGTCAAAACAAAGTAAAAAATAAAAAAAATTCCTACCAGTAGCACCTTAGAGACCAACTATGTTTGTTCTTGGTAAACAGTGTACCTGTATATGAGTTTTCAAATATAACTTTTTATTAAGTTTCCAAAATTTACACTGTATATTTCCATAGATTTTTATGCCACTTTTAAAAGATATGATTTCCCCCAAGGAATCATGGGGACTGTAGTTCATCAAGGGAATTATTAGGAGAGTACTATCCACCTCACAGAACTACAATTCCCAGAGTTTCCCCAGAAAAAGGAATTGATTGTTAAACCAGTTTGGGTCTCAAGCAAAAGGCAGGCTAATAAAAAAGGATATAACATTAAACCTTGAGTACGCAGATACTCTTTAAAAGCAATCTGGGTTAGAAAGCTCACCTTTCCCATTTCAACCCCGCCAAGTGAGTTTGTTTTTGGTTGTTGCCGTTTGAAAAAGCAGCCTTAAAAACCAGAAACTTAACTTTTAAGGACAGAGCTGAATGCTCTATTCCCCGCAGCACACTTGAAAGTTGATTTTTATCTGAAGAGCCACATGATTTAGCCATGGATTATCTTTTATCTCTATGGGCGAAACAGCTGGCTGTGCAGCCACTGAGGTTCAATATCTGTCTTCTTAAAACTTCAGCTCTAAAACACAAACACGGTGGTAATCATGTGCTTTGACATCAAAGCAAATTAACAACCGGGAGCACAGAATTACTCGTTGTTCATGCTCGCCTCTTTAAATTGCTAGTTAGCAACCCACTGCCTTGGATTGGAGAGGGCGGCTCGCAATGAGAGGAGGCCTTGGCAAATGTAGGGTCAACAATGCACTTTACAACCAGACCCTAATCCTGTTTGAATGTAAAGGGACCCCTGACCCATTAGGTCCAGTCGCGGACGACTCTGGGGTTGCAGCGCTCATCTCGCTTTACTGGCCGAGGGAGCCGGCGTACAGCTTCCGGGTCATGTGGCCAGCATGACTAAGCCGCTTCTGGCGAACCAGAGCAGCGCACGGAAACGCCGTTTACCTTCCCGCTGGAGTGGTACCTATTTATCTACTTGCACTTTGACATGCTTTCGAACTGCTAGGTGGGCAGGAGCAGGGACCGAGCAACGGGAGCTCACCCCGTCGTGGGGATTCGAACCGCCGACCTTCTGATCGCAAGCCCTAGGCTCTGTGGTTTAACCCACAGCACCACCCGCATCCCCCTAATCCTGTTTACTCACTAAAAATTCTGATGGAGGTATATAACTCTCATTTCTTAGTAGTATCCTAGGCACAGTTACAGCAACTGGTATAAAAGGTGGCAAGGGTGGATGACAGACTGGCAAGTAAAGGAACGTTGCCCTTTCTCTGTCAGTCTCTTCTTACTCCCATCCAGTTCCAATTTGCCCCACTGAGGCAGCGGTCCCTTTTTGCGCAGCCATGGGGTGGAGCGATGTACACCATTGGCTTTGGGTCTTCTGTATTGCAGTCAAACAGCTGGCTAGTTTGGGACTGCATCTGTACTGCAAATTTGAATGTGATCATTGCTGTTCTTTGAGCTGTCCATTAAGATGGCTAGCGTGTGCTTTTTTTAGTTGCCTCAGGTTTTTGCTTTTGTTTCGGGTAAAATAAATATGATTTGCGTGTTGAGGTCCCCAATCCACCCCTCAAATGAAACACACTTCACACAAGAATATAAGTTTAAGACTTTTGGCATTATTTTTGGCCTCAACTTTATTAAAATCCAAATAATGAGTGGTTCCTTAGGCATTGGTTCAGACTATCTGTCCCGCTGGGGACAGAACTGACATCCACCTGCCTGTGGAGTCAGTAAAGGGGAAAACACTTTGGGGAGAGAATGTGCGCCCGTTCTCCCCTAATGCTCCCAGGGGCTCTTGCGTGGGCCCTGGCCCCCGACCGGGGGATACGGACAAGCATGGTGAGCCCCTGGATTCCTTTAATGGAATTCCCCTTGCAGCAGCAGCATTGAAGGGGCAGCAGCACCTGCCCCTTCGCAGCATAGGAGGGGCAGCCACAGCCAACCCTGCCCCTCCACCAACCAATTTAATAACCAATGCCTAACCGCCAACCTTACAAGTTGTGACTAATTGCTACGCAGTAGGCGAAAACCAGATGGCACCAGCCAATCAGCCAAATGGAAAAATTCCTACCAGGCCCCTGCCCCAAAAGCAGACGACCCCATGACAGGCATAGCAAGGTCAACGCAGAGGCCTAATAATAGGGAGGGGGGCGGGTGATCCGATGCACGAAGCCAGGAGAGCTCCACGCTGAGTGCAGGGTCATTTATAGGCTCTGGGCTGTCCATCAACAAATTGCAACATATGAATCTCCCCAACGACACCCAGAGCCCAATCACAGTAGTGGCCATCCATACTAACCCGCCCAGCAACAGAGGGGTGACCTGTTGGCCCCCACCGCAACACGTGCTCTCCATGAAGGAGAGCCCACTTTGGCTAACATAATTTGCTAGGGGATAAGAGTTGAAATAGAGCTTTGTAGTGGAGGAGAAATGTGCATTTTTGACGTTCTCATACAGTGTAGGTTATGTTCTGTTTCCTTGCAACAGTCCAAGGTGGAAAGAAGGACCTTAACCCTCTGCTGTTAGTCCTTGGACTGTTTGCAAAACCCTCTCTGCATTGGCAGTAAGAAAGAAGCAGGTAAGGTAGGGGCAGGCAACCTGTGGTTCTCCAGTGGTCCTGGACTAAGGTGGTACAGTCCTCTCTTTATCTGAAGGGCTATTCAGTCCAAGTCCGGCTTAAAGATAATAACCAGGGACTGCAGGGGAACTGAAGTTGCCCACCAGCAACAGACTGAGCAGGCTTACCTGGTTATAGGCTCACCTGGTTACAGGCTCTCCTGGTTACAGGCTGCCTTCTCTTTATTACACCTCCCTGGTGTTCCCTTACCTGTTAATTTCTGTGTTTTATGTGATTAAAAGCCACTTCTGGAACTCTAATGGGATCCAGCAGAAATTTCGTGCACATTTCCGTGTCAATTGTTTGAGGACATAGATCTGTTGGAAACCCCCGTATCCAGGAAGATCGTGGGAGTTTTGTGTCGTAATACCATGTGACAAAATTTTGGGGCGGTATCCCAACATAAAGTTCTTTCCCACCCTTTAAAATTTAGCACGGCGTGGTGGTATGCCTTTCAAAAAGCCATGGATTTTGGACGGAGGGTAGGACTCGAACCAGTGGCTCCAATTTCACAAGAAAGGAGATTCCGACTCAACAACAGAAAGAACTTTCTGACAAGTAAGAGCTGTTTGACAGCTGGAACGGACTTCCAATCCTTCCTTGGAGGTTTTTAAGGAGATGTTGGATGGCCATCTGTCCTGCATGCTTGAGCTGAGATTCCGGTCTTCCAGGGGGGTTGGACTAGATGACCCTTGAGGTCCCTTCTGACTTCGACAATTCAATGACTCTATGATAATGCAACAATTAAAAAGGAGCATTAGAAATCGGAACAGAAGCGCTAGCATTATAACCAGGAAAAACACAGTACGGATGCAACCATACTCTCCTCAGCTGTGATGAGATGTATTGCATTTCCATTTAAATTACAGCAAATTATTATTTCTCAATTTGCACTTATACAGATAACTTTGCTTAGGCAGATGTTATGCGAACCTTTGTCTTTTATTGCCAATGCCTGCGTCGGACCCTGTCTTCCATCAGCCCCAACCAGAATAGCCAATGATGATGGGTAATGGGAGTTGTATTCCAATAATATCTGGAGAGCCCTGGGGTCCCCACCTCTGCCATAAGGGGTGGATTTGGCCCAGTGACTGACAGTTGCTGATCTCCACTTGATTTGCTTCTGTAAAGCATTTGAGCTGGGAGAGTCTCATCTAAATATGCTGCTGGGTGGCACTGCTTTGGGAGGGAAGACTTTGATTTATTCTGGTCTCTTTGTTTCAGTCCTAGTGTGGGGAATGGCATGCCTAGATCTAAATCCCCCCCTCTATCTGTAGAATCAGAAGGGATCATTGCTATCAGTTATGCCCGACTGAAGACACTGCATTTTCTTCTATGATGTATGTGTCACTTTTCATTAATTCTGAGAGGCCTGCTCCTTTAGAAACCAGAGTAAACAGAGTGGTGTGTTGGATTAGATCTTGGCTCCGAATAAATTTATTTTCCAGCGAGTGTTAAAAAAGGAAAAAGAGCAAGGCCAAAACCCCTCGGAGCAGAAAATGTCACAGTGATTGCTAATACATTACTGCACAGAGAAATGCCTAATAAAACCCCTATTAGGATGTCATACCTGCTTACTGCTGAATTCTCCAGAAAGTTTATTTGATATGTCTAAGCCAATTATCAGAGTCGTGGTGATAAGAAGCAGCTCAGTGGGCCCAAATATGTCAGATTAGAATGACTAAATTGTGGGAATTCATGGGCCTCTGCTTTGAATAATTAACTCGACTCTTTGTAAATGCATACACTCTGCAAAGTAATTTTCCCTTTACACGAGGCATTTTGCCCTTGCGTTGCCTTTGAAAAGTAAACTGCCAGAGAGGGCATTTGCTCCCCCCACCCTTTTAACATTCTCCTTGTTTCTCCATCTCGGTACCCTGCTCACACACCCTTCCTCTCTGGCAGATGGGATACGGAGAAATCAGCTGCTGTGGCGGAGGAAGGCTGTGCAACTCTTTCCTCCCACCTGTGGAACAGGGGCTACATTTTAAGAACTCAAGACTTACTTCCAGCAAGAGATGTGCAATGCACACTTTGCAAAGTATGCAGCCAGCGCTGTGTGTACCCTGCAACAATCACATTGTTATGGCCTTTGTGAAGATTCCTGTCGGGGAGTTTTCTTAGATGGGCGATGGATGTTTTCTTAGTAGAACAGGCTGCGGGAAAACAATACACCATTGCTTCTCCTCAGCTAGGATAGTTTAAGGCAGGCATCCCCAAACTGCGGCGCTCCAGATGTTTTGGCCTACAACTCCCATGATCCTTAGCTAACAGGACCAGTGGTCAGGGATGATGGGAATTGTAGTCCAAAACATCTGGAGGGCCGAAGTTTGGGGATGCCTGGTTTAAGGTAACAAAGGATGTTTAAGTTACAAGTGGGTAGCCGTGTTGGTCTGCCATAGTCAAAACAAAATAAAAATAAAAATTCCTTCCAGTAGCACCTTAGAGACCAACTAAGTTTGTTCTTGGTATGAGCTTTCGTATCTGAAGAAGTGTGCATGCACACGAAAGCTCATACCAAGAACAAACTTAGTTGGTCTCTAAGGTGCTACTGGAAGGAATTTTTTATTTTGTTTTGTTTTAAAGGATGTTTAAGTCCAGCCAAATTTGACTATGAGGTGAGGTGCTCATCTCGCTTTCAGGCCGAGGGAGCCGGTGTTTGTCTGCAGACAGCTTTTCCGGGTCATGTAGCCAGCATGACGAAACCGCTACTGGTGCACAGAGGATCATGACAAGTGCAAGAGTGCACGGAAACACCATTTACCTACCTGCTGCAGCGGTACCTATTTATCTACTTGCACTGGGATGCTTTCGAACTGCTAGGCTGGCAGAAGCTGGGACAGAGCAACGGGAGCTCACTCCGTCGTGCGGATTCGAACTGCCGACCTTCCAATCGGCAAGCCCAAGAGGCTCAGTGGTTTAGACCCCAGTGCCGCCCACATTTCAAGTTTGTGTGTGTGTGTGTGTGTGTGTGTGTGTATTCATTGTTTTTACACAGAAAGCTTAAGTTATATCTCTGTGTAAAAAGAAGGATTTTGTGTTTTAATTGCCTCTTCCAGCCAGGGCCGGCGCGTCCATTAAGGCAAACTAGGCAATTGCCTAGGGCGCCAAAATGGAGGGGGCGCTGGCCAGCTCAACCAGTTGCCTTTCTGCCTGCCGCACAGCCTCCCCTTCCCGCGCCAGGAGCCTTGCTCTGCTTCCCGCGGGCGCTGGGGAGCCGGAAGTGCGGCGGGGTGCTGGTCCAGCACCTGCTCCTCTTTGGTGCGCATGCTGGTCTGGTGGCAGCGATGGCAGCGTCTCTCCATGCGGGCTTTCCGGGTCTCCTCTGGGGCTGGCAGTGCTGCAGAAGGTGCGGGAGGCTCTGCACGTGAGGGTGGGCAGAGGCGGGGCGGACGCGGCAGCGCTCTGCACGTGCTCAGAGGCATGCTTCTCTTGCAGATGGTGAGAGCCGGGAGGGCGCCGGAGGCTTCAAGGCTGGGCGCTTCTGGGAGGCCCTCGGTCTTGCAGATGGTGAGAGCCGGGAGGGCGCCGGAGGCTTCAAGGCTGGGCGCTTCTGGGAGGCCCTCGGTAGGGCCCTTTCTGTCTCCAGGGGCGGTGAGGGGTGCGAGGCTGCAGGGACCCCCGGGAGCGCCAGAAGGTGATCTGCCTAGGGCGCAAAAAAGCCTAGCACTGGTCTTGGTGGTGATGGTTGATGGTAGGGGAACTGGAACCCTCCCTCAATTAGATAACATTTTTTTTTTTTTTTTGCGTACAGGTCTCCATTCATTTCCACGCTTCTGTTTGTGTAGTATTCTAGGATCATTTCCATGGAAACGGTATCCTTTGTTTCTTCACCGTTTTTATGCTTTGGTTGTATATCTCTCTCACTTGAAGCTCTAAAGCAGCAGCATAATTTCCACAGAAACTAATTGTTGTGTGATAAACAGCCGAGTATGTGTGCAGGTGGAGGCTAAGCAGCCCCCACCCCACCCCATTAAAATCTTTTAAAAAATAACAATGTTATATCCTAGCCATGGGGGGGGGGAGACAGGGAATGAAGAATACAGAAGCGAATTGGTTAAATTAATAAAACACAGGCAAACTTTTTATTTTTAAAAAATCAGATGGCTTCTGATATGGATGCCATCGTTTCGTACGCTTTCTGTACGCTGCTTGGCCCCCAGGGCTCACCGAGAAGTAGAGACATTAGCCTTAGTAGTCAACTGCAAGAATAGGAGACAATATTTAGCATGTCTTGTAACAAGGAAACTGCAGGCCATGCTTGAGGAGATACCGCTTGTGCTGATGCACGGAATAAGTCCCAGTAGTAAAATTCCGAGATTGGAATGTTTTATAAATAGTAAAATTCAAAGATGGGCTCAGTCCGTTTGGACCGAGATCTGCAAATGATGTGTATCTTTGTAATTTTATTTTGCACTTATATGTGTGCAAGGCTCAGCGCTTTTACAGCCCGGAAGCGAAAGGCTGGGCTCGCAGTACTGCTGACTAGAAAGTAATTAAGTTTTATAAATACCTCTTGAGTGGCTGTAAGATTTTTACATATATGCTAAGTATATTTTCGAAGGCTGAAAAATCAGGGGTCGGAAGAGACAGCCATAACTTTTCCATAACAAGTGGAAGCAGTATTTTAAAATGCTGCCACCAGACCTTTATACTAATTATCTCCTTCTTTTAATACGAAACATGTTTTGATTTCTTTCGATTAAGAATATGGTCCTTCATGGCAGCATGAAGAACTACAGAGACCCTGGGTCATTCCTTACCTGGAAGCTCTCCACCTTCAGGGATAGCGTTGCCAACCTTTGGTTGGGCAAAATGAAGGACAGGTCAGGCAATATATGGCACAGTTCGGGGGGTGGGGGATTGGGAGACTAAAAATTACTTTACCTGGTGCATAAATGGCTTCAAAGCAATCTATTGCAATGGCACACGGGGTTTACAGTTGTTTATTCAATGCACATTACATGTATGGCTGAATTTTGTATAGCGGACACGGGTGGCACTGTGGTCTAAACCACAGAGCCTCTTGGACTTGCTGATGGAAAGGTCGGTTCGAATCCCCGCAACAGGGTGTGCTCCCGTTGCTCGGTCCCAGCTCCTGCCAACCTAGCAGTTCGAAAGCACACCAGTGCGAGTAGATAAATAGGTACTGCTGCAGCGGAAAGGTAAACGGCATTTCCTGTATGCTCTGGTTTCCGTCACGGTGTTCTGTTGCGCCAGAAGCAGTTTAGTCATGCTGGCCACATGACCCAGAAAAACTGTCTGTGGACAAACGCCGGCTCCCTCGGCCTGAAAGCGAGATGAGCGCCGCAACCCCATAGTCGCCTTTGACTGGACTTAACCATCCAGGGGTCCTTTACCTTTACCTTTTTTAAAAAAAATAGCTGGGCTTTGTAATGCTAATTGGTTTGCCACAAACCAAGGTGAAACATACCGCATTTTTCCATCTATAAGATGCCCCCATGTAGAAGACGCCCCCTATTTTGGGGGACTCAGATTTAAGAAAATGGGGGGAGATGGCCCTGTGTATAAGGCGCCACCTAATTTTTGACATTATTTTTAAGGGGGAAAAACCTAGTATTATACACGGAAAAATATGGTATGTACTGTAGCATGGTGTCCACCCGAACTCTCTCTCCTGCACTGGACCAGGTCCCTGAAACCCCGTCTCTCACTCTCTGACTCACCCGCTGTCCTCCTGTCTGCACAGAACCAGAAACTCTACCATAGCAATCCATGCATCGCAAACCTGCTCTCTTGCTCTCTGCGACCCACCCTTTGCCCACGCAAAAATGGTCTCTCTCTCAAACTCCACCCTACCCTCTGCCCGTGTCCCGTGAGAACTCTCGCTCTCACTCTCCTCCCCATGGAGCCACCCCCTGTCCATGCAGTTAGGAGTTCGGGTACGTGAAAAAGGTGCCTTGTTTGATGTCCATACATGACAGGGGACACTTTTCTCCAAAAGAAGGACAATCATGTTTTTCTAGGGACAAGTGGTAACCCTAGACGGGGAGCAACTGGTGTCCACCCCAATGATATTATGTGGCCGGTGGATTGCTCCAGGTCAACACTCAGCATTCTGGCATGGTGAGGGGTGGCAGTTGCTCTGGTAGCCAAGTCTGGTGCCAGCTGCCTTCAGGAAGTGGGGTCTTGGGACAGATTGGCCTTAGGGCTTAGAACCAGGGGTCAGCAAACTTTTTCAGCAGGGCGCCGGTCCACTGTCCCTCAGATCTTGTGGGGGCCGGACTCTCTCTCTCTCTCTCTCTCTCTCTCTCTCTCTCTCTCTCTCTCTCTCTCAATATTTTTATTAAAGATTTTCTTGATTTACAAAGGTAGTGCAATGTCTCTCTCGTATTTTTCCATATAACATTTTTACAAATCAGTTTTTGTTGTTGAGACATTAGGAAGAAAAGGGGGAGAGAGGTGGGTGGGATGTATATTTTGAAAAAAAAAATGAACGAATTCCTATGCCCCACAAATAACCCAGAGATGCATTTTAAATAAAAGGACACATTCTACTTGTGTAAAAACACACTGATTCCCGGACTGTCTGTGGGCCAGATTGAGAAGGTGATTGGGCCAGATCCAGCCCCCGGGCCTTAGTTTGCCTACCCATGGCTTAGATAGTAGATGTGCCCATGGCCTTGTGGGTTTTCCCAACCATGGATGGTTTGTTGGTTTTATTGACCCAAACAGTCTCTGGCCACGACCAGTGTGGTGTAGTGGTTAAGAGCGGTAGACTCGTAATCTGGTGAACCGGGTTCGCGTCTCCGCTCCTCCACATGCAGCTGCTGGGTGACCTTGGGCTAGTCACACTTCTCTGAAGTCTCTCAGCCCCACTCACCTCACAGAGTGTTTGTTGTGGGGGAGGAAGGGAAAGGAGAATGTTAGCCGCTTTGAGACTCCTTCGGGTAGTGATAAAGCGGGATATCAAATCCAAACTCCTCCTCCTCCTCCTCTCTTCTTCTTCTCCTCACAGATTTTAAGCTCTGCCAGCTCTGCCATTGAATGCATTATTTTTGAAATAAAAAGTTTGAAATCATTCTTGGTCCTGTATGTGTGGATTTTTATTGATGCTTTGATGGGGCCCTTGCACTTCTCTTACTTTGACCCTGAAGTGAAAAATACATTTTCACTTTGCCAGAGTGGGGTTGTTGTTTTTTTGGTCACAGTAGTCACTCGTACAGAGTCCTGGAACCTCTTCCCTCCCCTGCCCAGGACAGCCATTTTGTGCTGGCAGCCATGGCAATTTTATCAATGTTCTGGCACCTCGTTGTTTACCCACTGCTCCCCTAAAAGCACCAGGCTTCCTAATAAAGTTGGTGTGATCTAGTGGTGAGGATTACACAGGCTCTGGCAATTGCATTGTCTAGATAATATGCACATTTTGAATTTTAAATGCATGTTGCATTCAAAAACCCAAAGAGAAATGTCTTATTATTATTATTATTTTTGGAATAGATCTGTTTCTTATGACTTGAATGCTCTTGTTCATTTCTGAATGAATTGAAATGATGGACATTTTACGATACCTTGATTCAAGTTTGTTACAATCTCTAGAGGACAAATGAAAATGATCTTGAGGGTGCATTCTGTTTGATCCTAGGTAGAGTTGCCAGCTGACCATTCCTAGTTAAGAGTAATTGTTTGTTAATATGTGCCGTTACAAAACTTGAAATAACAGTCATGTGAGGTGTTTCTGTGGCAAATGTTTCTGTGGCAAATGTGCCTTTCTCAACTGCATTGAAACACTATGCTTTTTGAAGTAAATAACCTCAACATATCATTTATTACTATTTTTTACTGTAAAATTACCCTGACTTTTCACACGACAGGCAAACAAACAGACAAAAACACCACATTACCCAGAGACTGGGATTTCAAGACACTGTTTTGTTTAAGTGGGAACTGTTTTCTTATTGTATCCATTGTCTATGTTCTGGTTAGAGATCCCATTAATGATTGCCGCAGATAACTGAGGTTGAGAAAACGATTCTTCCAAATCATTAGTCTATTTCTTGAGGTGCCTTATTGAAGGCAGAACATTTTAACCGCCAAAAATTGATTTAGTGATCTATCCTTTTAGAGCCTTTCAGATTGCTAATTAGCACAGGTTATATGCCTTAAGTGTAGCCACCGGTCGAGAAGTAAATGCGCGGAGAAGTAACTCATCAGTAGAAAATACCATTGGCATCACTAGCTGTGTAGCACTGGGAATCTTTCTTTTAAAAGAAGACATGTATGTTTGCATCTATACCTTGCCCTATTTCACAGGATTATTATTATTATTATTATTATTATTATTATTATTATTTAGGGAAGTTTTTAATGTTTGATGCTGTATTGTTGGAAGCTGCCCAGAGTGGCTGGGGAAACCCAGCCAGATGGGCGGGTATAAATAATAAATTATTATTATTATTATATTATATATATATATATATATATTAAAGGAAATTTAAAATATGAAAATAAAACACAAAATCAAAAAAAATTTAAAACAAAACAAAATAAAAAATTCCTTCCAGTAGCACCTTAGAGATCAACTAAGTTTGTTCTTGTAACAAGAAAAAGTTAAATTTCCTTTCAGTTCCACACCGTATCTAAAATGCAATACTACAAAAGGTTGTAAGAAGCCAAGAGAATTGCCTAGCTCATACAAACTGCCGATAAGATGTTTGCAAAATTTCCTATTTCGTTGTATTCCCCTGTTGTATCGGCTTTTATGTGATCATTGAGGTAGGGGCTGTGTGTGGGCTTACCAGGGGAAGTCAGTGGTGCTTACTTATGAGTAGACACATGTAGGCTTGCGGTGTTAAAGTACTATGATAATAGTGGGTGGTGTTCAACTAAGTTTGACTCAGAATAGATCCACCAAAATTAAGGTCCATGACTTAGGCCCAATTAATTTCAAGAGGTCTGGTCAAATTGAGTTGACTGCTACCCAAATACAAGCCACATCTCTAATGAATAGGTAGTGTTGCTTCATGGTCTTAGCTAAGGTTCTGTGTCTTGTCATCTTGTTGTTGTTGTTTAGTCGTTTAGTCGTGTGTGACTCTTCGTGACCCCATGGACCAGAGCACGCCAGGCACTCCTGTCTTCCACTGCCTCCCGCAGTTTGGTCAGACTCATGCCAGTAGCTTCGAGAACACTGTCCAACCATCTCATCCTCTGTCGTCCCCTTCTCCTTGTGCCCTCCATCTTTCCCAACATCAGGGTCTTTTCCAGGGAGTCTTCTCTTCTCATGAGGTGGCCAAAGTCTTGGAGCCTCAGCTTCAGGATCTGTCCTTCCAGTGAGCACTCAGGGCTGATTTCCTTCAGAATGGATAGGTTTGATCTTCTTGGAGTCCATGGGACTCTCAAGAGTTTCCTCCAGCACTTGTCATCTTAATCTCCACAACTCCATACCCTCCAACATTTCTCCTATGGAAATAGGGACGTCCAAAGGACAAGCAAGACATTCCAGGATCAGATCAGAAACCAGGACAGCTTCTGAAATCCTGGGACTGTCCCTGGGACACTTGGAGGGTCCACCCTTTCCATCTGTGGAGTAGCATGGCTCACAGCAATGTCTTCCTCTCCCGCAACTGTTGACTTCACCTGCTAGCAACCCCATGGCTTATTAAGTAAGCTGTCAATGTATCAACCCCGTGTGATTTGCAGATACGCCAGACGCGAGTGAAAGGCTCTCCAGCTTAATGCGCTTAAGATAAGGGAGAAGCTCCTTCTGAAAGAAGTGGAACGATCCTGCAGCTCTCAATAAGCCCGTACCAAATTGTCTGCCGGGCACTGGAGGATGAAATTGAGTTTAGCACGACAACATGTACTGCCAAGTGCAGGCCAGCGAGTAAATATTTAAAAGATGCAGTTTATGCTTCTCGGGCTGCTTTACCTGAATTTTCTTTAGATGACAGGAAGTAGCCGAGTGCACTGCGGAGCAAGATTAGGCCTTCAGAATGAGGTTGTTGAGATTAAATGCTCATTTCCCAAGTAACCCTCCATTATGGCTAAATGGTTGTGGACATATCTCGTGGAAGGAGAGAGGGCGGGGGGGGGGAGTTCCGCTTGGCTGCATGATTAAGCATTCAGAGGACTATATAATTGGTAATATACATTTTATATTCCCATGTAAATAAAATTCTTTATTTAAGCAGCGCAATGTAGAATACTTAAAACCTTGTCAGCTAATAACTCACAAGAGACAGGAAGACATAAAAAGTCCAAGGGCAAGGGCAAGCGTCCCTCTCCCAACTTCCAGGGATGATTGATTGCTGAAAGTTGTGGTTTTGCCACATAAATGTAATTTATGATATGCAAACATGCAGATCCAGTAAATAGAATATCCGTGTCTGGGGTGGGGAGAAATCGCCACAAGTCCTCTGCCATTTGCCTTCTGTTTTTCTTTATATCTGTGGTTCTGATGTTCGTTGCACTGCCCAATGGAAGTGCATAGAACATTTTCTTTTAGTAGCCCTTGGCTGGCTGAGGAAGTACAGTTCATACTTTGCACTCCCGTAAACATTCACTGAGGGTCTAGTTGCCGCATTCTGGCACCCCCCCCCAAATAGGAATGGATGGTGCCTTCTCGGTGGTGGCACCTGCCCTGTGGAATGCCCTCCCATCAGATGCCCAGGAAATAAACAACTACCTGACTTTTAGAAGACATCTGAAGGCAGCCCTGTTTAGGAAAGTTTTTAAATGTTTGATGTTTTATTGTGTTTTTAATATTCTGTTGGGAGCCACCCAGAGTGGCTGGGGAAACCCAGCCAGATGGGTGGGATATAAAAAAAATTATTTAGGGCATTTTGCTGGCATCAGATACCAAGGCCATCTGATTACAATGCACAGGCTACACATTATTATTATTATTATTATTATTATTATTATTATTATTATTCTTATTATTATTATAATGTTAAAAATGTGCTTATTTGTTTATCGAAAGTGCCTCACCCTTCTCCTTCAGCTAACCGTACTAATTTATTTAGCAATCCTGCAAGTACAGCTAATTAACTGTGATCTGCTTGGGGGGGAAATGACGCAGGACTCCTCTGCTTTCGTAAAGATAAAGCGTTTTATATGTGTTATAACACTGTGACACCAGAGGGCGCTGTGGAGTCCCGTTTTTTCGCCAACGGGATTTCCCTGCATGAAGTTTACAACGTGTTTAACTAAATCCCTTCTTTGATGAGTCTAGATCCAGCTGCATCCTGCCCCACTCCTTCCACTGTCTTGTGTGCCAGGAAAGATGTGCTTGAAGGATCGATGTGTCTCAGGCACATAAAGGACACAAAGCACAGTTACACAGGGTAGGTTGCGAAATCAGTGTTGTGGCACATGCCCAAACTTTTCATAGGACCCAACTAAGGAAAGGAAAAAATAGTAGATTTCCATGTTTTCCTACTCTGTAGAGTGGGAGGTGGGGGGTGGCAATGCAAGGGAAGTGGGGGATGACCCAGACTGTTTTATTTCACCATAAAAAAATGAACAGGGGGGAAAAATGGGTTAGAGGCCCAAGGCTTGGATTTGACATAAAAGATTCAAGGTTATCTTAATTATGATCTTTTATCTTTAATTTCTAAGAACAAATGCTCACAGAAAAAGAAAGTGACAGCTTTTATCTAACCATTCCCAGAATCTGGGAGTCAATGGATACATCTAAATTAATTATTCTATGGAGATGGTGCGTGGATTGAGGCCACCAGCTTGAGACTGGTGACTCAAGAGGTGAAGTCACTAAGTGGTAAGCTTTCTCCATATTTCAGGGCTGTTTATGACAACTCTTTAGGACGGGGGTGGAGAAACATGGACAGACGTTGATGGACTTTGACTGTCCATTCTGGCTGGAGCCGAGTGCTGCTTTTGACAAAGAGAGGGCAGAACGGAAAACGATTTCCTTCCTGGTATCTGAAGATGTGTGCATGCACATGAAAGCTCCTACCAAGAACAAACTTAGTTGGTCTCTAAGGTGCTACTGGAAGGAATTTTTTTAATTTTGTTTTGACTATGGCAGACCAACATGGCTACCTACCTGTAACTAGATTTCCTTCTTGTATTCCACACATGCTCAACAGACAGGGCCGTCTTTAGCATATGCACTGCCAGGGTGCAAAGATCCGCCCCGTGCCCTCAAATTTAGTTTAGCCGTTTGAGGGTGTGTGTGAACTCAAATAATTTGTTGAGCTTTTTTGGGGGAAGGGAAATCGCTCACCTGTAGCAACGACGCAGCGAAAAAAAACCTGCTTTTGTTTCCTGACTCGTTGGAGTGACAGAGCGACGGAGGAGGGGGGCAGGGACTTCCGCTCCATTGCTTTTCACTGCCGCCAATCGAGGGGGACCGCTATACAGTAGGTATACATTTGGTGCCCCCCAGAATTCGGTGCCCGGGTGCACCGCACCGCTTGCACCCTCGGGTAAACATGGCCCTGTCAACAGAGGGTATGGCAAGTGCTCCCACCCATTTGTGTTTGGGGTGGAAACAGCTGCTCCCACTTGTAACAGAGGGTAGCCATCTTCCCCACCCCACCCTACAATTTCCTGAGAGCAGGAGAATGTCACAGCCTCATCCAGGGGTGTAGCGAGGGGAGGCAGGAGGGGTGTGTGGCTCTGGGCACATGTTTCGGAGGGGGTACGCCCACAACAGGCTCCCTCATTGAGAATGGAGCTGCACAGAGGCAAACCGCTGGGGCAGTGCCTCTTTTTCCTTGTGGCTGGTGGAGGAGGGCTCCTGTGTGCCCCGCCCCTGGGCCAGCCAAGAGGGAAGGTAGGCGAGGGCACGGCCACTGCCTAATGAGGAGGGAGGGATGAAGAGGAAGGTGGGAAAGCATTGCTGGAGCTGCGTGTGTTGCCCAGAGCGCCTCTCTGCAAGGATAGGAGGGTGAGGCGACACAGCGGTGCTCCTGGCTTCGCGTTTCTCTGCCTTATATCTGCTCCCAGGTTGGGGCTAGTTTACAAGGAGAGACTCTCTTGATTAGATGCTGGTCGGCGAAGGGACTGACGGCTGCACAGTCCACCGCAGGGGTCAGCAACCTTTTTCAGCCATGGGCTGGTCCACCGTCCCTCAGACCATGTGGTGGGCCGGACTATATTTTGAAAAAAAAAAATGAATTAATTCCTATGCCACAAATAACCCAGAGATGCATTTTAAATAAATGGACACATTTTACTCATGTAAAAAACACGCCGATTCCTGGACCGTCCGCGGGCCAGATTGAGAAGGAGATTGGGCCGCATCCGGCCCATGGGCCTTAGGTTGCCTACCACTCCACCGGGTGGAACAACACTTGCCCCGCCCTGGGCACCAGCAACCCATGCTACGCCCCTGGTCTCATCACTCACTCACAGGGGTGTGTGGGTCTCACTCTATGCCATTGAAAATTAATGGTGGCAAGAAGATGCAAGTGACTGGAAGGCTTCTTCTGGACCTTCTTAGATTTTGGATTTTTTTAAAAAAAAATGGACAGAGGCAGGCAGCAGTGGAGAATGGGATCCATAGAACTTCAGATTTTAAAGGAAGCTGAAGAGACTCATGATGCACTCAATGTCATGATCCAGCTGAAATGGATTGTGGGAGTCTGCTTTGGAGTCCGAGTTCTGTGGGTTCCTTGCTCGGAGTCACCTCTGGCTCTTGACAGATGCCTGTTTCCTTATGCACAGGGTATCCTGTCCTTCATTCTCATTGAACATGGGCGCAGGAACTTGTGGGAACTGCCTCCACTTGCCCCAGGTCACCATGACAAAAATAATAATCGCAAATGAATAGATGGGCCTCTGTAGATAATCTTGTCCAAGGAGCACATGTCAAGGGCGGTGAAATCAGCACAGCTTTCTACGGGGGATGGGGGACGGGGACCTTTCTGATAGGAGAGACATGCATAAAACAGAAGGCAAAGAGGCAAGAATGTATATCAATCTGCAAGGCGGTGAATGCTGGTAGCAGCAGGATATAAAAGTTGCACAGCAGCAGATCTGTCTTACTGCATTTCCCTCTGCTGTTTTGCAGTATGTATGTACTCCAGAAATATAAAACCGCGCAGTGAAAACTATTGTGGGGTGGGCGAGGCAGGAGGGATAAGTTTTGCATGCACAAATAAGAGCCTGGAGTCTAAAGTTAGAATATTGATGTGGACAGTTGCATATCTACATTTTATTTCAGTCAGTGACTTGGCTAGTCAAGGCAGTGGAATCTTTACCAGGGCAACAGTAACAAATCAATAATTGTTATCAGTGGCGTGCGGTGAAATTTTTCGTAGGGGAACAGTTAGGGACAGAGACGACAGTTTGCGAGGGCGACTTCCTGAGCATGAGTATCTCAATTCCCTTCCTAAGCTGGGCAAAAGCTTCCTGGGCTTTGGGAAGGAGGCACCAAGGGAACATTTAGGGGACTAGTCAAATGAGTGCACGCCACTGATTTTTATCCACTGTATGTTCTCCATGCCATTAGTAAAAGGCATCCTCACTGCAGCATCTTCACTGGCACAAAGACTGGTGAAGGCATCTCTGGAAGTACAGAGGTATTAGCAGGATTGCAGGAAACAGGGCTGGCTAAGGCACTACACTACTTCAAATGGATCTTCCAGAGCCTTAAAGCTCTCTTCTTCTTCTTCTTCTTCTTCTTCTTCTTCTTCTTCTTCTTCTTCTTCTTCTTCTTCTTCTTCTCCTCACTCGTTTTAACAGTGAGTCCATAAGTGACTGTGGAGGCCAATTCTGGATCCACATGTCTTTCCACAGTGTGGACATAGGTTTCTGAGTTGATCACGGTGTGTATTTGCTAAGTGTGCCTTCCTCTTAGCATGTTTCTAATGCTAATGAGAGCCAGTGTGGTGTAGTGGTTAAGAGTGGTAGATTCAGAATCTGGTGAACCGGGTTCGCGTCTCCGCTCCTCCACATGCAGCTGCTGGGTGACCTTGGGCTAGTCACACTTCTCTGAAGTCTCTCAGCCCCACTCACCTCACAGAGTGTTTGTTGTGGGGGAGGAAGGGAAAGGAGAATGTTAGCTGCTTTGAGACTCCTTTGGGTAGTGATAAAGCGGGATATCAAATGCAAAATCTTCTTCAAAGCATTTCAGTAACTGACAGAGAGGGTGTACACACTTCTAAGTCATTAATGGGTTTCACTAAAAGGTAAAGAACCCCTGACAGTTAAGTCCCGCCACAGATGACTCGGGGGTTGCGGCGCTCATCTCGCTTTACAGGCTGAGGGAGCCGGCGTTTGTCCACAGACAGCTTTTTCGGGTCATGTGGCCAGCATGACTAAGCTGCATCTGGCCTAACAGAACACCAGAACCAGAGCAGCACAAGGAAACGCCATTTACCTTCCCACCAGAGTGGTACCTATTTATCTACTTGCACTTTTTGGTGTGCTTTTGAACTACTAGGTTGGCAGGAGCAGGGACAGAGCAACGGGAGATCACCCTGTCGTGGGGATTCGAACCGCCGACCTTCTGATTGGCAAGCCCAAGAGGCTCAGTGGTTTAGACCACAGCGCCACCCACGTTTCACTACGTGATGGCAAATCTGCCCATTTTGGTTTCACTCTTTCTTATTCTTCCAGTTTTAAAGTTCATTTCTTCACATTTCCGCATCAGTTTGTGATTGTTTTTTAAAGTCCTCATGAAAATTCACCGACATTTTAGTGTGAATTTTTCCTAATATAGACGTTTGTATGGAGGCAGTGGCACCCTCCCTGTGGAACGCCCTCCCTTCAGATGTCAAGGAGATAAAGAACTACACATGATTCTATGAAGAAGTGTGCATGCACACGAAAGCTCACACCAAGAACAAACTTAGTTGGTCTCTAAGGTGCTACTGGAAATAATTTTTTATTTTATTTTGTTTGGACTAGACCAAACTCAGCCCTCCAGCTGTTTTTGGACTACAATCCCCATCATCGCTGACTGCTGGTCTTGCTAGCTAGAGATGATGAGAGTTGTAGTCCAGAAAGAGCTAGAGACCCAAATTTGAGGAAACTCTGAACTAGATGGACCTTTGGTTAATCCAGCAGGCTCTTCTCATGTCCTTGTTGAAAATTCATTCCCCGTGTGCAGTCATGGGTTTATTGTCTATCACATGACTGGGTATGTGTTTTGATTCCACAGGAATGGGAAGTGACGGAAGACAGGATGTCTTACTATTGTCCTTCCCCCCCCCTCTTTGCTGCCTAATGACAGAGAGAGAGGGAGCCATGCTGAAATGCTCTGTGTGTATTTATATGTAAATAAAGTAGATTAGCCTAAATGCTGAGTTGCTGAGTTCTGTTACACAACTGTGCAAACCTCTATAGATCCCTAAGTGTGCTGATATCTTCTGGCATCAGTCGCTGAGATGTTCGGGCTGAGGAATGATGGCCCAGGAGGGAGGGAACATGCCAGTCGGGCATGTGTCTCTGCCAAGGTCCTACTCGTGTGTAGGGACATCCTGACAGTCCTGATGCTCCGTGATCCTTCCCTATTGCCATTCTCAGCAGCATCGTTCACCTTCATTTCATGGCTAACTTCTTATGTGTATTTTGCACTTTCTTGAAATTGAAAATCACCTCTACTCTCTTTGCCCCCCTCCCCCAATTGCCACCACCATTCTGTGTCTCCTGATGGGGAGGTGGGGCTAGAAAAGGTTCCCAAGATTAAAATACAGTTATTACCTTTTTGATGTAATGGCACAGATTAAAAACACTTGAATGTAGCTGAGTTGCAACAGACACAATTGAAAAAACTTCATCACTCTTGTGCTGTCTTTAAGTGCAGTGATTAATGTACCATTGCAAGATGATATATATGCCCATAGATTACTATTTATGTTTTATGACTTATTGTTTGCCCGAGATCTTGGAACATTTTATTTAAAGATCAGTGAGGGATTAAAAGCAGTGCTTGCCTTTCATCCTCAGAAAGACTTATATAATTTTCCTTCTAAAAGGGGGAGGGGACAGGTGGAATGATGGCCAGCACCAGGCTGGAATTAAGTACCTGGAATCAAATCAATCATTTGTTGCTGAGTCTTATGAAAAGTTAAATGCACATTTAATGGTAAACAAGCCTAGAAAATAGATGTTATGCTGATGTTTCGATGGTTCTACACCTGTGGGGATTGAGAGTATCGAACGTGCGATCCGGTGCCCTGGAGTGGCAGAAACAGCAGCGAGAAAAGTAATACATTTTATCTCATCTGTTATATGGGAACCAGTACGATTCAAATGTCGCCATAGTGGCTCCAGGAGGCTGTAAATTTTATTGAAAACACAACACGAGGTGACGTCTGCTTAACCTTCCCCTCCTCCGGCCATTTCCCCACCCAAAATTCACCTGCTCCCTCAGCTGCTTGTATTCTACGTGCAGGGGGAAAGTAACATGTCATCTCCCCTGCAGGCGGATAAACAGCTTGGGGGGTGGTGGAGATTGATTGGTAAATGGTTGGCGGGTAAAGGGTCAGGCACACACAGCCCTCCCCAGGGTCCTTCCTCCTCTCAGACTAGCAGCCTTCCGGTGCATATTTTGGGTGAAAAAGAAAGGAACAAAAGAAGTGTGCCACATCTAGATTTGGCCAAACAGGGGATGTTTTCACTTATGCAGTATGCTGTTAGACTACGGGATAAGCTACTAAAGGAAAGGGTTGATCATCCACTTTAATAATGACCCGTGTTACAAGAGACCAAGGAGATTACTGTCTTGTGAATTCTTTTTCTGGAACGGCGGCCATTTTTGTTATGTATTGAAGTTCTCACCCTAGGCCACTAGGGGTGTGTGTATATAGTTCATTCTGCTGCAGTTTTCACTCAGGTCCGCATATGCAAATGAGGGATTGTAAAGTGACGTTCAGGGATTGGGTAACTACAGAAAGTTGTTACTGTTGCTTTGTAGCTGAGTTCTATATAAGCAGGCTGCTGAGCCCTTCAGCTCACTTCTGTTCCAGCCTGAGAATAAACAAAGAGCTGTTTGGAAATCAATGTGTCGTCTGCTGTGTCCACCCACAACTTAACAATTTTGCTCCAAAGTGTCTAAATCGTAAACTTGGCAAATCTGAGCTGTTACCGGTAATCTGTGTTACGGTGAGTCCCAGAGGGCACTATGCACGCATTTGCTTGTTGTGGCATCTTAGGATGCATACACTGTTTCCTATTTAGCCAAGTGCTGTCAGGTCAGGAGTAGGCAACATGGCGCTCTCTGGCCATTGTTGGACTTCAGATCCCACCAGCAACATTTGGAAGTCACCAGATTTGCAAATCCCCGAATTTTGTGCCTGTTAGAATTGAGTTTCTTTGACCACCTAGTCCTTTTAATGCTAATGGGATCCAGTTTGTATGTTTGGATCCCAGCAATCTCCTACCCAGGAAGTCTCTGTTTTGGGGAGGGGGTGGACCCACGTTGCTTTGAGCAGTCCAACTCTTATAAACCATCAGACCATCCCCTCCACCCGAGCCAAGGGGAGGTGAAGCGCGCACTGCAGCTTTGGGGTTTATTACAAAAAAAAATCTCAGCCTGGAGTTTCTCATCCTGCTGCCATTTTTGTTTGTTTGTTTGTTTTGTTTAATGGGCCAACAGAGCAGAAGCGGAACCGCATGGCTCAAGGCTTCTGTCTGCTACAGCAGCAACGGGCAATTTATGTGAATGGGAGTGTGGGAATACGTTTTTAAGGTGCTCCTGCACCTGTTTGTTTATGTTTACTTTAAGGTAACCTTCCGCGTTAGGAAGGAAGGGCAAAGGATCCAGCAGAGAGTTTGCTGCATGGATCCCTCCGCGTTTGGGCAAAGCGCGCCAATTTAGCCAATGTAACGGTCAGTTGATAGTTTCCCGCCCAGAAACTAGCTTAGAGACAAGGTTGTGATTGGTTCTTGTAAATGTTGTGACGATGTTTGATTTCTTAATAAATAGCCTCCGCTCTCTGTAGCGTGTGTGGAGAACGTGCGAGACAAGCCAGAGAGAAACCGAAAGTAAAACCAGCCGCACAGAGCAGTTGAGAGCTTCTTCACCATTGACTGCAGTCTCTTAGTTTTTATTTCTTTTATTTCAAAAGCTTTTATTTGGCCTTCTAAGTTTTGGCCGCTACCTAGCTTAGCCTATCTTTCTATCCGGAGACCTCCGGAATCTCCGGAACCTTCAGATACCTGCAGAAAACCTTCGGAAACCTTCAGTAACCTTCAGAACTCACGACAACTACCTTCAGATCATAGCCAGCGGACCCTTTCACGACGCAGTGGGAGCAGGAACTCCGGGATTACTGGTCGTCCCATCTGCTGGCTATCCCCACATGGGATTTCCAGGCAGCTGCGCTGGAAAGTTGATTTGTCCAGATTTTGAACTTGCCACCTCACCCATTCAGCGTGGCGCATTTGCTGCTAAATATTTTCCCGGTCCCCAACAAACAAACAAACAAACAACTCAAATAGGCCTTTCACGGGTAGTTTGCTTTTGAAAGTTTTTCTTTGAAGGAGTCGGGGTGGGGAAAAGAATGTGACAACTCTCAAATAATTATAATAATAAGTAGCACACTGTTCCCAGCCGCCGCCCCCCGACAATATGCTTCAACCTGCCTTATCCCTCTGTTTACGTCTCCCGTCCTCCTTCACTTGCAGTGCAGAATGTTGTCATACGCGGGTTTGCAGGACATCTTGTCAGATAAGACGATCGTCTCGCTCACATTTTAGCTGCCAAAATATTTCAGCTCTGCAGTTCTCACATCTGAGAAACCTTCTTGCGGTGCCACTTATCTGATAAGATGCTGTCTCTCCCCCCCCGCCCCCAAGGCTGTCTTTATTTACTGCACTGCGTTAACGAGCAGAGAGTTGCCAGGAATGTGGGATGGCGAGTTTAAGGCAAATAGCCGCCTACAAGATTTTAGAGAAGTCTAACCAAGACCAATTATTGGCGTTATGATGTGGACTCTTTTAAAAAAGAAGAAAAGAAACAGCAAACAGGGTGATTTTTACACCATGCAGCTGAATCTACAAAGATAGATTATTCTCTTTGTGATAGTGAAATCAGGTTTCCATCATGACGCAGAGCTCCCAATGGCTAATTTTATTGCTGTCTCCCGGTGACAGAAAGTGTTATTTGTAGTATGCATCTTGATAGCAGTTGCCTTGGGATTCAGGAAAGGACGCATAAAATCATTAACACCTAATGAGACCATTTTTTTAAAAAATGCAGGAATCGTAACTGAATTTTATGACAGATATGTAGGGAATGAAGTCACCATTTGTGTGCATAATCATTGTGGTTTTGCTTAGCACCAGTCCCTGCTTTTAGTTTGATCTAGCACAAATAGCAGGAATCCCAGGCTCTAAATAGTTGCATAGAAAAGGGGGTGCAACTTCCCATGTCACAGTCCTATGGGTCTAATAAAAGCTACAGGTACTAAAACTCCCAGCTCCCTGACTCACCAGGTGTCCCCAATTTGTGCCTGACCGAGGAGAAGACCTACACTGAGACCACTGCTGACTTCCCTGTTGCCATTTATGCCCCGTAACATAACATTATGGTTGCCTTGATTTTGCTCATTCTGGTAGAATATTGCACTCTTCTGTATGCTTCAGCTTAATGTGTGTAACAGTATGCATATCAGGTTCGGTACATGGTGGTGCTGGGGTCTAAACCACTGAGCCTCTTGGGCTTGCCGATCAGAAGGTCGGCAGTTCAAATCCAAATGACAGGGTGAGCTCCCGTTGCTCTGTCCCAGCTCCTGCTAACTTAGCACTTCGAAAGCATACCAGCGCAAGTAGATAAACAGGTACTGCGGTGGCAGGAAGGTAAATGGTATTTCTGTGCGCTCTGGCACTTGTCATGGTGTACATGACCTGGAAAAGCTGTCTGGGAAAAATGCTGGCTCCCTTGGCCTGAAAGCGAGATAAGCACTGCACCCCATTATTGAATTTGACTGTATTTAACCATCTGGGGATCCTTTACCTTTACTTTTAACCTGAATATGAGTTTCAGAATCAGGGCACAGTTCTATATTGTTATGTACTGAGTTGAATAGGATCCAAAATGCAGCAGTCTGATTGGTCCTAGAACAATAGGATTCAGAATGCAGCAGTCTGATTGGTCCTAGAACAATAGGATCCAGAATGCAGCAGTCTGATTGGTCCTAGAACAATAGGATCCAGAATGCAGCAGTCTGATTGGTCCGCAGGAGCCACCCAATCCAGCTCCAGGTGGAAGTGAATCCGCAACCCGATTGGCATACAGGAGTATCCCGGAATTAGCCAATCACGTGGGGCCCATTGTGTAAATAGTGTATATAAAGCAGACGTTTTGGGGGAACTGCATTCCTCACTACTATGAGCTGAATAAAGAGCATGAAATCCACTCTTGACTCCGAGTATATTTCATATATGAAACTGTACAAATCTGACGTATTGCACCAGATGTTGAGAGCTGGGACTTTTGAAAAGCCAGTTAGAGATGTTTCCATTCTGTATGCCAAAAGAAGGCTTATTTGGGTTATTAGAAGAGGAAAATTGCTCAATTCCTGATGGTCTACAGGACTCAAGCCTCTGCACAAGCAGTTCCCATTTAAATACCAGAGAGGAAGGAGGCGTAAACACAAGCTCAGATGCAGGTGATTCTCCCAAACTGCACAAGTGAACATTAGTTCTATCAAAACTCATGCAGCTTCCCCCCATAATTCCTCAGTTATTTTGCCCATGCAGGAATGTTGCAGATGTTTGTGTGTGTGTGGTGGGCAGGGAATGACTTGAAATAACTCCAGATTTGATTGGCACACTAATCCTAAATCAAATGTGTGTGTGTGTGTGGGGGGCTGTTCTAATTTTGTTCGATTTTTCTAGACTGAATCTTAAATATAAGCGCACACTCAGATCAATTGAGCAAATGGCCGTCATTCTGTGCAATTTCGTTTACTCAAAAGTAAGTCCCACCGAGTTTAGTGGAGCACCCTTCCAAAGCAGAGTGCATCAGATGGCAGCCTCAGTATTGCAGAAAATAGGTGTGAGATTCATTGAATAGGCAGAACAGCGAAGGAAAGCTGGGCTCCTTAGCTCTAATTCCAGCAGGATCATTTACTTTTAGAAAGATGGAAACGACTGAATTGTAGATCAAAATCGCCAGCCTTCTCTTTGGCTTCATCCAAGATTTATGGCAGCTGCTTTTCAAGGGCAACTAAAAATCCGCTTCCAGACTTGACATCCACACCATTTTCTCTCTCTTCTTTCAATATTGAATAAACGTTACTGGCAAAGTCAATTTTGAAGGCATTAAAATTAAAACATCTCTCCCCTCCCCTCCCCTCCCCTTCCCTTCCCTTCCCTTCCCTTATGCTTTAGTGAGAGTGGATGTTGATAATCCTTGAGTTTAAATGTGCTAACAAGGTCTGAGCTGAAACCAGATAGCCAGTTTGTAAAAACTTTTCTCCCCCTGCAAAACAGGCTCCAGTTTTTCTACCTATTCCTGAGGCCACTTCTTTGGAATTGTGATGGGTGCGAGGCTGAGCTTTCCTTTCCATTAACATCTACCCAGCTCCCTGCAGTTTCCCTGCATACCTGCACTTCCAGATCTTATGGGTACAGGTAAAGGACCTCTGGATGGTTGAGTCCAGTAAAAAGCGACTATGGGGTTGTGGCACACATCTCGTTTTCAGGCCGAGGGAGCCGGCATTTGTCCACAGACAGCTTTCCGGGTCATGTGGCCAGCAGGACTAAACTGCTTCTGGTGCAACGGAACACCATGACAGAAACCAGAGCGCACGGAAACGCTGCTTACCTTCCTGCCACAGTGGTACCAACTTATCTACTTGCACTGGCGTGCTTTCGAACTGTTAGGTTGGCAGGAGCTGGGACAGAGCAACGGGAGCTCACCCCGTCGCGGGGATTCAAACCGCCGACCTTCTGATCGGCAAGCCCAAGAGGCTCAGTGGTTTAGACCATAGCACCACCCTTGTGATGCCTTCCCCTGAGCATAGGAACTAAGGGAGCCCACCAAGAATGTGAGATCAGGAGACGCTCTTTTTGTTGTTAAGGGAAGTGCTTCCTCTTACCTTAAAAAGAACTTTCCCCACTCATTTATTTAAAACTAACAAAAACTTCAGTTGCCAGGCACACAGTCTGCAACCTTCTCAGCTTCCCATACTTACAAAAAAGCCGAGATGAGGATATCACAGGGTTTTCCAGGAAACTCACGGGAAGGCTGCAGAGCACAGATCACCGTGGAGACGATTAGTAGAAAAAGAAAGGACACTCTCAAAAAACCTCTTGGCTCTTTTGAAAGTAAGGTAAATGCAAGAAAAGTCCTCAGACAGGGGCGTAACAAGGTAAATTGGTACCCAGGGGCAAATATTTTTTGTCACCCCTCCCCAGGCATGGGAAGGTCAGGTGGTACCTGGTGCAGAAAATTTCTTGTCCCCCCCCATTGATTCCCCCCCCGCAAAAAATGGTTTTACGTTATTTCATATTTTCTTACAAAGGAATAATAACAAGTAATAATAAAAAAAACTTTTATTTATATCCCACCCTCCCCGGCCAAAGTCGGGCTCAGGGTGGCTAACATCAGATACATAACATTGGTATAAAATCAAACAATAATTAAATTACCTCCTAAAAACATCTCAAAATCAAATTAAAGTCTAATTAGATGGCTTTCCACAGGGTTAGGGTTGGGAACAGTAAGTGTTCTCTGAACTGAAATTTCAGCCTTCATGACATAGGAAAACAGCCAAGTGAACAGCTATTTTGGTGGAGGAGGGTCAAGATATTAACCGATATGCATGAAATTTCATATATAGCTATATAATCCCTAGTATAGTAAGATCACTGGAAGGACAGATCCTGAAGTTGAGGCTCCAGTACTTTGGCCACCTCATGAGAAGAGAAGACTCCCTGGAAAAGACCCTGATGTTGGGAAAGATGGAGGGCACAAGGAGAAGGGGACGACAGAGGATGAGATGGTTGGACAGTGTTCTCAAGCTACTAACATGAGTTTGGCCAAACTGCGAGAGGCAGTGAAGGATAGGCGTGCCTGGCGTGCTCTGGTCCATGGGGTCACGAAGAGTCGGACACGACTGAACGACTGAACAACAACAAATAGTAAGATAAGACCTTCGGAGCAGGCATTAAAAAAAAAATTGTTCCTTGATAATTTGTCACCCCCTCCATTATGGAAATTGGGGCGGCCCGCCCCCCGCGCCCGCCCCCCTTGCTACGCCCCTGTCCTCAGACATGAGAATCTGTCTGAATTTTTTTTATCTCCCCTTTCATATTTTTTTGACTGTAATCTCTTTTCTCATGAATTGCTGGAGAGAGTTCAAAGAACGCAGCAGAAATTTTTTTTTGGGGGGGGCAAGGTACTAGTTCTATAACCACTGCTCCCTGCCCTTTTAAGCAGCTGTTCTTGTGTATAGCTCTGTGTTCTCTTGTTGAATGTGGTACAAAAGCAGATCTTTATTTATTCCTTGTTTGCTTCTACGCCGGGTGTGTTTAGCTGCCTCTTGCAGTTCAAGTAATGGCATTCCTGTCAGGTGCTTAGATGTGGGCACTGATACCAGAATTCAGCCATATCTGAATCAGGGGTAAGTGTTCTTAATGCAGGACTGGATGGGTTTTTAAGGTTAAGGAAGGGTTAAGGAACGGTTTTGATAACAAAGACGGACAATTGACGCCCTACTTTTTACGTTCATAATGCATTATTACCTTGTCCTTTTTATCATTCATTTTTAATTGTTTTCTGCTGCTATATCGGTGAAACATATGTGCCTATGTAGCATTTTACACCCCCCCATATTTTTTTTTACTGCATCCAAACTCCAAACTCCCTTCAATGGTATTTGAGAGGTGGTGTTCAATTTCTCCTCCTGCCTTTTGCTTCTTGCATTCAAGCAAATAACAAGGGACACGGGGGGGGGGAGGGAGGGAGAATTAAAATGTGACACCAGAGTGTGGAACAGAGCAACCAGCAACTAGCAGCAAGGGGGGGGGACCCCAGCATTCTGGAAAACCGAGTGGCCAGGTATTACTAATATTTGATGGGGGGGAAACCAAGGTAAAAAGCGTTTTAATTAACAAGTATGCCCTGTGACGTACCTAATATTGTTCTAATGGGGGAAATAACATGAAACAGGTCAGTGTAGATGTAGATCCAGGCTAAGAGCTGAAAGTAGTGTATCCTCGAGTGCAATAGGCAGAATGCATTGCTCCATACACCAGATAAGGACAGAAAGCTAGGCTCCTAATATTTATGATGATCATTTGCTATTAAATGCATATCCTGCCTTAAGAGGGACCCAGTGAGGGCCCCGAGGAGTTCGGAAAACAAGATTAAAATTACAGCATTAATATTTTAAAAAGTCTTATAAAACCAGCACGCATACCTCACGATATAGACGTAAAAATGTTACACTAACTCTGTTCCCTTTTGGGCTTGCACAAAAGGCTCTGAGGCGTGAGCACACAGGAAAAGCCATCTGCAAATAATCACCACCGCTGCTCTGGCTTACTCTGAAAGACATTTGGGTTGTTGTTTTTCCTCAAGCATTCCTGCTCAATTGCTAGAGAAACGCTGAGGAGCGTTTGGGGCCATTCGGTGGATTAGGAATGCACGGATTGGTCTGTTTCTAGCCTGTGTCATTCATCCCCCCCTCATGTGTTCACTCAGAAGCGTGTTCAACCCTCTTCCCATGTTAATCCACATTGAAAAAAAATCCACATATTACATGTTTCCAGGAAACGTGACAGAAAAGTACATGCTGAGAGGAAGGAGGATGCTTTTGCTGCTGTTGTTGTTTAGTTGTTTAGTCGTGTCCGACTCTTCGTGACCCCATGGACCAGAGAATGCCAGGCACTCCTGTTTCCACTGCCTCCCACAGTTTGGTCAGACTCATGTTGGTAGCTTCAGAACACTGTCCAACCATCTTGTCCTCTGTCGTCCCCTTCTCCTTGTGCCCTCCATCTTTCCCAACATCAGGGTCTTTTCCAGGGAGTCTTCTCTTCTCATGAGGTGGCCAAAGTATTAGAGCCTCAGCTTCAGATCTGTCCTTCCAGTGAGCACTCAGGCTGATTTCCTTAAGAATGGATAGGTTTGATCTTCTTGCAGTCCATGGGACTCTCAAGAGTCTCCTCCAGCACCATAATTCAAAAGCATCAATTCTTCGGCGATCAGCCTTTATGGTCCAGCTCTCACTTCCATACATCACTACTGGGAAAACCATAGCTTTAACTATACGGACCTTTTTCGGCAAGGTGACGTCTCTGCTTTTTAAGATGCTGTCTAGGTTTGTTATTGCTTTTCTCCCAAGAAGCAGGTGTCATATCTCAGATTCTACAAATTATAGAAACTAACTTTAAAAAAGCAAATCTGGGAGTCAGAATGTTATGATTCGCATGGGGAGAGGAAACTGCCCCCTCCTCAAACACACATGCATAGTACTGTGCTTTGCGTGTGCGTGTGAGAGATTTTGCAGTAGAGAAGCCAGGGACAATTGATCAGCTCTTCCTCCTTGTCAGTGGTCTTCCTCAAAACCAACTCTCTACACTTCTTTCCCTTCTTCGCGGTTCCAGATGTGTGTTTACTAAACTAATACAGAGGAAAAAGGGAAATAACTCATAGCTAGCACGAAGAATTCTCAAAAGAATGTTATTAAAAATGGCAGAAGAGACGAACAATTTTGTTTGAAAGAAAACACATAAGTTTTGCCCCCTTAGCTCTACCATATTATCAGAAAATTGGTATTTTAATGCTTTGAAGGTGTAGCCCTGTCTCTGGCCTGCGTCTCTCTTGGCTAAACACTTTGTGATTAATTGTGCTCTGTCCTAGGCATAAACAGTGTTTAAAAAGATAGAATTGTAGAAATTTGTAAAAGAAGCATATTCTGTGAATAATGATCCAAACCCTGTTTCTTCCAGTAAAGAATGGATTATGTCCTTTGGCTTTGATAAAACTCAAAAGAAAAGGGGTAAATTGTTCAATAACTTACAAAGAACAAAATTCAAGATGATCTATGCAGAAAACATTAATCTTCTGTTATCACATGAATACGCCACCAATCTGGCCTCAGGATCTATGATGCCACTCAATAAAATTTATCATTTTTGATAGGACCCCATTAATTTACTACAGTTGCACTCAATGCTATGGCCGTGTGGTGTGAACTCACCTTTGATATATCTCGACTCCTTTACTGTGCTGAATCTCATTATAGATTCTCTCCCCTTTAAAAATGCAGCTCATAATTTGCAACACTACAGTTACCTCTAGACTAAGGATTAGCTTTTTATACAGACAAAATGGATGTCAAGCAAGGACAAAAAGTTTACTTTATGAGATCCTTTCTTCTTGTTAATTCAGAAAGCTCCCCGAGTGACTTCTGGTCTGTTTAAGACAAAGGGTTTTAAACTCCTGGGAATGGTTTCCATCGAAAAAACTTTGTGCTTGTTGCAGATTGTAGAGGCTTCTGGACGTACATACTCAGTTCATACAGGGCAGGCACCAGTCCTATTGGGACTTGGGTCACCTCACTTGAACTGGAGTGCAAACTGGAGCGCAGCTGCTGTTCTGTAGCTAAACTGTATGCTTGTGAAACATGGACCACTTATAAACGCCATCTCCAACTCCTGAAAAGATTCCATCA